>JAYKAV010002975.1:244744-329410 GCA_035582835.1 Phoebastria nigripes | reverse complement strand
AAAAAAAAGAAAAGAGAAAGAAGGAAAGAAAGAAAAAGTTAACTTTTTCAGGGTCAGGAAATATTCCATAAAGCCCCCAACTCCTGATACCAGGACCATTAGAGCTTTTTTTCAGAGCAATACACACTATGTGCTGCCATCTCTCAATCAACCCCGAGAACAAACCACCAAAACGAGACCGTGGTTTGCGTGTGCTAGGATCCAGGGCTGAACTACCCGTTCACTGCAGACTCTAGTCCCCACTTCACTGTTGCATTGCGAGGAAAATCAAACAGACGGTTCTGAATCCCTCCTGAGCAGAGAAGAGCCATGCTGTCCTGATCTGGATCCTGGGGAGCTATATACCACAGTAAGGTTTTCCTTCGAGACCATTTCTTTTCTAATGAGAAGCGGCTGGCCACAGCAAGTTAAATCCAATTTCCAGTCCTTTAAATTCAAGGAAGAGATTTTAATGAATTAAGTAGGTCAATTGGTAGAAATAACTCAAAGCCGTTGGCAAGCTGAAAGCCTTCCCTCGTTTTGAAGTCTATCACATTCTAAAATACAAAATCCTCATTTGCAGAAATACATCACTTCTGTTTCTTCAGGTCATATTTGTTGGATAAACAGCAAAAAACCCCAACAATTTTCTTAGTAGTTCTTCTAATTTCTTTAGGTCTTCTAAAAAATTACGTAACTGTTGCCATTGTGATATTAATTTGTTTCTAATATCAGCTATTGATAACTGCAGAACCCTGAACAGGACTGGAAATCCTATATGCAACAAAGTACACCACACAGGAACAGAGATGAAGGAGAAGAATGGTTGAAACATAACGAAGGGAAGTCAGCTCTAACAGCTGAAAAAAGGAAATTTGCCTTACAAATATATAATTTATTTCATAACTATAGTAGTACTACATGTGCTAAACAAATTACAATGATGTTACTCATTATTCTATAATAAAGGTCCCTTTCAATATGTAAGCAACTACTGATAACACTTTTCTCACTCAAAACTTCTGCTCTGCAAAAAAAAAAAAAAAAAAATTCTGGAAACTTTGATTTCTCCTGAAGTTAAATAGTTTAAAAAACACTACAAATTTCTCAGACTCTTACTGTTACAGTATCATCCCCCTTTGGGTCTGTAGGAGGACAGAAACTCCGCTTTTCTGCCTCTTTCTTCTCATCTCCATGCAATTTTCATGAGTTAAATTTGCATGTAGAAAGAGAACGACTCCTTCACACATCTGGTAATTAGTCTGGGAAATGTACTCTTACAAGAGATTATCTGCTTAAGAAGCACAGTTGAACTACGTTTCCATAAATTATTCTTCCTAATTAGTAATTATGCATATTGATAGAAACCTCATCTGATTTTTGTTTCACGAGATTATGCAGCCTGATGAAGGGTTTTTTAAAAAGGACAGGAAGTCCACTTTCTGTTTGCGAAGGAAATATCTATCATGTTAAGGTTTGGCCCTTCCACTGTTTCTTTGAGTCCCAAGCCCCTGTACACCTAAAAACCTAAAGCAAGACTGACTGAAAGCACAGTTAATTTGAAGAGACAGGAAGGGACTGTATGCTGTGAGGGGTTCAAATACTCTGCACTGACATACTGGCCGCCTCCTTCTCCAAGACTTCAGAAAAAATGGCAAATTTATTTTCTCCTATCTGCCACTTGATCTGAGCTGCTGGCAAGACGTTCCTCCACAACAATATGAATTACCAAGATCAATAGAAAACTCCCCTTACTTTTAATTGGGTTTGGAACAACTTATTTTAAACATTACTAAATTAGCTTTGATTCGGATCGCAACTTAACTGTGGACAGAAGAGACAGAAAAGTTAGAAATAGGGAACCTGTGCCAAATGTTCCTATGAACCGTCAGAACTGGTTTCGTTACGAAACCCCACTCCATCGTGCCAAAGTGAAACGACGGCTCTTAATTGCTTCAGCAGACAGATGAGCCTGAGGTACAGCTGCACTCACGCGGCGGCTCCGTGGCTGGCAGGAGGCATTTCAGGGACACCCAAAACTGCTGGTTCTCGGCAGAAACTCTGAGAAAAACTAGTAGGAAAATCTTCTAGGCTAAAAAAGGGATATAAAGCTCTTTTAACCTGATCTCACTTGCTGCTGAGGGCTCGGAGAAGCCCTGATGCTCTGTCAGCATCTTGCCCTCGTGCTGCTCAGGCTGCAGGGAGGGTCCTGGCACTTCCCACCAGCTGCAGCAGCTCCTCCACAGCCTCCCTCGATGACAGTAAACTCCTTCTCACCCGAGGATGTGCAATAGTCACCGTCGTGATCTCAGTTTTGAACCAGGGTCTCCAGAGCTGACGCTACTGTTACTTTCAGCTACACAGGCAATTTTCTTCAGCTCTGCCTACAGCAGACCATCTTTCATCTCTGCCCTCCCCTCAGCACAAAGAGGGACTGACAGAGGATTACACAGGGGGTTAGAACAAGCTCCATTAGGAAAAAAAGCTAATTTCTTACAGGTGGGAACAAGTATGTTTTAATTCAGAGATGTTTCCCTCCAGAGCAAAGCTCTCATTTAACAGTCTGAAGCAGGCTGAGCCTCTGCGCGTTTCCACGCGGAAGGAGGGGAGCGACCTGACCCGACCCGACAGTCCTCCAGCAGTTTCCCGGTGCTGGAGCACGTGTCTTTCGGGTTCAACAGCGGGGGCAGAGGGATCAAACCTTTCGGGTTTCTCCAGCTTCCAAAAAATGCTCAAACTGGCACATTCTCAGACATACAGAATAGTAACCTCCTACTGTCCCAAAGCACTAAGCAGACCTTAACTTATTTTAGGATTCTCAGTAATTTTCAAGCCAGTGAAAAACAAAAGAGACTGCTGCCCCCGTATTTTGGCTGTTCATAAATTTTGGCTGTTCTTAAATTTTCATGCCACCCACAAGGCTGAGATGGATGTTCACATTAGTTCTAGGTCAGTGGGTGGAAGACAATTAATAAGTAGATTGGATAGGTTTGGATTCTTACCACCCGTGGTAGCTCCTGTGATGGTCTTGAAATCACTCACCACCTCTGAATTGCATTATCTTATAGCCTAGTCATAGGCATTATTTTATAGTCAATAGTCTTACAGTCTATCTCATAGTCTAGCTCTATAGGATGAGGATAGCTGGAGAAATGTACTGGAAGAAATTCACGCCACCATGGATGTCCAAGTCAGCCATGCAATGTACAATATAGATGTGCACAGGAATACATTTCTGCTGTTCCACACCTTATTGCTGTAAAACCCATCTCCGAGAGCTGACTGACTCTGGAAATGTGCACATTTACAACACAGAGTAACGACGTGCCAGTATTACAAATATTGACAACTTGCCCAAAATCAAATCTAGTTTTCTCTTCTGGTTTTCTCTCTTTGCCGAACCTGAGAAGGTACAGTTCTCCCAGGTGGATCAAGATGATGGATAGTGCAGTTTTTTCCATAGAGGCTTGCGGATAGAGGGACAATGATGATTAGCATAAAGCTATAATAGATATAAGAGTTCCTCTGTTTCACACCTGTTTTTTGACATTTATTAAGCTTCTGATTGAACATAGAGTTCTTTTTTTCCTCAATAAGCAGCTTAATAATAAATACTAATTAATGAACAGTAATCCATAAAGAGAGCAATGAATTCTTCCAGATATTTCTGATCATCTCACAGTTCCCACCAAAAATGTAGAAGAAACCATAAGAAGGAAAGATGTAAGGAAAGAGTAGTTAGCAGTATTGTGGTTATTATTTTTCCTTTTGGAGTCTGGCGTGCAGCACCGCTGCAGAGAGAAAACCTGTCTAGCTGGACCGCTCACACTGATGCAAAATAACCTGTGTCCTTATATTCTATATCCTGGACTGAGATGTACAGGAGGATCTGAAGTAGTATCACAAATCTCACTCACAGCTTCTGCTTTCAGTCATCTCCAGAATCCTCAGGTTAGTAGCAAACGATGAGGCGTGAAAGAAAGGAGAGCATGCATTTTATAACTGCTAAGAAGGAATTGAGCACTTACTACCTTATATTGAAGGATTCACGCATAAATTTCAAATAGTCTTGCTTTGTCTGTAACATTTCAAATATGCTGCCCTGTGCTAATGAGAGGGAAAAAGGGGACAAGCTTTCTCCTTTTCCCAGTTGATCTGAGCTGGGCGCAAAAATAAGGCTCTAAAAAGTCTAACTGGTTCCAGCTGGATCCTATGGAGCCTGCGAAGGACTAGTTCCTCTTCGGCAGATTAGAGGAATGTAAATTCTTCTCATGTCATGACAGTGACAAGCACTCAAAGCCCCTACCATTGGGAAAAGTTGTGGAGGGCAATACAAGAGCATGTAACAGAAAATAGAGGAATTCTCATAGAGGGAAAAAAAATAATCCACACAAGAGACTGTAATAACTAGATGTACACAAGAGTGGACTTCACCAGGAAAGTATAGAGAATCATGTCCCATGAGTTATTAAAAAGTGGACTGGGCGAAGTAATGCAAAATATGCTGTACTGAACAATCTTTCATTAGGAGCAGGAAGGACACAGTGAACTATCAAGTCATTTTTCTTATTACGCATGTCTTTTATTGCTTTTGAAAATAACCTGGCTTGCCAGACAGATCCTCGCTGTGGGACAGAAAAGCCTCACATTTATAATAATAGTCCACAAAGAATGAGTCAATGGGGAACCCTTTGTAAAATGCATCTTTGACAACACTTTGCAGGTTGAAACATGTTGCTTTTTATTTTATCTTTCATAAGCAAGTACAAATCCGAACTGTAACTTTTAATGGCAGGCACGTTGTGCATAACTGAAGCAGTTTCTTGTAAATATGTGAACATATTTAAACAAACGATCTAAGGCAGACTTACCACAGTGAATGACAAAATGAAAATCAATATAATCCTGAGTTAAACTGGTGTGTGCTCTTGCAATATACACCTACTGGGACTTAGTTTAAAAGTGTTTTGAAATATTTCTTTCTCTAATATTTATTTAAATGGAAACTTTCCCAGCTGTTGATGGCAGATATCATATGCTTGTGGTGATAACAAAAATGGCAAATTTTCTGTTCCTGTGAAATGTCTCGTTTTAGCTGTTTGCAAAGAAACACCATATTGTAAAGCTGAACTGGAAGCCTGTCAGTGACACGAAAATATGGAAGAAATTTAATTGTTTCCATAATTCCTTATTTGAGTTAAATAAATCTACTCAGACATGTAACCCCTAAAAACCTGAAAAAGCTGCAGATGTTATAAAGTTAAACAGTTTGTGGTTCTCTTCATAGCAAACGTTACTAAACGTGAACTGATAGGGTTTATGCAAACATACAAGGTACAAAATAGTAGGATCTTTTAATTGAACTCTGATAACAGCTTTCAAATATCATCTGTAAATATTTAAGCAGGCACAAAAGGTACTGTCTTTTACAGATCTATATACAGGATTTCATTAAAAACAAAACCAATAACCTAGTACATTCAATTATTATATAATGCTGGCAATGACTGCTGCTCCATCCAATATTTTCTTACAATGTCTGTTACTTTCTCCCATTTTGTGATTGCCCTGAATTTCTCCTCTTATTTTATCAAAACCAGGCCTGAATCAGTTTGGTTTATTTCTTTCTTCAGACCAAGGAAGAAAAGGTAGTGTAATTCCCACTAAATCTTGGAATACACTTTCTTCTGTACTAGCAAGTATTTTCTTTTTCTAAAAATACAACACTTATCCATCGTTAAAGCTTGTTGTAAAATAGAAACTGAACTGGCGACACTGAGTAAAACCACGTATCCAAACCAATTCCTTTACATCTGCTTTTATTTCTTGGACTTCTTCAACCTTGCTCAGATTTCAGCTCCATGTACCAAGCAAGCAAGAATTTTGCAAGGGATAAAACTATCAACCTGCAGGAATAGGAAGAGCTCATCAGGAAGGCCCCGAAGGTACTGTCTGAGAGGTCAACAACATGGACATGATGAGGTTCTTCCTGAGCATGCTGTCATGCAAGGCATCCTAGCACAACATGTACATGAAGCCACTATGTAAAGACAGTTACAGTGTACTAATTACAGATAGTTTACTTTCACAGTTATTATTTGACTAGTATTGCTAACTAGTAGCTACTCTATTACTAAGAGTGTCACAGTATCACAGTGAGATGAAGCATGCTATAGATTTAATGTCTGGATGAACTTTTCTGATGCCTCTGAGGAAAGAGGTATCTTTAGAAAGGAGGTAAAATTGAACTAAAGTATGACCCAATAACCTGAACCCATCAGAAAGAGGTGTACCAACTTTAGAGCAGACCGTGACTGGCCTTTGTACACAAGGCTGGCTGGGGAAAGGCAGCTGAATGATAGCTCCGAGTTTGTCACAAGCACAGCAGTCCCATGACATTGGACAAGAGAAGAGGGGTGACCATGCCTGGCACACAGTGCAGATTAGTCCATGAAGCAGTGGGAAGATTTAGACCTGAGACAGAATTCCTCCTTAAACCAGTAATGCATGTACTCATCACACTCAACGTATCTGGACATAAATCCTTTATCCATCTCACAGAAAACCAGAAAATGATTTTTCAGAGCAACTGCATTTCAGATATTAACTTTAGAGTCTCACTTTTCTGCTTTGTTCTCCTCTAGTCAATTAAACAGAGAGATGTAGAAGAACCAAGGAGAGAAATATGAGCAGTTGAAAAAGAAAAGTGCTGTCATGATTGTACAATAGGTTGCTGGCATTTACAAAATTCAGTATTTTCCATATGAAGATCTTCACTTAATATTAATGCTGAAGCCATATGGAGGATAGGGCCCCTCTTCCAATAAATAATTTGCAGATACAAGAACAAGTACAATCCCTGCCCTGAGGAGCTTGGAAATAATATCCTGCTTGTGTAAGTTGAAATATAAAAGTGTTTATTTTTACTACAATAAGTGCTTAACAAGCAATAACTAAACCAAAACTATTATTTCAAAAGGATTTAGAATAATATTTTAATTATCCCAATGTTTATAGAATTGAAGAAGCAGGAACTTTTAGCTACTAATAACGACAGTCTCAAATACTTTTATTTTTTCTTTGGAAAATCCAGAGACTGGTATAATGATATGCACTTGTAAAAAGAAAGCAGTTGGACAGACGAGCTCTTCCATTACCGGATTTGGCCTAGAGGAGTGTAAACAAACTAGCATTCTCTTCAGGGTAATTTACACCTATCGGCCTCCAGAAATTTATATCGTTGAGAAATTTTGGGAGTTTTACTATGCCAAGTCAGAAAACACCGCAAGTTATTTACGAGACCAGCAAAGAAACAGTAACCACATAAAAGAGTATATAATACTTCATTCAGGTTATGTAGGAATACAGAATATAAAAAGTAACAAGGAAAAAGGGTAAGACCCAGGAAATAAAAGTGGTGTGGGAACTCACAGACTCTCTTCAGATAATTCTTATCAACATGAATGCTGAGAAGCATCCATCCTTCATTGTCAGTCACCTTAGGCTACATCTGGCTCTTGAGAAATGTTATTGCATTGTCTGCTTATCTCATTCACAGAGTATCTGTGATATTCACAGAATATCTGTGAATGAGGACCTACGGGTTTGTTGTTAAGTTATTACCCCCTCTGTAACACAGACCAACATGAATAGAGTGCATCAAGGAAGAGATTCATGACAAGTGCACATACGTGAAAAAAAAAAAAAGAAGTGCTATTTGGATAATGTTGCAATATGGACAGCACAGAATAGCTAGTGTGAGATGATTATGAAGCGGAGACAGGACCGGCCCCACACATGCCATGCAGGGAGCTGCTGGGCTCCCCAGAAGCAGTCCCCGTGCTCTTTTCCTTGCTACACTCCTCTGCCGCCACGAGCAGTACCAGAGTCTCATGTGCATGGGATCTGCTCCAGTGCCTGTCAGCCCGGGCCTTTACAGGATCACCCATCCCATGGAGGAGCTCCAGCACAGACAGTATAAAAGAGCTAAAAGAAAAAGAGTAAAAGACCCAGAAGAGAAAGGAGTACAGAAAGGAGAGGAAATCACTGCTTTAATCTACACCACATGTACAACACGGCTGAGCTACAAGCTCCAGGGAGCCGTAACTCTGAATGTCCTGACTTTTGTGTGTTTAAAATCTCAACTGTAGCATTACAACATGGGGTTTTTTTGCATTTAATTTAATCTTTTTCTTTGGGGAAAAAGAAAGTATGCTTTACCATACAGTCAAAGAGACCACATGACGGACAGTCAAATAAATATCATCCACACATTTATTTGCATGATTAAGCCATCAGACAGTCAAGTAATTGGAATGGAGTGCATTTATTTGAATAACCTCCAAGGTATTTTGGGGCACATAAATAAAATGGGGACAGCAAGCCATCGCCCCTAATTTTCTCATTGTTTAAAATAGTGCAACTCTAGAGTAACTCCTCTGAAACAAATGTAAAATCAATGTAAAAAACAAATTGATACACATCTGAAAACCGCTCCGCTTTCCCCATCCTCATCATACACAAAAAAGCTGCTGATTTTAATTCTTTGTGAAGTACAAGATACAAGTATGTATCTAGACAAAGTTCAGTGCCTCAGTGGTTAACTAGATATCTAACACAAGATGGTATAGTGCTCATACATTCTTGCTCTGTAAGGAGATCAGGAAGCTAAAACAATTTCCAAAGAGATAAAGAAGAAACATGGACAAGTTGCTCACAACTCCAAGATATTCTCTTCTTCAAAAGCATGTAACATCTGTATTGTGTGCAGTGCTTTCTACATCAACATAAGACCAAGAGGACAGAATTGGTAGAGCAGAACACTCAGTGTGGAAGACCTGACATCCACATTTTAAGGCTTTTTTTGCTTTTATCTTCGTTTTTTTTTAGAGACTTCTGGACTAACTCTAGACTGGTCCCATAGACTAAATGCCCCATTGTGGCTGGAGTGCATTAGGTGTGCGCTGGGAGTCTATACTCCAATTTAGTTTCTTCCAAAGGAATCTAGCCCATATGTTCCAAAACTAGGCCACAATGAAAAACACAGTCAGTAGGCACAATCAGGAGTTTTGTTTCAAAAGTGCACTCCTAATTTGCACTAAAATGTTAACATAGGCATGCACTGTGAAGGAGAGGAAAGATGACTTAAGCTGATGAACTATGCCTTCTACATTTTTCTCAAAGTAAAAGAATAAACCTTAGAAAAAGCACCCAGTTCTCACTTCTCCCATGGTGTGGACAGATTAATGTACCTACAGCTGGGAAAGCTTCAAGACATAATTGTGGAAATGCTTCCAAGGAAGCGCATATGAATTCAGACATTACTTATAGTCCTTTATGACTCAAACCCTGGTATGATGCTTAGTCATGAGTCCTGTGCTTAGGGAGTGATGACAGAAAATATTTTAGTATCCAGAAGCATCCAAATACCAAATGGATCTTATTTTTACCATCTGAAACAATAGTTTCATTCAACAATGGTGAGAAAAATGAACTGAGTTTTGTTTTAAATCAATAGTGAAGGCAATTCAGTACAGTATTACAAATCACGAAAGTGGAAAAAGTATGAAAATGACCCAAAGTGACAATTATAAGCAAAGAGATGTCATAAAAAAATTGTATCAACCTAAGGAAATTGTTCTTTAAGTTTCTTGTGCTGCCTTAAGCCATGCAGTATTTTCCTTATGGGTAAGCTCATGATCAAGGCCATGAAAACAGCAAAGGTCATAACTTCCAGACCTGGTGAAATCTGGTGATTTATAGTGGAAGCACCAACCACTCCAGAAATCTGCCCCAGAGCTGGGTATTCTGCTTCGTATCATGCAACACCCCAGCAAGACATCGTATCTTCCAGCAAATCAGCTACATCACATGGGGACCTCAGTGGCCATGTCTACACTGTGTTAGCTCCTTGACAAACTCCCAGATAGTGATCACCTGGCTACCTTACTCTCCAGCTTTCCTTTGGAGAAAATCAGGTAGCTCCCTTCAAATCAAAACACAAGGGCAGCTCTGTGGATAGTTCTCTAGCAACTGTTCCCAAAAGACAGCACAGGTTAGCCTGCACTGTGTTTGGGTCCTGCTTAATGTAGTCCTCCAACACTATTGCAAATAACCCCACATTCCTCTCTGTCATACCCCAGAGCCTGCAGCACACACCTTAAGATTCATATAATGAAATCACCACTCTAGCAGACTGAAATACAACCCACGCATTACACTTCCATTGGAAAAACACATAAAAAATAGCAACTTGTAGGGCCACCACGTGAGGCTCAGAAAGGTCAAACACTATGGACATGACCAGTCTGTTTCAGAGTGCAGTAGCCCTGAAAAAACATGGATGTGACCATCCTGCACCAGACGGTCTATGGGCCAGGCATGATGGACTACAGCAGACACAGCTAACAGCATAAATGTACTAAGAGCATCTTAGCTTCTTTACAGGAAACTCCTAGATACCTGAGAAGTTATCTGAGGAGAGCTAGATGGATTAAGCCCCTTCTTGGATCTGTAATCTCAGTGGAGGAAAGTGAAAGGTATTTGATGGTTATGTCACCAGGCGCAGCAGTGCAAAGGAAAGACAGCTGAACCACTTCCAGAAAAGTTAGCACAGCTTCCTAGAGAAGCAATAGATGACTGTCAATGGACCCCTTACGTAGCACCTTGAATCTGAGCTACTATAGAGAGGAACTCCTGTAGAGCTCTCCTATAGAGAGGTCTCCTATGGAGAGGAACATCAGCCATATGGTGATGCGCCAAAGTCTAGCAAGCTAAGCTACGTGGCAGGGCAGTGATTCTGGTGCCAGGTAGCTATAAATTGTCATCTCTGGCACCATGGTACCAGCCTGGAAGCCTGTGAGTACAGGGTGAGGAATATTGCTTTCCCACTGCAGGCAGGAAGCGTGCATCCACCAGGTTCACTGGCACCTTTTGGGTGACAATGTGTTAGATGTTTCAACTCCGACAGAACAAATGGTTTAATAAAGAGATTTATTCAAATATTTATGTCTGTATTCCCACTGAGGACTAAATGAGACTATAATTAACAATAAAAGTTAAATCCTGAAATGAGTGGGACTTTTGCCTGAGTAAGGATGGACTCCAMGCTACACTACCATGCACTTTTACAGATAAAACCAGCAGCTGCTGTGAAAATAAGAGCATTCTTTGGCAAGAAATTAAATTAAACCATGTTGAAAATATTTAAAGAAATACATATTACCGTAATAACAAATTAATTACTCTATCACATTACCAGGAGGGATTTCATTAACTCCCTCTGAAAAAAATCGTATCAGTCATCCAATAAAAATTTTAATGATCAACCTAAAATGAAAGTGAACGAAGCCATAACTTCTCCAGATTCCTCGTAACTACCCACAGAATATGATCTGGTAGTCACCCCTGAACTGTAAGTTTAACATATAGGTTGCTACTTTGAAAGTGTCTGAAATTCAGTAGACATCTATTCCAGTGCAGTTTTAAAAACCCCTTTGCAGCTTCTTGCTGAAGAAGCAAAAATTCAGTTGCCAAGAAGAAAAGTCAAGGAAGGGCCAAATGCAAAGAGAACGAGAAAAACTTTTCTGGCAAAAACTTTAAAAACCAACATTGTTGTTCACTACACAATTAAGGCTTTACCTAGCTAGTACTTACATTCGTTTAACTTTACCAGTGTGAACTTGCAATCAGTTAAGCAGATTCCCTGTGGCAAGCTGACTGAGCTTTACTCAGCGGGGCACTGACTTGAATCTCTCTCCTTTAGTATCGATTTTCATGAAACGTGTTAAGACATTAATAGTTCTGAGACCTCTAATCCTCAGTCAAATTTTGTTGAAATTGGCTACCAGGTTCAGAAATTACTAGAGGACTGTTAAACAAGCAGCTGGATAGATGGAGGAACAGAAGAACAGTATAATCAAGTAATTTGTCTTTCCTTATAAAAACAGTTTAAAAGAAAAGGGGCACATTGAAAGTAGGCTGTGAATCAAGGAAAAAGTTCCTACTGATGTTCCTATTTGATTATCAAGAGTCTTCCAAAGAAGGTGGTGGAAATGTCATCCCTTGAAACCTTTCAAACATCACTTGACAAAGCATCTGTGAATATATGATAATAAACTACCCTGTAGTCAAAGCATTTTATAGTGAATAATAAAGTCTTTTCAGTAGAATTGGTAGACTATGTACAGAGATGGTTCCTTGTCATATCTCTCTTCATGTGAGCAAATATATATGCATACATATATACTGAAGCTTATAAAGGTATGAAACAGTTTCTAAATGAAAATCTCCTTCAGTAAATCTTCTTAAGATATGAAAAAAGCGTCACTATATCAGAATGGAAACCCATAAGGCTTAAAAAGGACACTATAGGTGTTAGACCAAAAATTTGTCCCTGTTGGGCTGTTTATTTCACCACCATTTCAAAGAAGTACAATGAAAATAATTGGTTTTACTTAACATTTGTATCTGAATGACTCATCCTCAAAGTCAACCTGAGTGTCTGGTTCTATGTCCTTTGTCATTAATCATTCTGAGGAAAAACAATCTTAACTATCTCCTCAAAGCACATATAGATAGCTTTATTGAAAAGAATGCACCCCGGCAGTTAATAAAAATCTCTTTACTTGTGCAGCTATCTGCCAGTGTTCACTGTGTGTACATTTACAAAAAAAGAATACCCTTTACTCAGTCTCTCTGTCAATATAAAGCAAACTAATTTCCTTATGAAGAACCCAGTTCAAATTAGTTTCTCCTCAGCATCTTTATTGTTAAACATAATCTTTGCTGAAATTCCTCATCTAACATTTGGAGTTGTGTTTCATTTTATTTCACAGACCTAACTACAGCAGTCTTCAACTGCTCTGAGCCCCACAGCGCGCATGGACATATGGTGATGAGATTTGGTAATGTAAATGCAACATTCATTACAGGCTCACTGGCTGGGAGGTGGTGTTAAGATTCTGGGATCACAAAAGCAAAAAGTATGATCATGTAGTTTATTGCAAAAAGACTCAGAAACGTTCACTGGTATGTACATCCACAGAGCCGTAATACATGCGGGTTATATTAAACAAATATTCCCTCTTTTAAAAAAAAGGCAAAAAACTCTTGAATGCCATATTCATACATCAGTTCTTATTTTCACTAAGTTTTATTTTTATATTCAGCTTTTTATTAACAACAAGGGCAAAGAGAGAAAGCAGGGAATAATATGGCAAACACAAAAGGAAATCCCAGCTGACTGCTCACTGGTAAGCAAGAGAGAACATTTGCACTTTTAGGAAATTTTTAGATGGCTATACAATGCTGTGGGGTTTCTATGTGCTCACCTTAGTAGTAACTACAGGTAGGACAGGTACTACTGCTTTCCTTAAATTAATGGAGTAGCTGAAAGATCAAGTTTAAAAGTCTAAAATTGCTCTTAAATTCTTATCTAAGTTACCAGATAAAAAAGTTTATCTTTTGAAATGTGAACATCCAATCGAGGTCCTACAGAAGTCAATGGGCACTGCACATTTTCAGCATCTTCAAAAAGAATTGGAAACTTTTAATTATAAGCCAAGTATAGGCCCACAAGGTGAAAATCTAATCCTGCTCAAGTCAGTGGTAACCTCCTGCCTTCAAACCTTCCCATCGATTCCAACATGGTCAAGATTTCACCGGCAGATTTTAAAGGAGGCTTCACAAATTACTGGAGCCATATCCTTCTGGGTTGAGCGAGCTCTTGACTCCAAATGTTGGTTTGATTTCAAAGCTTGACAGAAAGCTGCATGAAAACACAGAACTGTCATTGAGAAGAGGACGGAGGAGCTCTACCCAAGCAACTCCATCCCCCCGTACCGGCGTACATCTCCCACGGCTGCCTGCGTGGGCCAGGCACCAGGGCCAACATGCTTTTGTGCAGACTGCAAGTAATTTCCTTCTCTCCTGGCAGCACCTCGTAAGAGCTAGCAACTGATGAGTGGACGACAGAAGGAATCCTGCTCGTGAACCATGCCAGACTTCTGACAACAATGTTTAACTACCCCTGTAAAGAAAAGTTTAGGGGATACGGAGAGTTAGTTACAGTACATTGCAATGAATCTTCCCATCCATGTTGCCTGTAGGACCATTAAAAAGATTTTTTTTTTTTCAGTGCAGCCGATGAAAATTGACCAAGGTTTCCAGTTTTGCTATGTACGTTTGGCAAACTGTTTTACGTGGCTTGTAGCCTAAGACCCCAGAGAACTGCTTGGTTTTGCCAACTTTTCTGTTAGGGACAACTCATAGCATCATCACAGATTCTTCTCTTTCCGATCACTGTCCTGCACAGATGTACTGACACCAGGAACTTTCAAAATAATTAAGATCTGCAGCCCCCAAGCCACAGGGGACACAGGGATAACAGCAAAATAACTGGAAAGATTAATGATGCCTCCTTGGAACAATACAATGTAAAATGAAATGTAGATTAAAACAAAGGGGAAAATGAGGTAATTTTACTTGCAAAGTGAATTGAAAGCTGCCATTTCAGCCAGCTATCCTGCATGCTGCCTTTGTCTTTAGTTACCCAGTAATGGTTAAAACATTTTTTACCTGCATTCTCTGCAATTCAGTGAATTAAATTACTCAACCTATTTATTTACAGAAGTTTTACCATTCTGTGTCACAAACAATTCTAAGTGTAAGCTGCTAAGAACTAGTTCCTTCAGTTTAAAGGCAAAATTCTTACTGATGTCCAGAAAGATCTGAAGGACTAGTGAATGGGGGCAACTGATCAGTCATTTGACTTTTTGTCCTACTGAAACAATTACCAAAGCTACAGTGAAAGTTGCTTTAACATAAATAAGCCTGGAGCAAAATTTTTCTCCTCCTGGCTCAATGGTAACATCAGAAACAGCATGTCTAAAAATCTCTCTCTTTTGAGAGAAGTTAGACTTAAGGTGTCAAACTCAGAATGCTGTGGCACATTAAACTGGGTTTCAGAGCCGGCCACTACTTCTCAAGTTCAGGTCCCGAGGCCTTGTTGGAACGCAGTCATTTTGTGTTCTTTCACTGCTAAAAACCACCATGGTGATAGTGCCAACAACCTTGATAATGGCTAAGGTGATTAGAGCACTTAAAACTCAGAAAGGATGGGCAAGATGAAACCTGATCCAGGATTACTCGCCTATATTTCCACGCATAAGTTGCATGTAAGAGCTATTTTGCAATTTGCCCTAAGTTCAAAATCACATTCCCACAATCACTGAGGAGAGGGCAGGTATTAATGCTGCTTTGGAAAAGGTTAACCTATGCCAGGATATACACAGGCCTGAAAATAAGAAATATGCCACCTCTAAACACGTGTGACAAGCAAAGAGCTTCCAAAATTAGAGAGAAAATGAATCTGCAATATGCTTCTTTCTACTATTCCACTTTGGGTAGACTCTGTAGATGCCTGCTTTAAGCCCTGCGCTAAACGGCTGGTGTTCTCTAGGAGATGAGATGCTCGTAAGATGCAATGTTTTACAGGGTGTTAGATCTACTGCATTATTTCTGAGCTCTGAAAGGCTTTGCGAAATACTGGCAAGTGCTTCCTATGCAAATATTTCTGCTCTTCTACAAGGAGAACTTTGGATTTCTAAATCAACAGTTTGGATTGTTGAAATAAATCTGTATTTGTCATACTGCATTTCTATTTAGTATGTTTCCTTTCAATGGCAAAATCATATACAAGGAACATAAAAGCAAAAGGTGATCAATCAGTCACATACAATATGAAAAATTCTTGCAAAAGTTTGGTCATAGAGTTATACCTTCTGGCATGATCAGAGTTGCTTACACATATATGCAGTTGGCACAAAAAATATAAAATAATAGCGAGTAAAAAAGTACTCCTTGGAAGAAAAATTTTCTGTGTGCTCTCTTCTCAACCTATGAGACAATTCCCTTTTTTACATGATTTGAAATACATCAGGAACATTTTAATCCTAAATTAACACACCCTGAAGTTAGTTATTCCTCTTTTGCAACACTGTTATAAAGATCTGCAGAAACAGAAGGATTTTCCTTGGTATAATTTTTTTGTCAATGAAAACCATCACACTTGAGCTCATGGATTTAAGTGCGCATTAATCAGTCTTGTTCATGCTTGTTCAGTGAGTAGTTCCATGAAAATGAATGAACCAGCTACTGTTTCAGCAATGTCTTGATCCAGAGCCTAAAAATGTCTCCCTCTTAATCTCAGTGTAACTAATGTAAACAGAAAAATATACTGTGCTATGAGCAGTGAAATCTGAAATACAAATACATTGAACTGTATTCCAAGATAATTTGAACTCTGTATGATTAAAAACTGGAGAAGTGAATTTCATTTTAGTGAACTGAGGTGGCATGTTGTTTATAAGGCAGCATGTTGAATCAGCCCTTACTTCCAAACCTTCAGTTTTAGGAGTGGACCAAGCAGTATTTATTTACAGTTCTGTTAGCAAACCTTAAAAGTACACTAAATTATGACAGGAGCTAGTAATATGCATGCCAATATGAAGACACCTTGTAAGACAGCCTACTGGTGTTTTGCAGTTTGCAAACTAAGGCGTATTGTAAACTCTGGAACCCTACTATCTGCAGAGTGTTCTGCTTTGGGCTGTTTCATATGAGCTTCTGGTATCAAGACCGGCAGCCAGTCATCTTACTGGCTTATTTATGAAAAACAGATATTCTCTCTATTTATGTCAACATTGTGTAAATCAGCTTGAACATTTTCATTAAGGGATATCATTAAATTTTGTACCTACATACACAGTTGAATGTTTCAAAATCTACATCCTGTTATCCTCAGGCAGGGCAGAGCAACACATAAATGAAAAGAAATTTTAACTTCTACGACAGCTAGAATAGCTAGAGCCAGCCAGTTTTCATTTGAGCTCAGAGTATACAGCTATTGAAGACATTTTCAGTATTTGCAGTAACAGCTGTGATTCCCTTGCCAATGGGAGGACAAGCATTTTCCTCTGAGTAACTAATCATGCCTCCAAGGGGCTGCATTAGCAACATGAGCATCCTTTTAAGGGAATAGAGAACGCCATTTTTGCTACAGTCGTGACCTAAGCCTAAAAGAGCAAGGCCCTTAGGGACGTCATTTCAAGCAGCACTACCCACACCTTTCCCCTCAGTCATGTATTAGATCTTTACTTCACCACTATGGGAAAAGAAGTATGAACAAGTTCATTTCTGCTTTTACATTTCTCATTTTTTCAGCAGTTCCTAAAGTCTGATACACAGAAAGGTCTTGTTAGAGACTGATTATAGGCTGGTTGCCAGAAAGATCAAATAAGATATTTTAAGCTTCATCAACCATATGGATGTGCCTTGTCTTTTTAGAGGATGTATTCTTCCCTGAGGATTTCCAGCATTTTAAAGTTTTACTATATTAAGTAGAATTTATAATAATTTCAGATAAATTTAGGATGACTGTGAGACTCAGCACAGAAGTCCACAAAACTGACAGCAATTGTCCAAAAGTGCCAAGTTCTTTGATGTTAAACTTCTTTAACTTGTGTGATTATATTTTCAACTGTAGATACATTAGATAGCAATTATTAATAAAATAGATTTTAATGTTTGTTGCACACGTGATTAGCTGCAATCAAATATTTCTTGAAAAAGCTGGTTTTGTCTTCACGGCTGAACGGTGACACCAACAACCCCCTCCCACCCCTCAACACATACACTCATGTTTTGCAACCGTATCTTCAAGTTCTCCTTATCTACTTGTATTTGTTTTCTGTTGGACAAGAGATATAACGCTCTACATCTTCCAGCTGGACACATACCTGACGGGCTGGCTAACATGTAAATGTTGATCTACTTGGCTGCCAGGAAATCCAGCTGAAAATCAAGTCTCTCATCCTCTGGCAGATGAACAAATAGGTTCAGGGGCTGTCTTCAGTCCCTGGAACTACTGCAGAAGATTTTCCCTTCTGGGATCTCTACCCTACTTTTAAACTTGACTGAATTGGCCTGCAGGTTAAACAACTGTTACAAAGGGACTAACAGAGGTACCTGTGGCATGATTGCAGAAGCCTTCCTCAGTGAACTGGGTTAAAAACTGACTTGCACCTGATCTCAGAAATTACTACACGTGGAGCAATGGCTGTTGAATGCAAGAATAACTATTCATCTGAGCAGTTAAACTAAGGTTTTACCAGGTCATGCTCATAGGAGGCAAAAGAAGGTGGCTCTAAGCTTCAACAATCCACCTATCTCACTACCTCACAATTTCCACTATTTCAAATCCTCTAAAGCCAGTGAAGCCCACTGCAAAGGGCTCCACAATGGGATGTCAGCTCAAAGCACCGGCAAGGAATAACCTTACACGTTTGAAAATCCTCCTTCAAGTCCTTCCTATCCATACCTGAAGGAAGAATGGGATGAATAGAATAAGATGCTTATCCCTTGTACAGTGTTACTGAAATGTGTAAATTAGGAATTTCTCCTAAAATAGAAAATTGTCCTGAAAATGTTCTAAATTTTAGGTAGAAAAATGGAAAGTTAAAAAACTATAATAATGCATACCACATAATGATAAGCAGCCCTTAAAACAAAGCCCCCAAAGCCTCTAGAGAAAAATATACATTAAGTGCATGATGACATTCACCAAATTTAATTCTTCAAAATGTGTGAGCTTAGGAATGTCAAAAAGTGGAAGCAGAAGATACCAGTACTACAGAATCTAGAATATTATCTCCCAATAATCTGCAATAGAAACAGCAGTTTCTTGTAACACCAATGCTGTGCTCTCATTTGTGTGCCATGTAAGGTATGTGCACAGTAACCATGAGTGCCACAAATAAACGTTAGGAAAAACCCGCAGTTTCTATTATTTCACGGCAACTTCAGAGCACACAAACAGCACAGGATCAGTCCCACTGTCTTTACGTTCTTTAGCAATGTCATTATTAACAATACCTTCAAAGGAGATGCTGGCCTACCCAACTTCATTTCAGTCCCTGAAAAGTCTCCCTATGACTTCCAAGAGAGCTGGGCAGTTTTATATGAATTATATTTCCCTTGTAGACTGCTTTGCATTTTATGCCCAAGTTAAATAATACCAAAACCCTTAAGACACACAAAATTTCCTAGAATCTACATTCTGCCCTGCCTTTACTCCCCAAGAGCAATCCTGAGTAGAGGCATACAAATGTAATGAACTAGTTTTTGGCAAGTTTTACCCATCAGTTAAATGTTTATTATCTTTTTTTAAAGTAGAACAAGTATGCTCAATCAAAACTGAAGCTTGGAAACAGTGCTGGGAAGCTAGCTACTAAAAGGTCTACTACAGAAACACCACCAAAAAAAAAAGGAATTCATATCAAGTGGGAGAGAGCAAATGTCCCATTAATTTCCACAATTAATATGGACAGGTCAAAACCAACACTGTAGCATGTGAGTAATAACTGCTATTTATTGCACATCGCAAGCTTTTCTTGGAGGAACACAGAGTCCAAAATTTGCAAGCCAGTTGTATTTTTATTGAAGTATCAGCAGACATAGGGATAACTCACTAGGGCCTCAGGAGCATAGTCTCACCCAATGAGCAATACATGATGTAGCACATGCGCTTCAGGAATGGCCATACATGTGCGCAGCCTCCCCCATTCCGCCTACTGCTGTATTTGGCATCAAGACAAAACAGAGGGTGTTGGCAAAGGCAGAAGTTCAAGAGGAAACCACAGCCTCTCTAAAGAGCAGAGATAGCAGCCCCTAGAACCAAGTGCATAGGCACAGGCCATCCACAGCAGTAAATATATGGTATAGAGTGCACATGCATTCAGCAGATGCAAACCTCCTCCCACGCATGAATGTGAAAACCTTCCAAATCCTTCCCCCACATGTTCTGTTTTGTTCAGGGAGCTCATCCTCCTCTTAGCAGACAAAACTTCAACCTAAAGCTCTACTTACGTATGATCACAAAGAAGTTTACTGTAAAGAGTAATACCTGAATGTATAAAAACCCGCTAGTTTAATTACAAGAAGAAAACTGTGAGCATCATTTGCTCTCTCTTATGTAACTGCACATTCATAAAGTATCTTTAACCTACCTGATGACAGCTATGACAATTACATTTCATTTAAAGTGTATGCCACTGCTTTTAGATTTAGATGTGCTCACAGTATTTGAAATGTAATGTAAATATATTATTGCTGTAGTCGTGCTGTGCTTCCTGACCAAATTTCCTTAAAATGTGATGCATACACTGAGATGACTTCCCCCCCTTCTCCAAGGATATATTAAGTACCTTGGGAACACACTGCCCCAAGCAATGGTTCTTTTCGATATCCATATATGTCCCAGAGTTTTCACTATCCTCTGGATTTGTTCCCAGAATAATTTCAGGAAATTTCTAGGCCTTTCTGTATAAGTAAGCTTTTCTGAAATACTCTTTGGGAATAGACTCTAGAAGCAGATGGATCACAAACATTGGAGCCCAGCAGGAAACAGATTATTAGCAAAGTCAGCACTTACACACTTGTACTTCTTTAGGACTTTTCTTTTTTTTAAAAGTGATGAGTTATTGGTGAAAAACTAACATCATCCATTTTGGTCTTCTGAACAGTCTCTTAGTTATATCTGTGGCATCCAACTGTATTTATCTGGTATCTTCATCCTGCTTACCTTCATGACATTTCCTAAATTTGTGCTAGTGGGACAATGCTCTGCCTCATTTGATTAAACAAAGAATTAAATTTCCTATCACTTTCTTGTCAATGTGAGAAGACCAAAATGATTCTTGAACAAAAATGTGTCTCTTGTCCTTTTTTGAAGGAACAGCCCTTAAAGATGTAGTGAGTGGGCTATTCCAGACAATAAAGTGGAAAACGAGAGAGAATTCAGTGATGAATCTCAAGGCCTATTAATTCCAGTTCCCTTAGGAATTGTACCAACTGTGCTTTGCTTGACATTACAAAAGATAGATAGGTGTGAATTATGCTCTACTGGAGGTGAATATAGAAGCATATTAAAAAGCAGTACCACTTCAATTAGATTTCCCAGTTCCCGCCCTTTGAATCAGGTTTTCTTCTATCCCACATATAATGTTTATCAAAACTTTTCAACACCGGAAAAGATGAAATATATTCACAGGAAAACAGACTGGCCATTTTTCGGGAATAGGTCTTTGATTCTTAAGTATTTCTACAAGGCTGTAACAAGAAGTGATTTTTTAAAGTATTTCATATTAACATAAAGTACTTATTTACTGCATTGGACTTAAACTTGTTCTGTACCTACAGTAATTTCATATTTACATCTGACATAACTATGGGTCAAAATTTACATGGAAACATTTGCTTGAACATAATTGCACTTGCAAGCATTCTCTCCCACTAATATTTAAACTTTTATCTCGAAGTATTCTGAGACAAACCACTGATGTATAGCTAAACAACTTGGCAGTCAGGAAAAGCAGTATTTCAACAATTCTTCAACTTATTGTTGTCTCAGCACAAAAAAGCCCATACTCACTTTATGAAAAATATTACAACATCTCTAGGGTGTATAAAACAAATCGCTTTTAATGCAGCAGTTTTGGCTCATATTAAAAGCATGTGGAGATTAATTTCTCTCTTTTTGAAGGTAAAATGAGTTAACTCTGCCAACACTTAGAGGAAAAGTTCTGATGCTCTTAAGTACTCCATAAAAACACCCAGACCCCGAAGTTATCTTTTAGTGACAATGCAGATATCATGTGAAACACTACACACCTAATATTTAAAATTTATTTAATAGATTATTTTTGCAAGCTTTCAGGTATAAGCAAGAAATTTCATTTCTAATTTCATTCTAAATAGGTCCTTTTAATAAACCAACATTATTTTCAGGATACAATCAACCAGTTCGATCTGATATTAGAAGCAAAGTGTCAATAAATACATGCATTTTTACACTGTTTTGCAAATGAATATTGAATAGAATACTGCCACCTTTTGGCTACAATCTGGACTTAAAAATGAGACTTCTCTGTAAAACTTCTAAAAACATTTGACATATAATGATTATTCTAAAGAATTCAATATGTAAACAGGCTAATGTTATGCTTACCATTAACATATTGTTGATGTAAGAATAAAACTTCTCATACTTAACTGCATAGTATTATCCTATTATTTCTCGATAATGAGCAAGCACTTTCACAAGGGCTTTTGTCTTTAGCAGAAAAGAAGCAGGCATAGCTTTGACATCAAGCTAATGGAATTACTACTTTACAATCATGGCAATTCCTCTACTGCTTAGAGTAAAATAATAATACTTTTGTGTAACTCATACACTCAACTTCATAAATATTGGTTCACTGATTCTCAGAAAATTCTTACTGGAGAATTGTTGAGTCTAATATTAACATATAAGCATTTTAAAACACAGATGAAAGGCACATAAGTCTTTCAGCAACCTCCAAAAGACGGGCTCTGAAGTCTCTTACCATGAACAAATGATGCCACTAGAAAAGGCAGTGCAGAAGAATACAGGGCCTGGGATTTGGAGTTAATCCCTAGCAAGTGTTCCAAGTCATTGCAGAGAGATTCTCCCAACTGTGAGCTAATCAGGTTTCAATTTAATTCATTTATGCTGAATAAATTAAAAAAGAGGATTTGATCCATCTTTGGGGAAGAGTTTGCTGATTAAAAAGTTCAGGAAAACAAGCACTCCCTTTTTTGTTTCAGTATTTGTTTTATGAATTGGGGTGGCTGGCTATCAAGCTATGTGGAAGGACTATCACTTATCTAAGGGCTACTTTAAATCAGACCCTATAAGCCTACAACAAGTTTACCATGAATTCAGCTATCTAAACTCTCCGTTTCTGCATTGTCAGAAAATAACTAGTAACTTCATGAAAAATACAAAGATAACCCTAAATTCCCCTAATTTAAAAGAAGAAAGGTTCTTACCCAACTCTCTGTAAAATGCTAATGCCGTAGTTAAGTCGAATATGATTTTCAATTGTAAGCATTTTCATATAATCATGCTTTGAAGAACATGTTAAAAAGCAATAACCACAACTCATTTTGCTACTGTAAAGGCAGGGTTCTTGTATCAGCCTTTTTCCTAGTGCTGCAAAYACTTTATATGGAAACTTTATTAAACTATATCAGAGTTAAGTAGGGAGAATTCGCTAGACTGGAAGCTTAATTTCCATCTACAAATATAACCATTTGAAATATATACTGACAAGGACATTTTCGAATTGCAAGGCATCATTCGCCTTTAGAGAAGAACAAATAGCAGGATACACAATTCATAGACTTTTAGCCACCAATACACTAGTTTACCCTCTTAAACCAATCCTATTGAAAATACCTGCATTTTTCCGAGTATTGGCTATTGGCACAGGGAGTTTTTACACATAGACCATCCTAATTTTCTGACTAAAACTGTGCAGCTTGAAACTATTTATGCAGAAAAATAGTTCTTCATAATTAAGCAAGTGTATAAACAATTTCACTTTAAACACTTTTTTCCCCATCTGTCCTATTCAAAACTATTTTTACCAAATAATCTGAAAAGGACTAGTACTATTTACAAACCACTTGTATCTTGGAAACAAAATTCTAAGCAGCATTTAACTTTGACAAATAGCCTTCACTAACCTTTACAAATTTGCCTGTAGGGACAAAATGACAAATGACTCTCACAATGGGGCTTATTAGACTCCTAACATGGCCCTTCAGGAAATACTATTTCAGATTATATCAGCAATTCCATTTTTCAAGGCCTAATAACTCAGCTTGAAAAAAATAACCAACCAAAAAAAGCAAAACAAAAAACTCACACACCTTCCCTGTGGGATGAAACTTAACACATAACATCATGAACAGAAGTTGCTTCAACAACTGAAAATGTATCACAGTTTCATAACATTCTGTGCCTGTATGTAGCTCATGATGCCTGTATTTCTGAAACACAATACTGTAAAAGATTACCATAGGCAACTGAAATGTTTTCAGTGTTTTGGGAGGGGAAAGGAAAATTGRACCTCTAATATTTCTTGTGATTTAGCATGGTGGGGAAAATGCTGGGCTGCTGCAGGCAGTAATGTTATCTGTTATGCTAATGCTCTGGTCCAAATCCTGTATCTGTTTCTGATCCTCTAAAATCCAGTGAAATCAACTGATCCTCCCCACTGCCTTCAACAGGTTTGGATCAAACTCCCTAAGATTGTATCATGCCACAGGAGACTAGTCTACGAGGATACGATACCGGACATTTAGAAATACCAGTCTTGTTAGGCAAGGAGGGAATAATTATTGAGATCTAAGACATCATATTCTGTTGACTGAAAACGCTAATATAAATTGTGCAGATCAATATTGTATTACGCATACAACAGTGAGAAAGGAAAGTCAGCTCTCCCTTCAGCTTCCTTGCTGAGGCTGCATTTAGAATGGGGATTCTGAGCCAGTTCGTACTGGGAGAGGCAATCACAGCATCTTAGTCAGTAGCTAATCTCCCTTTATTGTTAGAGGAGAGAGAAGCCCATGACCACAGGGTGAATTTGATAACGTGAAGGAGTGCATATACCATTCCTCCTTCCACTGCTTGTTCCCAAAGCAGCCAGCTGGGTCTTCATTTATTACAGTATCTGCTACAAAGCCTGAGTTAAGTGGTGGACTCAGTAGATAGATATTAATAACAAATTAGTATCTTCACTTCAGATACTCCTTTAGAAATGACAATTTCTCCTCACCGCAGGCTGCATCTTCCCTTTTTTTTATCCACTTCTTTAACTTCCTTCTTCAACTTCCTTGTTATAAAATCTTTCAAGATGCTCTTAGAACTAAATTTGCTGAGAGTTCAAACTGTCCAGGCCATACATTACAATCGATTAACAGCGAGAACAGAAGAGTTGGAAAATGTGAGAATACCTGGCTCTCAAAAACCTTAGCACAGAGCTGGTAACAAATTTATAAAGGGTGTCTCGAAAACAACAAAAAAAATCAAACCCAAAACAAACTTCGCCTGCTCACTGCTGTCTATATCCTACACCCTTCAGGAGTGTAGGAGAGTACCTCCTAACCACATGTGCTCTGCTTCGAATGCATTGAGTTCATCCCACATTTTGTAAGGCAGCAATCTCTCTACTGTTGCATCTTCCTGCCTCTTTGGATGTGTCTACACTGCTCTGCAAGCTCTGTGGTGTCTCTCGGTCCCAGCCTCCCAAATATCCAGACCCTGCCTGTACACCTGGATTTCCTACCCAAGGAAAAAAGTGCACTTAGACCTCCTTCTGATATGGAAAAAAGATGACAGGGTGTGCAGTGAGTACAAAGCTCTTCATGAGCATAGAGAATTTGTTTCCTTTTCTATCCATCAGCTACTTACTGTATTTTTTCTGTCTTACCTATCTGTAATACTTCAACTCATGTCCTATTAAGTGACTTGTTCCAGCGAATGTTTTAGTTGCTGTTTCTCTTACCCATTTTTATCCCTATTTGGATCTGCTGTACCATCTCCCACATAGTACCCCACAAAAATTGTCCTCAGCTTATTTCTTTGAGCTGCCTTTGCATAATTTATTATCTCCATATGATCTTCTAGTAATATTCTTACACAACTTTATCTCATGTATCAATCATCCATTCTACATATTGTCCCACAATTATCACAATGAATGTAGGCTACTGCAGCTGTGGAAGAACAATGCCTTCAAAGACAGCCCTCGAACAAAAGAAGAGAAATGAACATCTTCACCACAACCCCCGCCCCCGTGAGAAATTCTGCTTTCCACTGTGTTAGACTCATTACCGACTGGAGGCCCCTACAACAATTAAGTACTGCAAGAGACCAGACTGAGGTCAGATCTTTTCCTCTTTCCTTGGTTCTGCCACCAATCTATTGTGCTAGCTCTGAGTAAGTCTTTATCATCTCCCTGCTTCAATTTTCCTCCTCAACAGATGCGCCTAAAATGTTATCCCTCCTGGAGAAGTTAATTTGAGATGAGTACAGCGAGCACTGTAAGACTGGAATGTTTTTCTTGTAGTCAGCATGGTGACTCAGTCCACTTCCCATGGACAAAGCCCAAAAGCAGCGATGGTTTCTTTTTGTATTTTCAGGCATCTTTGGTGCATTACTGTTGGGGGGGGGGGGGGGGGGGGGGGAAGTTTAAACACTAGCAGGCAGCTGGTAACCGGGTCTATACCTGTGTGAATGTCTGAAACTGAACTTCTGAACTCTCAGGAAGACTGCTGCTTCCTACCGGCAACCAGTACAGTCTGGCTATAAGTTTTGATAAAACCGGGACTAAAGAATTGCACATCCCAACTCCTCCAATTAATACAGAAACAGAACCCCAAGTAGGAGACTGATCATGCATTGTGTTTCTCCACATAGACCACTTGAGAAAACGAGAGGCTAGGGGCCTCAAAGAAGGGTTCCCTGGAAAGAAGACATGGCTTTGGAGAAGGTGGTGAAAATCCCAGCTGTAGGAAAGATCTTGGAGATGAGGGGGTATGTGTGGAAACGACTGCCAGGGGGTGCTCAGGGACCTTGGTCTGTAATGCCTGAGGCCAGTAACTGTGAGCAGTGGCACACCACAGTCCAATACGACTTTGTCCCCAGCGTTCCCGGACCAGCAGTGACCTCCCTGCTGGGAAGGGAAGCCAAAACCTACTGAACATAATGCTGGGGGGGAGCAAGTGCGTGTGAAAGAATCTAGTATAGGGTAAAAGCTCTAATCTTGTTGGTTCTTGAATAAATTCAAGTACCCAGATCCACTACGGGCTTGCCTTGTCCAAGCTAGTATCCTGCAGCCTGTAGCAGAGTCCCATCCTTTCTGAACAAATGCCGTCTGTTTGACACTGACGCACAAGGCCATGGAAGTTATCAGACTAATGTGAATACAGCTTTCTTGCAGGATTTGCCATGGTGACTGTGACCATTATCACTATCACTCTGCAGCCGTATCTACGTTACTTCTGAAGACAGGTACAATAAAGGCATCCAAAGGTGAAGTATCCTGCTTGTATTTATACAGCATGCTCATATGATGTCTCCAGATTGCCCTTATTGCCCCATGCTATATACCCCAGAGAGCTCCCACAGCAAAGGCATCTAGCACTATCTGCAAGTATTCACCACCATCCTTTCCCAAGCTACTCACTTCTGCGAAGCTACTGCAAGCAGGCAGGACTAGGCTTGCCAGTCCCAGTCCTGTCCCATAACAGAACGGGGCAGGAGAATGGGTATGGGGCTGGGATCTCTGACACCCCATCCTCCATGTTACTGGGGCCAGCCTAGACCCCAATTAAAAGGGCAGGCTGACAGCAGAGTGATTAATGAACGATCCTGAGAAATGACAAATTATTTCTTCAGTAAATGCAGGTAAACATGCAGCTGCCAGGGAATCATCTATTTAAAGAGTGCCCCTGTTTTTAATTGTAAGCTCTTCCTAAGATACGTGAAACCAATGTCCAGACCATTTTCTCATAGCAACATTTATGGTTTGGATAGAGGAACATTCTCAACTTACTTGCCACACCTGCCTTGTCTACTTGCCCAGACGACAACCCCAAGCCTCTCTTCTCTTTAAATTTTGTCTTGCTGCAAGAGAATAATACCCCATCCTTCTGGGAGGTGAAATGAGATATTTGGCAACCCAGGTCAGGGTGCACGGTGGGCTGGTTTATGAAAAAAAATTTTAGGTGGGAAAATAATGAGAAGTGGAGGAGATACAGCTCCCTTCTGCTTGGTTCTGATTCTGATTTCTGATGTGTGTAAGTTTTTGGCCAGGCCCACCACCTGATTACAAAGCTATGGATTTTGAACCTAAAAAAGATGGAACATGTATGAAGTATTATACATTTCTTTTCCCTGTTTTCCCCCTTAAACTCTTGGGGCAGCTTACATGAGCATTAATTTATTGTAGGATTGATCTGTCTGTCTATTTGTGCTCCAGATAGTAGGGCTTTAAAGAAGGTTGTGCAATGTTTATGTTAAGAACTGTAGACCTCTGGATCAGAGCTGACTGGTTCCTAACGAATCTAGAGAGCAAGCAGGGCACGCGCAGTGTTTAAATTTGGGTACTACTTTTGCTCAGGTATTTTAAAATCCTGTATTTAGATGTTGAATTTAGGGTTGTGAATGTTACACATCTGCAGCCCTCATTAGAGCAATATGGTATCCATAATGTGCTGAAAGGAAGATGACCAGTTTCATCAAAATTGGATTTAAATAATGCAGTAACTAAATAAAGAAACTAATACAGTACTAAATAAAGAAGTAATAAAACATTTACAATATAATAAAAGAAGAAAACACAACAAAAGTGAATTCATCGCAAGCTGGTAAACTTCTGCAGGCACTACCTAACATACATGAACATGACAAAAAATGATTTTACCCACCCTTACTTGGAAAAAGCTCAAAAAAAAATGTTCCGTTTCAAGAAGGGCACCCTCTTGCTATATAATGCTTGCAGTTTGCAACCCTTACACTAAGGTCCTCATGAAACAAATATCCTCTCCATTTTCTATGTATTAAAAAGATTTAAAAAACATTTTGAAATATTAAAACTTCGAGAGGTAAACATCTTAAGCTAAAATAGTTTCAAGCCCTGTTTCCTGAACAATGAAGAGAGGAGCAAATTTTTAAAGCTACAGTCATAAAACATATCTGAGACAAAAAAAAGACCATAAAACAGGAACAGAGGTCATTAAACTCGTGGGTACAACCAGGTTTATATGAAATTCAGATGGTTTTCAAATTATGTTAAAAAGCCTGGTGATATAAATATCTGTATCACCTTCAACTCACATTTTCATGTACCATCATTTCACAAATGTTTAATTTTTCGTAACTAAACCTAAACTGATCCAACAGTCAAGGACCAAGGAAGAAGATAGAATAAGAGCTGTTTACTGTTCATCAGCATGTACAGTTCCTTCCATATATAAACTTATAAAATAACATTCACTACAAGGTGTTGTACACTGATTATATTGGAACGTTTTCATAATAACTTATTATGTTTCCCCAAATACTTCCTGGGGGTATAACATTTAAAAATATTTCCCACTGGGAAAATTTCCTTTTTTTCCCCTCCCTTTTATTTCCCTTTTCTTTTTTTTAATAAATCAAAGGAGCAACAGTCTTCCTAATGAATTTCAAGTTACTTAACACATGATTTATTGTACCCCTTAATGTATAATGCTATTTTGAAAAATAACTTTGGAACATGCATATTTTGAAAAACCTCATTTGTTTCTCTGATCTCCAGTTCAAGTATACTTGAACTCCAATGGTTTTCCTGCAAATCTCTCTCCTGTGAACAACTTGGGATGGGAAAGCAAAGCTGGTTTCTTTCATGCTCATCCATCATCACCAATAATAAAGATTTGAGATTAAATTATGCCCTTCCTCACTGATTCCAATACTCTGGGATAAAAAGCTTTACTTACAATTTCCTTTGCCTTGTTTTGTGTATTCAAAGTACACTATGTCATACTTACAGAGCCAAATTCATTTATTCCTAAGCAATCCAACTAAGCTCACTGAAGTCTTCTGTAATTCCCAGATGTACTTCTGCCTTCTAACAGGCCTTTCAAATCTCTCTTGAAAGCATAGAATTGGAGAAGCTGGTAACACTGAAGATGCATTTGTTATTGTCAAATCAAATTATACTTTCTCCTACCTTTTCTTGTTACGTTAACAAACAAAATCAAAATTGTACCACAGGGGTGGAAAGATAAGGACTATTTCTGTGTAAAAGGTTCCCCCCTCCATTCCTTTGATATACTGCATTCCCTAAATAAAGCAAAGCAATAGACTAAGAACAGGCTCAAAGCCACAAGTCATATGGGTTTCCTTGCAATTATAAATTTAACCCTATCATGTGCCAGTATATTATGATACATGATGTATCCTTTAAGAGGATGCCAGTCAGCAGAGACATCTACATGTATAAGAGATTCAACTCTTAAGCCTTTATTCTGACAGGTATCTATATTTGTAAGCTATGAGAAAGGAAATATTTTTCCCCAGAAGTGGAATGTACACATAAAACCCCTTTCTTTATGAAATGATTAGCTCCTTGCTTCCTCTGTTCTTCACCACCTTTGTGGAGGGAAGAAAAAAAAAAAGTATTCCATTCACCTGTTTTACAAAAACCTAAGTTTAGTTGAAACCTTGAGTGATAATGTATTAGAACTGACTGACTTCTATTCAAATGTTCACTTGATTCAAATTATCAGTGAACCTTGCAACACAATAGAGTTCCATAAATTGTTTGGTTTTTTTGTAAGAGAGGTATTTCCAAAAATACAGAAAATGTCACATTGGAAGTTGAGCATAGAGCCTAACACCATTCATTGGTAACATACAATCAGGTAAAAGCATTGCTGCCCTCAACTTTTTAATACAGCCATCCTTTCAAGTGAGGAAAACCTGCTTATACAACATAGTCATCTTCTATTTTATGATGGTTCAGCTGAATTATGAAATACACTTTGTGTAAATTTGATTGCTATTCAGAAATAGTTGATAGCAGTGAATTCTTCTAGATGTCACATTCTTGATTTTAGGAATATTTTTATTTTAACAAGTGTAAAAATATTTATGGAATGCAGGAATTAAAATCTTTTTTCAGATACAAACAAAGCTAAAAGAAAAAAGACAGAAACACCATTTCTGAATTACAACACCAAAATTAAAAAAATAAACAAGTTACATAAGATTAGAATCATATAGGTGGAAGAAGTTAATAGGTTCAATTTCCCTTTGATAATGTGAGACAGAAAAATATTTTAATAYGATTTCCTAGTGATTATTTAATTCTAACAATTCAAAGAATGTTGGATCCCACTGTTGTGTTAACAATAAGATAAATGACAACCAATTATATAAATGGAATCCTTTAGACAAAACTTCCTCACTATTTAAGAACTATGAAATCAAAAGAGCCAGCCCTAGCAAGATACATTCCTGTTGATTTTCTTAAGATATTTTTCTAGATAATTCCAGCCAAATGGCTTTTATTTCACGAACCAAACTAGCAATCTTAAGCACACTGGTACTTAAGAATCTTAAGTACAGTGGACTGAATTTCCAGAAGGGAAGCGCTCCAGTAGGTTAAAGCACTTCAGCTTCAAGTCTGGTCTATGTCAAAAATGAAATTTGGCCTAGAGGTTACTATGCCTCGTATAATTCCTCAGTCAGGTGTTTGTGCAAGAGTTCAAAATAAACTCCAATTTCCAGTTATTCAGTTAAGACTGGCTAAGACTGTTTTGCCATTAAAGCTTAAATGTATTTTAGAACAATTTTCACCAAGAGGGATATAGCTATTTCACTAAATGATATGGCTAAAGCAGTTAGACATGCTTTTCTTTTCTCAGAACAGTAGTCCCCAGCGCAGAGTATATTCCACTTCGGGAATTCACAACAAACAGTTGTCCTGACAGTTCCTCTTGGCACAGTATTGTTGTAACAGTCTTTCTGCTAAAAGGCTCTCCCCAGCTAGTTCTTTACATCTTTTCACTCATTACTGTACTGGTTTCCTGCAGATAGTCACTCATCAAATAGAATCGAGCACTGCACAGTGCCTTGGATGCTTTAGCCTTTTGTACTGCTGTTGCTTCCACTCGCAGCTCTGTAAGCTAACTGCCATAAGGAGGAACAACCAATGGCGAGTTTGAATAGGCCCTGGGTGAAACCCACATAGTTACTATGGGAAAAGTATTATAGGGGTATAGCTTTCACCATTAGAGATGATGCATCCCATCAGCGATATGTAGGTATCATACAGGTACCATTTAAAGCAAATAGTATCTACAATTACTATGAAAAATATAAGGTGGTCTTGCAGATAAAAAGAGATTCTTTTCCACAGCTGATGTTCTGAGAAAAGCATTACTATATACAAAACTACACACACCACAGATTTATATAAAAGTTAATAACTCAGGGTCATGCGAAGAACTGACTTCATTCATCCTGCAGAAATACTTTTTTTTTCCTTACAGGACACCTTCTACCATTGTAATCATTGAGCTGCTCTGAAGACTTACCTCTGAAAACCAGCCTGTCACATCCTGAATTCTGTAGCCTTTACATCTTTCTGTTAAGGTACGGAGAACATCACTAGCAGCCTGAAGAATGGCTTAGTAAAGGTACTACCTCCTTATTTCTCATTTTCCATTTACATTTAAAACAAACCAACCAACTCGAAAACTAATCTGTACTACAACTATATTAACTCACTATTCAGCACAAACAGCTACTGTAGCTGCCATAAACATAGTCTGTAGTTATATGATTCACTAAGCAAATGATCTATGCCTCTGCTCAGTGAAGGAAAAGTTTCCTTGGGACAAAGGCTTGAGTCATGCTTTATGTGAAGAGATGAGGCTTGACTCACTAGAATCAACTGCATGTCCTGAAATAAATCAGCAGAAAACTGACGAACTATAAAAGCAAAAAAGTACCTTTTATATCTTTCAATGTTCTGGTGAACATCATGGTGAACTTGCTATTTTCCTTACTCTGGCTACAAGAAATATCCAAGTTATCATCAATATTAGTGATTCCCCTGTTTCTGTTGCTAAACTCAACAATCCATTTCCACACTTGCTTGGATTTCACTGTGTAAGTCATTGTCCACCAGCTCCCCAGCCTCCTTATTGCATCTCATCTGTCATGCCCTCACCACTAATTGCTCAGAACTCTGGCCAACGTGGACCAACACTTAATAACTATTTCACTGGGTGCCAAAGACAGTTTAGGCCCCCCTCCAGTTCCTCTTTACCAGATTAAATCAAGTCAAGCTCCCACACCGAGCACAAAGTGGTGGGGCTGGACTCACACCTAAAGGCTACTCTATAATGCTTTTAGGAGAAATTCACCACTTCAGAAATGAAGTTCTATTAAGCTGACCCCACCACAAGAGACAAACTCTCGCTGAGCACTTACTAACGCGCTATGCTGGCACCTTCACCCAGCCCGAGGCACAGGCAGGGCTGGGGGCGCAGGCAGGGCCCTGTCTCATCCCCACAGGGTCCCGGCCCCGGCCCCGGCCCCGGCCCCGGCCCCACCACACTGCGCACCGGGCCGGGCCCTACAGCCGCCTCAAGCAAAGGAGCGGAAACCAGTCCAAGATTCAGCTCAGCCACTCCCTCCACACCAAGACAGCAAAAGCGTTAAGCTCCTTGCCGAAGCCCCGTTCGCGTCCCTCTGCCAGGCGGCCCCGGACCAGACCACCCGCGCCCACAAGTGCACACGGCGGCGATCAACCCAGTGCGCAGGCGCCCTCCGCCTCGCCGCCTCGCCCTCTCCGCCCGGGGCGGCGGGGGCCGCGCAGGCGCAAGCGCCGCGCAGGCGCACAGCCCATAAGAGCCGCGGCCGCCTGCTGCATCCCTGTGCGCCGCTGGGCCCCGCCTCTCTCTTTTCTTTTCTGTCGCCAAGATGGCGGAGTACGACCTGACCACCAAGATCGCGCACTTCTTGGACCGGCACTTGGTCTTCCCGCTGCTGGAGTTCCTCTCCGTCAAGGAGGTATGTGGCTATCCCAGAGGTGGGAGAGCTGGCCCTGCAGCTGGGCTAGCGGAAAAATGGCAGACGGCGCTACCAGCTGCCGGTGCCTCTCTTGGGCCTGGGCGCGCCGTGGCTGTCGCCTTCCTCAGGCGCTGCGCGGCCTGGGCCCGGCCCGTGAGGCGACTTGGAGTTCGCTTCCTGATGGAGGAGCTCGGAGCGCCTGCACCGCGTGGGGAGAGGGCGAGGGAGAGGCGTGTGGGCCTTCCCCGTGAGGGAGGGAGAGCAGGGCCGAGGGGAGGCCTGGGGGAGCCGCTCTGCCTGCAGCGCAGCTCCCCGGGCTGTTCGCTTGCGAGGCAGAGGGGAACTCTTCTTTCCCCTTCCCCGGTTTTGGTGTCGTTTCTTTCCCTTCCCCATATTCGGGGGAGGGAAAAGCAAAATCTCTCCCTCACAGCCGCGGTTCGTGTTCTGCCTACTTTCCGACAGCGTGAGACAGCCCTCGTTAGCCCTGCGCCTCGGCGGCCGCCGGTGTCGCTCGCGTTGCCCCTCAGCCGCGGAGTTGCGCGGCGGCGTGTGGGGTTGCATCAGTGCAGATAGTGTTGCTAATCAACTTCAATTTTAAACCGTTGTTTAAACCAAGTGTAAGTCCCTTTTAGTACTGTCTCTTCTTGGTCTTTTTATGTATATTTTTAATTATATTACTACGAAGAACCCAGTAATGCTGAAGATAGTTTAGATTAAACTCTCATCAATCAGAAGCACTCATCTGATCCATTTTAAAATGGAAACAAAACGTGTAGAATGACATAAGGTTTGACTTTAAAATAGGTAGTATTTTAGGTTTCAGAAATGAACCAATTAAGCATGCATACATTGAGACAACTTGACCTAACCAGTTTTCATGTCTAGTGTATGGACTTTGCTTGACTTGTCTGACATCTTGGGGGCATTTTTAGTGTTTTGGTATTTGTAAATCAGCTCAAGTTAATTAAACAGGGTTATTATTGTAGTGTTAATCTTGAACAACATGATGTTTAGAGCCGAGTTAAACTTTTGCAGGTTCTGTATCTGAGATGTCCATAAGTGTGGCGTGGTAAATAGTAATACAGCCTTCATGCAAATGTATTTTTGAGGTATACTCTAGTTTAGGCCCCCACCTACATCTTGAAGACCTAACAGCAGTTTACAACTTATGGCTAAATTATGGGGTAGGAACTTTAAAAAACAATTTGACAAATTTAAAAGAACACCATCCAGTTACACAAGCTAAACTAAATTTGCTCTTATGCTATAGACCTAACAACATATTTTAGATTAATTTGTGCTACAATTAAATTATAAGTTTGATCTTGAGTGTATCTTTTGAGATCCACTTTAAATTCTTTGATTAGTCTGCACTGTTCAACGTGTTATTTTGTGGAAAGTATTCACTCCTTTGAAAGAAAAATCTGACTTTTTTTTTTTATATATATATATGTTTATATGTATAACTTTCAGAGATTTTTCATGTTGGATTTTTTTCCCATGAATTGTAATAGGAATTACTATTTCTGTTAAAGGAATAGTAATCTAAAATGTTATTTGTCTTCTAAGTGGTTTTTGAAGTTCCTGCATTCCTAAATAGCAGGAAATTGCAGGTATCTTGCCAAGACTGGTATAGAGAGGCTGTGTAGTAAGCACACTAAATGACAGAGCTGTGAGATCTTGCAGAGCTATGAGATTTGATGTTTAAAACTATTTAATTGGACAAAAATCCATAAAGAAACTGTACCATAAAGGTAACTACATCATATGAATTGGAAACTATTTAATGGTATTCAAGAAAATCTGTTAATAATTCCTATTTCAGATATACAATGAAAAAGAGCTACTCCAAGGAAAACTGGATCTCCTTAGTGATACCAACATGGTGGATTTTGCTATGGATGTGTACAAAAATCTTTATTCCGATGAAATTCCACATGGTAAGCTGCTCATTTAGAAGTAAAACTTGTTTTACAGCCTTTGTATCTAAAGTAATAAATAGCTAGTGGTAATTTGCTTGTTGCACTCAAAAACTAGAGTACTGTTTAACTTTGGCCTTAACAAAAGGATGTGCAATACTGAAACAAATAGARTCCCCTAATCCTGGGAAGTTTGGGTTTGTTGGTCTGTCAGGAACTTAGTCTTTTGAGTGGCGTCTGAAGTATTTCAATGCTGATTTGGTCATTTCTAGCACTTTAAAGGTATAACCTAATAGAGTTGCACTTATTTTTCATCTGTCAAATTAAACACTATTGCACAACGATTTGGGGTCACTAAACTTTTTCTTTAGAGCATCCAGTGTATTAAGGCTAGATTTCCATTGTAAGTAATTCCATTAATCCATCTGTCCATGGTTGATTTTTAGACTTTGAGGAGATACAGATGTTTTTGAAAACGCATGTTTTCCTCACTTCTGTCAACATGTAAATTGCTGTTTCTCTAGAAGAATTATCAATGATAATTAATATTATCATGAGGAATATGAAATTTGATCTTTTACTGTCTTCTCCATGATTTTGGAAACTTTCCTGTTTACTACTTAAATGTCTATTTTCCTGAGGAGCATTTGGGGAGGGGGAGAAAATTAGAATATCTTGCTTTCTATCCTTCATGGGTTTTTAGGGGTTTGGTGTGGTTTTTTGTGTTTGTGGGTTTTTTTTTTTTTTTCCTATTGTTGTTTCTTTTTTTTAGTTTTTTTTTTTTGGTGGTTTGTTTTTGTGGGTTTTTTCCTTCCTGACCCTAGTCTTTGAATATACACTTTCTTCCTATTTCTCCCATCTTTTTTTCATTTTGTGGAATTCCTCACCTTTTTCTAAACCAGTGGGACTACAGTCTGTCTTGCCTGCAGCTTAGGAGGAAGAGACTCGGGTGCTTTTGCATAGTCAGGTACAAGATCCAACTGTTGTTCTGCCTCTGGGTCTTACTCATTTCAGGCTCTTTAAACTGCAGGGTTGGCAGTTAGCCTCTTTGGAAATACATGAAAAGAACTGATAGACTTATAGATGTTGGATTCAATGTTTTGACCAAATCTTTGATATGCTAGCATTAGATGTTGTTGTTTATGGGTGTATATGCAGTGATGCATGGGACTGATAACAAATAATGAGAACCAGAGGTTTTCACATTTGTAATCTAAGAAACAGTTGTAATGATAACTTCACCTTCAGGTTACTTATCAGTTCTATTGATTAAAAAAAGTCAGACCATCTCAGGGCTGTAAAAATTTCAAAGCTGAATAGGTTTTCCTCTTTCTTTCCTTGCTCCAACCTTTCTAAACTGTTGAAGAAGAATATTGCTGTTATCAGTAGAAAATAAGTAGTAAAATGCTAAAGTAGTGAACAGCACAAGAAATAACAATGCTAGCACACTTTCACAAACTAGTCTAATGTGTTTAATATTCTGATTACAGCCACTTATTTAAGCAGGTTGCTAAGTGTATAATTTCGTAAGGTCATAGCTGCAAGTCAGTTGAATGAATTTGGTCATCGGGAGAGCTTTGCCTTCATATGGTCTGACAATTTCCACACTTGTAATGTTTTTCTTACACTCTTTTCAAACATCTCTAAGATTTTATGTTACCAGTTTGGCAGGATTTTTTTTTTTTTAATATGATGACTTGCTGTGGTTTGATCTGTGGCTTTTATTCAACAGTATAAAATTAACATAAGCAGAGGTAATACTTTCACATGGAGACAGTTGTTCAGGGTCCTTGCTTGTACAGCTTCCTATGAAAAGGTCTTGACTTACTCTGAGATCTTTCTGGTATGTGTCATCTTCATGCATCAACGTTTATCAGAATGTATGTACAGACAGGTTCTTTTTATTTGTGGAATCGCTGGCTTCATTAGAATTTTAAGCTGATTTTTCTTTTGTTAAGACCTCACTGTTTTAAGTACTCAAAGCTAAGTTCACTTACACTATTATGCTTAGAAATGTCCCTGCACAATTTATAGTTGCTTTTGTCTTGTCTTCCATGAGATCAACTTACAATTACACAGCCAGGAGATGTCACAGGAAAACATTTTCGTACTCTTAGTAAGTCAACTGAATGGTTTTTCTTTCATCTCTTTCCCCTTCCTCTTTTATAATCTCAAGATTCATCTGAAGTTGGAGATAATTTCTCCTTATTGGAACACTTCCTATCAGGCAAGTCATTTTTAGATTTAGGTTGGGTCACCATTATGGTGTTAGCCACTTTGGACCTCCTTTACAAATACATATGTAGTCAAATCACACAGGAAATGTCTAATAGGTTCACTGTGGCATTGAGTGTCCTGGTGTGTGGCTCGCTTTCATGGTTTCCTGTATACTATTCTCTCCTGGTATTTGGTCTTGGCTTCTCTGATCCCATACGTTTCTTGGCTTATATAGCCAGTCTCAGGGTGCTACTGTTTTTTCTTCAGGTTTTTTTTTTTTTTAAGCATATAGGGTTTTCTGAATTCTATTTAAGTGTTCATTTCACTGCACTGGTAGCACTTGGTGAGGAAGTTTGGGTCTGTCTAAAATAATCATCCTAAAGCTGTTAGTTCTATTTCTTAATGATTTTTCATAAAGGTTTAATGTTCTGATTAAGTTAGAAATAATTAAGTAATTAGTGTTCCAAATCATAATTTTGCAGATTGAGCTGCTTTAAATTCTTGTCAATTTTCAGTTAAGTATTCTAAAAATGTGCTTTCAGAACCTGGTCAGTTAGAGGAAAATCAATCTTACTGGTATCATAGCACTGTTTACTTTTTTCCAAGTTTATTTGGAATAAGTGAACTTACTTAAAAGATGGTTTCTCCTTTTGTGGAAGCCTGAAGATACCTTGTCTAATACAGACTCTGCTCCAGCTATACYTGCTCTTTAGTGGCTTGATTAGAACTCCACACAGGAGGAAAGGAACCAAATGTTAGAAGCTTTTTTATTAATTTAATGAATTGTTAGATACCTCTGKTTTTTTTGACTTGACTGAGAGGACAAGCGAGGTAGGAATTGGGAAGACATCTTCAAATGTGCTGTCAGCACTGTGTAATTACAGGTTGGTTTCTGTAAAAAAACTTAAGGCTTTACACTAAAATCTTTTTTGTCTGTGTGTTTAGCTTTGCGTGAGAAGAGAACGACTGTTGTTGCACAGCTGAAGCAGCTTCAAGCTGAAACTGAACCTATTGTCAAGATGTTTGAAGATCCAGAGACTACAAGGCAAATGCAGTCCACTAGGTAATTTCTAACATGATTTCTCAGGATGGTTTGTTAGTACCTCTTAGGTGTTGATGATAGGAATGCTCTCTGTGTAGCAACTGCAAAGATGGACACTTTTATTTCCAGCCAATATTTAAGTAGTGCTTGTGGTCAGGTAATTGAAATTGCTGGACACAATTTACTCTTTTCAGTGCTTTTACCTGCTGTGCATAAAGCATCTCTGTTGTTCTTAATGCTCATGAATCAACTGAGGACAAGTGACAGTCATCATTTAGTGCGGTCAAATCACAGCCAAGATTGGTTTTGGGGAGGTTGGGGGGCTTTTTTTGTTTGTTTTTTGAGGGGGGGTGTTTGGTATTTTTTGAGGGGAAATATGGGCTGACACAATTCAGATTCTCTTTTCTAGGAGACCATCTGCCCTCTCTCCCTTTTCTATGTTCCACAGAGGATTATGGARTGCTATCTTTCTTAGTCTGGGAGGCCTAGTGGATAAGCATAAGCATCCTTTCAGCCTCTAGCACCTATTTCTTTCAGGAGTCCTGTCCTTCCCCCCTTATCCACTGCCTGAACTGGCCAACTTGTTGGTGTAAAATAGTGCTCATAATAATCTTTTTAAGACGTATCCAATTTCTTCTCACTTAGCTCATGGGAGTCATTAAAGTAGAATGAGTTTGTCTGCACATTATATCTAAGGACTATGAGTGTTTTCTTATGGTTAAGCCTGAATTGGGCCCTGTAGGAAAGAGTTCAACTGTAGTCATTGAGGAAGTAACTGTGTAGCTTCAACAGAGGGGTGGGTAGGTATTTGTTTAGCGTAAATTACTGCTTGTTGCCTTTGTATAGGAAGCATTGTTATTACTGTTGTAAATGTGTCTAAGCAACTCTGGAAAATTAATTAGATCCCTTCTTCAGCCTTACCTGCTCTAAGATTTCAAATAGAGTATACCACATCAGATAGAGCACTGATGGCTCGACTTGAATTTGAAGGTGAAGCCTGTACTTGGATTTATTGTTGGCAAGCTTTATGCATCTACTGATATGGAAGACTGTAACATTGCTTCTGGAATTTTCTTAGAAAAACATTGAATATGCAAGATCTTTTTTTTTCTAGTCCGCAGAAATCTTTTTGATGAGGTGTACCTTTGTTTGGGAACAACCCAAACAAAATGGGCCCCTGGATGGGGAGGAACTTGATTAGAATTTACTCCTTGTTTCAACTGCAGATTATCATCCTTTTTTCCTTTCCCCTCTTTGCCCAACTTGCTGAGAAACCTAATCAACCCTTTTGGCCTACGTTTTCTCCACTCTGCACATTGTTTTCAGAATTTGCTATACTCTAAATTAGAACTTGGTCAGTGCAGAAATAGTGAGGTGCAATGTATTGGGTCTCAATGCGCACATGAAACAAGATGTTAGTAGAAATCATGAAATCTGTTAGCTTTCTAGCACTTCAGAAGAAGCTTCTATTTTCTGTTCTGGTATCGCCAGAATGTGCTTTAGCTTCTGCTGTAAAAATCATTGTTGGGATAAGTAAGCCACTTTTGTATCTGATTTCAGCATGGATTTTTATGTCTGATAGTTATATTAAGAAAAGGAATTACATTTGCTTATGACTTGGGTGGTTATGCAAAGCCAGGAGCTGCTTGACAGCTTTTGGAAGTATAGCCTTGGAAGTGAAAGGCCCAATTGCCATTAGTTAACTGCCTTGATGTTATTAACTGGGACTGTATTAATTTTGAAGAAAAGACTTCCTGATACTATCACAAATCTATTCAAATCTAATTGAACTTCTGATCTGTATATTGAGTTCTTGTTCAATTCTTGCTTTGCCTTTAGCCAGTTTTTATAATAATATTTGGCCTAGAAAAAAAAATCACCTTGTTGCAATTCTAAGTACCAGCACTTCTTGGGAAATGTATTCTGTTACTTGACCTTTGATTTACAGAAGTTGGTCAGTAGTACTTACTCCAAATCAGAAACATCCTGCTTGGAAGCAAGAGATATGATCAAAAAATACATGGAATATAATTTGCCTAATGCTGTAAAATATTAGCCCTACTAGTTCATATGCAGCAAGTTTTATTTCCGAGCTGGTATATCATTTTTGTTTTTAAAATGTCTGAAAACTTTACAGCTCAGAAATACTGGTTTTGGTTATTGGCTCGACAGAGGTTCTAATCCAGATTGTTGGGGTTATACAGTAATGGGGAGAATCAGGCTAAAAGGTGTCAATCTGTCTAGACCTGAGTAGCGTGCTTTAGATAGTAGAAAGCAACTTTTGATTCTTTGACTTTTGTGAATTTCTGCTGGTGGTTTGGAATCTGTATCAAATTTAGAGCTGCATATTATCAGGGCTTTAGATCACAGCTTTTGATCCATGACAGTGCTGTTAAGAACATCAAAGTGAGAAATGGTAGAAGATGATGTGTAAAGGAGACTTTGCAAGTGGAAGTTCTTTCAAGAATAAGCCAAAACATTTCACTTTCTTTTTTCTGTGCAGCTGTTGGAGGACATTGGCTTTAAAATTATAGAGGAATAGTCAGTATTTCTCATCTTTGAAGTACATTACACTGGAAGAAACCCATGAGATTATTACTGGGGATTGTCATTCTTGGCTACCTTGGCAACGTGCCTCTTCTCTGTAGAATCTTATCCCATAAGTTCTAATTAAACAAACTCATGGCTTTGCAGTCAGTTGATTTCAGAGTAAATGGGGAAATTTTCCCTTGCGTACACTTTTATTGTATCTTTGTCCCAAGAGGAATTTATAGCTTGATGCTCTCTTCTTCAGTTAAATCTTGGGTACATGTTCTATCAAATATGATAGTTCATGAATTGTCCAAGTCGTCTTTACCACATGATGGATTGAAGTGTGAACGTACAGAAGAGATGAAGTGGAGGGTAGCTGCAGGTACAGAAGCATGCCCAGGGGAGTGGGGGGCTGGAGAATAGAAAAAATGTCATTAATCCTTTCTGTATTGTAGATGGGCAGTCCATACAATCAAAGTGCCAAATTGAAAATACATTTCTTTCATTCATGAATATAAATTTAACTATGTATACGAATTGAACTGTGGTTCTTGTTGCCAGATGATTGCAGCAGAGTTTGAGTGGAATTGTTATTGCATTGAAAAGCTGGCGAGCTAAAATTTCACTCTAAGAGCTGATCAAGACCCGTTGCAGAGACTGGATAAAAAAATGATTCACTAAGTTAACTATTGTTTAAATAGGTATCTAAAGTGCTGTGGTCATTACTATGAGACTTATTGGTGGTAGATAATTTCATGCTTGCCTACTGGAGGTTTGAACTTTCCTTTGATCTAGATAATACTACTTGTCCTTTTATTATTGAATAAAAAAAAAAAGCTTCAGAAATGTGATCATGTGTGAATTAGATATTTAGAACTTACTAAGTATGATTTTTTTTTTTTTATAGTTTTGCATTCTGCAGGCATTTGCTGTGGTAGAGGTATTCTTGCTAATCACTGTGTCCCAGTGCTAACAGTGGGATAAGTTTCCTTTCTAATTCTGTTTTACTTTACTCTTCGCCATTTTTTTTCCTGTCTCCTGTTAAATTCAAACTGCTTGGCTAGAGTAACTACTGTGGAATTAGAACATGAGAGTGGGAAGAGGCCTAAGTCAGAATTTAACTTTCATACTGAAAGCTAAGGATGCTATCAAATTTAAAAAAACCTCCCACCCTTTCTTAACTCTATTTTTTGTATTGTTGCAGGTGGCATTCTTTATTTAAAACTATAATAATTTTTAAGATTTTGAAACTTCTTTATGACACTTGAGGAATAGTTGGCTCACTATTTCTGCTGTTGCTTTTGCACAACAAGTGGAGGAGTATCACTTTAAATTTATACTCTATTTGGGTATTTTACTTTTAACAGCTAAAGGTTGTGTTCCGTAGCGTGTTGCATGGTGACAATCAGTTTGTTTTGTCAAAACAATGTTTTTTATCTTTGTATTATAGGGACGGTCGGATGCTGTTTGACTATTTAGCTGAGAAGCATGGTGTAAGTGTTTTAATTCTTATATCTGTTTGAATTCAGTTCTAAATATCTCCACCCAACCTCCCTCACAGCCAATAGCTTTGAGCAATTACAGACTAGCATTTTGGCCTGTCTCATGTCAATGTAGCTAATAGGCAGGATTCCTAATGCTAACATACTTTATTTGAATGCCTTTGAACTTCTAATGTTTATACAAACAAAAATAAAGCTCGAACTTAATGTTAGCTGCTAAGTAACCTTGTAACTAAGATGTGCTTTCCTTTGTAATACAGAATTTCACCTTTTTTCCAGTATTGGTATTATCTTTAATTCAGTGGCATGGATTAAGGGTATAATAGTTTTCTATTGTCTTTCCTGTGTACAATGTCTTTCAAAGAACCTAAATACTTCAAAGACTACTTCACTATTTAAATTGGCTTGTAACAGCATGTTTCTTTTTTCCTAGTGAAGAAAAGCTTTTTTGTATTCCTTTTCAGTTTAGGCAGGAGTACCTAGATACACTCTACAGGTATGCAAAATTCCAGTATGAATGTGGTAATTACTCAGGAGCTGCAGAATATCTCTACTTCTTTAGGGTTCTGGTAAGTTTTGGGTGTGTTGGTTTGGGTTTTTGTTTTGTGGTTTGTTTGGGTTTTTTGAATGAAATACTTAGACCAGTAAGTTGTCTGTATTAATTCTTAAAATAAAATACTTTTGAGCTTTTTTTTGAGACAATTACTGTGCACCAAAAAAAGTTGAAAATAATTGTTAATAATCATCGCTGACTGTTGTCCAGCAATTCTGTTACTTTCATGATGAATTCAGAACTGTCCTTTAAATTTGTAGGTCTTGTGGTAACATTTAATTACGGAATATTTCTTCTTTCCTCACTGTAAATGTATCCTGGAAAAAATATTAAAAACAAAACCAAAAAAACCAGCAAAATGAATACTTGTTTTTGTGCACAGATGTAATCAACAATAGTGAAAAGCTTGCAGGTGGATTGAATGTAATTGGTGGTAATGGTGAACTGCCAGCTTCTTATCTGAACTCTCATCTGTCTTCTCTTGAATTTTGTGATGGATTTAAGAGTAAGTCATCTGCCTAGGAAATGTAAACAGCTTAAATAAGAATTGTAGAACCAGATCCATTGTTTCTGAAGCAACTCTTCTCGTGTTGTTGTAATTCATATCATTTGTTAATGGTGGGAGTGAATTTTGAGAATGAAGATTTAGTGTCTTATAAGAATCTGAACACAGTACATTTTATTGTTGGTGGTCAGTGAATGTGCCATTTTACTAACAAATGGAAATTTAAGGTAACTGCTTGAAAGTCCAGATACTGTAGCTAGAACAGCTGCAGTATCTAAAGGCAGTTATTGTGAATAGCTAACTGTAATGACATGATTTGGAACCAGCACAGTGCCTGTGAACCTCCTCAACTAAAAGTATCTGCTGAATTGACACCTTGGTTGCCTGGAGGATAATGACTTCTAAACCGTGTATCTCTCGCAGATATGTGGAGTGATTGCTGAAAATATGTAGTGGCTCATATGTTGAGGTTTGTTTCTTGCTGTCTAATTTCTAGTCCCATCTGAAAAGATCCTTAACTTTCTGAAATACTGCTAGAGTAAATAAAAATAATTCCTGTAATTGACTGTAATTAAAGAAGCAAAATTGGGAAATGTATCTTTAATCAGAATAGGGTTTAAAGTAAGAATGAGTTGAATTCTTAGTCTAAATGTTGATGATAAAGCTGACTTTCAGTGTTCTAGGTACATTCCATGTGCTGAAAGAGGAAATAAAAGTTATGTATGTAGGTTTGTGGGTAGCTGTTCTTAATTCTTCGTGCTTTAATTCTGGGCTTAGCATTATGTTATTATGTGTCAAATAACTAATTTCAAAAAGTGAAGTACTGTTTTTGTGCTGGTGAGGGCTTGGTATAGGACTTTTGTTACTAATTCTGATGGGAGAATATTTGTTTAAAGTTCTGTGTGATGAAACATAACCTATGAAAGAACTATTGTAACTGATCTGAGAACAGAATTTGACACTGYGAATGACCTAGTGTAATTCATTCCTGTATAAAACTAACACAGCTTGACCTTAGGACTACCCTTTCAGGAAACAGATTCACTACTGCAAAGTCGCAGTTTTACTGGACATTTCTGTAAGAAGTATGCTTTTTGGCACAACGTTAGCAGAAAGAACTTTGAGTACTAGCTTTTTTAAGGTGGTTATCTACTGTCATGAGTTCTTTAGGAACCTGCTTTAATAACCTTGTTTTAGTAGTTTAGAAGCATTTTTATATGGGGGGCAGGGGGGAGGGAATTTGGAACCAATGTGTCATCTGGTGCTCAGCCATTTCATTTTTTTCTTTTTTCTTTTTAACTTAAACTGCAGCAGCATGGAGCTTTGTCTTACTTTTGACAGGATTTTCTAGTTTCTACTTCAGAAGCTTTACTGCTGTTTTTTCTTCTGTACTTTAAATTGCTTTTTTAAAAAAAGAACTTCATGTGGAAAGATARGACCATGCACATTTGATATCTTGTAAATGAAAAATACTGCCAGAAAGTATTTTTCTTATTTTTTACAGTAAATAATAATTTAAAAAAAAATACTAAGAGTATGACTTTGCTGTTGTTGAAAATAGGTTCCAGCAACAGACAGAAATGCTTTGAGTTCTCTGTGGGGAAAACTAGCATCTGAAATTCTGATGCAGAATTGGGATGCAGCCATGGAAGATCTCACAAGACTAAAGGAGACAATAGATAATAACGTAAGTAAAATCTTGGTCATGTTAGTAAGGTGAGAGGTTAGAGGTGTTAACATTCAAGTTTTATTATGAATCACTTGCAGTCTTGTTTAGGAGTAGTTTACCACCTTTTCACTAGGTACTTTCTTAATAATAGTGGGAGAGTTGAAGGGTGCTCGTGAAGAAATAGTGAAGCTTCCTTTTTTCAAATTACTTGCTTCCCTCTTATCACATTTGAAAATGTAGCTGAGAACTTTTAAGGTACTTCCAATAAACAAAAAAACTAGTCTCAAGGATGAGTTTGAGGGCAAGGTATCACTGTGTGAAATTGCTGCTTAAATTTCAAATAGTTGCACTATTCATTTTCTGTGTTTAAAAAAAAAAAAAAAGGTGTGTAGCTAAACTGTACTCTTCTCACATGAAAATAACACTTTTGACAGAAAATACAAGACAGCTTGTTTTTTGGAAATAGTTTTCAGCCTATTCAGCTTCCTCACCAGCTCCTGAGTTCAGACGAGCACCAAGAACATGAAGGGAAAGAGTGGGGCTGCAGTACTAATTCAGAGCAACTGAAGTGACTAAGGACCTCTCAGTCTTCCTCTGTGCTCATGGGGCTTCAATGGCCATATCTGAAATGTGAGAGTTTTACTCTCCTGAACCAGAATGTTGAAAAGGGGTTTGGTGTTTTGGTTGTCTTTTGTTTTTCGTTTTTGTCCCCCTCCCCCCGCCAAATCGTTCTTTATCTATGTTGCAGATAACTAATGTTAACAAATCTTCTTCCCTAATTTTCTCACCTTTATGAACCTGTATGGTTATAATAGACTAATAAATTTGACTTATTCATTAAACTCCAAGATTTTTTAGGATAGAATCATAGTAGTTAGTTGTCATGCTCTTTGGAGTGATTATTACTTGCTATGTCAGTTCATGCTTAACACATTGCTTTGCAATCTGTTTGAAGTGCTGCTGAAGTTTGGACCTAATACAGATACTTAGAGATGAATCCTTATTTGTGCCTTATCAGCTGGTTTAAATGAAGATAGTTATGTTCTTATTTCTTGGCTGAAAGTGATTATGGTGCTTCATCATTGTTTGAGAGTGTATGGCAAAAAAGCTCTTGTGAGGCTTTAGAAAGGAAGAAATACTGAAAAGCTAGAGAAGCCAAGTCATTCCTCAGATCACATCTGAAGAGGGAATACAAGAAAAAACATGTAACTTATGTTAGTATGGTGGTCTTTGGAGAACTAAAATCTATGCTCTTGCCCTAACAATACAAATTTTGGCAAACAATTTGGAATATAATATTGGAAAATTTATCTTGGTTATAACTTTCAGCAGATTTATTTTTAACTGATGACAGGTTAAAAAGCTGGAGGTCAAACTCAACCTGAGAGTGATAACAGCTAAAAGGAGCCAGTGGAAAATCACAAACTTTTGAATGATTACAGGTTTCCATGCATTAGTATTCATGTAAACTTTCTGTGTTTTATTTGACTTAAACCAATGTTATGTTTTCTTTCAGTCTGTCAGCTCTCCACTGCAGTCTCTTCAGCAAAGAACATGGCTCATCCACTGGTCTTTGTTTGTGTTTTTTAATCATCCTAAAGGGAGAGACAATATCATTGACCTTTTTCTCTATCAACCACAGTAAGTTGTGTTGTGCTATGTTGGGGTCTTTAAATCAAAATGAAGGCAGATGATGAATATGCAAGCTTGTCAAACATTTTTCAGCCCAAAGCCTGAAGCTGTTTCAGAAGTTCTAACAACATAAACATTTTGAATATTTTTTTTTCTGAGACTTTTTTGAATTATTGTGTATAATCTGCTTTTCTTCATGGTTATAGTTCCCCATAACTCCCCATAGGAGAAGGGGCGGTGAAGTAGGAAGAACTGGCTCTCTTTTCTGGTGCTTGGGGGGAACGGAATAAGTGGTTTTGCTAGATTACCAACTCCTACCACATCTTTTAGGGCTGTAGGGGAAGGTATTGTTCTATTTTGATTTTACAAAACCTATTTAAGAAGGGTTCTTGAGGAAAATCTGAGAATAAAAATTGAAACACTATAGCCATTTGTGAGAGGACTGACTTCTTATATGTAGATCTAGGAGTCTAGAACAGCTTAACACTGAGAAATTAGTTACTAAGTTTTACTCTCCTTCTAGTACCTGCTTGGAGGTAATGTATTAGAATAGGAGAATAGTACTAAAGAAAAGCAGTTGAATTTTTTGCATGATGATCCCAGTAGACTGGTAATTTGTAGTGGACTTTTTTGCCTCCTTTTTGTTTCATAGTGTATGTGTTGGTTTGTTTCTTAATTTTAATTTAGACTTCTCGCTTGTAAATACAGGATAACTTATTGGACAGTTGAACAAGAAAGTTGCAGGCTCAGATGACAATATGAAAAAGGACTTCCTGTGGTTCTGTGTGCCTGTGCAAACCCCTCTTGTGAAATCAGTGTAGCTGACAGCTTAGGCCCGTGTTGACCTGAACTTAGCATATGGACTGTTCTTTTGCAGCGCTAGCCACTTTTCTTCTCTCCCTAGCGCACTACTGCCTTCTCTTCCCCTTGCTTCCCTTCTTCTTCCCCCGTCACAAAAAGATGATCACAAGGTTAACAAAAATAAGTCATCCTTCTATATTTGAATAAATGGTCAGTCATAAGCCCTGGTATTGTATTGCATAAAAGGTGCGTAAGCTATTTATCATGAATACTGTTTTGATGCAAAATTGCATCTTCTGAGCTTTATCTGTATTTTTTTCTTTCTAGGTATCTCAATGCAATTCAGACAATGTGCCCACATATCCTCAGATATCTGACTACTGCAGTCATAACAAATAAAGATGTTCGAAAACGTAGACAAGTGCTAAAAGATCTAGTCAAAGTTATTCAGCAGGTAAGGACTGAAATATCAGATATTTTCTGTCCTTTTTTACTGAGACTTCATAATAACTTCATTCTAATAATATGCCTGGCTTAGGACTTCTACTTATGTATTTTGGTGCTCACTTTCTCTCAGTGAATTTTTCACTGTGAATTAAGATGCATGTCAATCAGTGGGAGGACAGAATTTTTTTTTTTTTTTTTTTTTTTCTCCCCTCCTTTCATGTCAACAAGCAATGAGTAAAACTGCCTGTCGGAAAAGGACCTGGGGGTGCTGGTTGACAGCCAGCTGAATATGAGCCAGCAGTGTGCCCAGGTGGCCAAGAAGGTCAACGGCATCCTGGTTTGTATCAGAAATAGTGTGGCCAGCAGGAGTAGGGAAGTGGTCGTGCCCCCGTACTCGGCACTGGTGAGGCTGCACCTTGAATACTGTGTTCAGTTTTGGGCCCCTCACTACAAGAAGGACATTGAGGTGCTGGAGCGTGTCCAGAGAAGGGCAACAAAGCTGGTGAAGGGTCTGGAGAGCAAGTCTTATGAGGAGCGGCTGAGGGAACTGGGACTGTTTAGCCTGGAGAAGAGGAGGCTGAGACCTTATCGCGCTCTACAACTACCTGAAAGGAGGTTGCAGCGAGGTGGRTGTTGGTCTCTTCTGCCAAGCAACTAGCGATAGGACGAGAGGAAATGGCCTCAAGTTGCGCCAGGGGAGGTTTAGATTGGACATTAGGAAAAATTTCTTCACTGAAAGGGTTGTCAAGCATTGGAAGAGGCTGCCCAGGGAAGTGGTGGAGTCACCATCCCTGGAGGTATTTAAAAGACGTGTAGATGAGACGCTTAGGGACATGCTTTAGTGGGCATGGTGGTGTTGGGTTGATGGTTGGACTCGATGATCTTAAAGGTCTTTTCCAACCTTAATGATTCTATGAAATAGAATATGTGCTCAATTATGCTTTTCTTTCTGTATGATTAAATGCAGAAAATTCAGCGAGATATGAAAAATGGCTTTGGAATTGATTCTTCTGTTTTTGGCCATCCCTCTGAGGAATTGTTGTATGAATAAGGGATCTTGTTTGCATTTCAAAACCACTGAACTGCGTGCATTGTTTTGTGTTCATGTGCATTTTCTTGAAAATGCTTGTGTTGTCACAGTTACATGAGGATGTAGACACGGACAAGAGCAATAAAAGAATTGTGCTTGATAGCAGTCAAAGGGGGTTATGGCAAAGATTTTTATCTGAAATGAGCATGCAACTTGTTTGAAGTGTGATGGCTTGTATACACTTAATGATAATAACATACATTGTGAAAATAAACTAGTATTTTGCAAGTATAAATAAAATTTTGCAAATATAAATAAACTAGTATTTTGCAAGTATATATTGCAAGTATTGAATAGGTAAGCAGTTTGTTGTTCATCCCTATTAAATTTAAAAGGTGATCAATCCAAGACTGTTTTACATAGTGGGTGTTAATTACATGGTTAACAAGTACAATTTTGATGTAAAAAGCCTTTACCTATAAAACTGAATTTTAAACCTAAATAATGAGACTGTAAATACAGTTCTTTGGGGAAGGAAAAAATAACTTTGATCCAGGAAAAAAAAAATCTCTCTTAGTAATTCCCTTGATCTGCTGATCTTATTGTATGCTAAAGCAGATACTGACAGATACTGAGTTAAGCTGTCTTAAAATGTGCATTGGAGACATATCAGAGGATGTTTAATTATGTCTTAATTTACACAGATGTATATAGATCTAGTGTTGTTCCTGCCTTGTAGTTGAGAAAGTTGAGTAATTCCTGTAATGCAGAAATAAATTCAAGTATTTTGTATATAGAAAGTAGCATTATTTGTGTTAGCTATGTTGTCCATGTAAATCAAATGATCATTCAGTTTGACATATGAAGGATTTGGTGTTGGACTAGTCTTTGAAATCAGAATTTAGAAAGACTATCTGTACTACCGTATTTTAAGAAATTTGGAGGTTTGATACAGAACCAGCTCTAGTCTCTGACATTTTCCTAACCCAAAGATTGTAGTACTAAGTGCTGAAGGTGAAACTACACTTCTCGTTGTTATTGGGGGGGGGGAGGCGCATTTATGCAGCTTTTATAAGAGAAATTGGGAAGTTTAACTTAATTTTTTTTTTTTTTTAAGGTGATGTATGGACTTGTTTCCAGTATTAAATTTTGTTTGAAGAATATAAGGAATACTCGAGTGACCTTGTGGCCTCAGTTTCTAATTTTGTTCCTAATTTTTTGACAGGAGTCCTACACATACAGGGACCCTATCACAGAGTTTGTGGAATGCTTGTACGTTAATTTTGATTTCGATGGTGCACAGAAGAAGCTGAGAGAGTGTGAAACAGTAAGATTTATAACATAAGACTTTTCTTCCTTTAAGTAAAGATCTCTAAAATTCACAGTGGCCAGCTAATTTGTTTGAAGTGGTGTTTGATTCCATTGCCAATGTTTTCTGATGAGCTTTAATTCACATGGCGGGGGCGGGGGGGGGGTTTGGTGTGGTGTTTTGGTTTTTGTTTGTTTGTGGTTTTTTTGTTTTTGTTTTTTTTTTTGACAACTCATTCTGTAACACTTAAACAAGACTTACCGGTAAGGATATAGCTTTAAAAATATATTTAAGCAGTTCTAGAACAAGAAGTGAATAGGTAATCGTGCATTTGGCTGAGCTTCAGCTTTTCCATTAGTGTTTGAGAAGTGCTTGAAGAAAAGCTTGGATTTGCCTTTTGTTCTGAAAGGTACTGCATCCTGGAATTTTAGTGGTGAAAAGTAATGTGAAATAACATTAGGATCGTTAAATACATGTTCTTGGAAAATTCTTAGTTAATCTACTATGAACAGTTGAAGATACGTAACACTTGGGTTGACTGGTGTGAAAGTTAGTATTTCTAGTAGGTGAACATTAGTACCAATTCTTATAGCCTCTGGCTTGGCTTTCCTTTCATTAGTATTAGTCACCTAATTGGGTAAATCAGAAGGCTTATAATCATCTTCACTGCRTAAGGCTGGTGGTCCTGTAATCTGAACTTTATAGGCACACTTGCACTACTAAGTAAGCTGGTTTGCATGGTAAGGAGAATGCTGATCAAATTGCAGAGTGAGAGAAGAATCCTACAATATGAGGGGGGAGTTAAATTTTATGTGTTGGAGGGATCATCAGTAAAATTATGACAGCAGTGGACCCTGTTCTCTTCTTGAGTCAGACATCAATGATCATGTTAGCATGCGATTTTAATTTAGCAAACTGCAGAACGGTGAAAACTTCTGCTAAATCTGTAGCTTTTCTCCACATCTTGGAATATATCAAGAACTGTTTTTAGATTAACTGTTCACTTATTGATAGTGTCTACCAGTAAATTACTACTTCCATGTTTGTTCTCAGTGTTCCCTTTCTCCTTACACTTGCAGGTGCTTGTGAATGATTTCTTCTTGGTGGCATGCCTTGAGGACTTCATTGAGAATGCCCGTCTCTTTATATTTGAGACTTTTTGTCGCATCCATCAGTGTATCAGCATTGGGTAAGATAACTTCTTAATATGGCAGTTCAGAAAAATCAGTCATGGATGACAGTTTCACAAACACTGTAAACTTCAGTAGTAAAATATTCAGTCATCAGATAAAATTACTGACTAAAAATCTAATTGGATAGTTGTCTTTCTGGTTTTATAGCTTTAATATGATATATTTAAATTGCAACAATCGTATTTTAAAGTTGAATTCTTGTGGTTAACTTTAAAAACTTCTCTCTACCACCCCCAGCCTTCTCAAACAGTGCTTCTAAGCTAGAACTTTCTCATGGTGTCAAGGTAGATCTCTACTGGATTTAATGGAAGCTTTCGCACACAGTGTCACCGAAGTCCAGGTGTCTTAATTTGGAGCTCAATTCCACACATACTGATACAGAGTTGTAATATWAAGTAAATACAAATTGCAAATACAGCAATTGCTTAAATTTATTTATATTTCATAGATACAGATACCCATGTCTGTCTTATAGGTATGTTCTCTGAAAGTTACTAGAATTGTATTGCTTTTTTCATTAATTAAATAGAAAACAATAGATCTTATTCCCTGTGACACAAAGTGAGTGATCCGGCTGTAAGAAAATGATGTTCTTAGTAGCAAGGATGTCTGTCACTTACTCAATTTTGTAAAAGCAGACTTTTCAAATGGATCAGCTCTGATGCCTCTATTGTAAAAACTAAGCAGGAGGATGTTGTTATGCATGCTTGAGATCCCTTTCCACTTGGCCTTTGCCCCCGTTCCCCATATTTCCACATCCTTTAAATTAAAAAGGGAAAAAAGTGAAGTGAAAAACTCTGAATGCTATAAAAATCTCAATAGTAGAGAACAGTGCAGAGATCCTTGAGACAGCAGAAACCAAGGCTGTTAAATCGATCAAGTTCAATGGAGTCTTGTTACCAGCTTGCATCTAGAGCAAATGTGTGCATCTGGTTCTCTGAGGAAGCAATTTAACGCTGCTTGATTTCAAAAGGAAGGGACTCGAGAGAAAATTGTCTTAGCTTTGCAAGCTTATCAAAAGGATTACTTTTTTTCATGGATAGGTATAGTTGGAGAAAGGACAAAGATTCTTATTACTTTTAATCTTTGTTCACTGGGTAACACATTTGTCTTCAATGCATTTGGAAAATTTTTTTTTTTATCCTTTGTATCAGCTTAAAATAGTCAATGACTTCAATGTAAAAGGCAAACAGTGAATTTGAGCATTTTAATCAGCTGTGGTGTATTGTTTTAAGCATAGTCATAATAGTAAACTGAACTAGATGCTGTGAACAAAACTTTTCCATATTTAATGTTCATTTTTATAAGGGGGCTAATACTTTATCTAAAATCACTTTAAGCAGAGTACTGCGCACTTGAGTAAAAGGCATTTTGAATAAGTATTTGGAAGAAAAAATGTATATATAGTTCTCTTAGGGATGAGTTTCTGGGGAATATAAAACCCGATAGTGTCTTGCTATTGCCTATAAACGATTTTTTGGTACTGTGAATACTGCACATGTTCAAGCAGAGGTTTTCAATGAAACTAGATGTTCAAGCTTTTTTTTTTTTTTTAACTGAAGACTAGATGTCTTTCTAAGAAGTCTGCTTCTCTGATCTGGTTGCAATCAATGAGCAAAGAGTCCGGAGGATGTATCTTAAGTATGCTTCAAGTCTGTCTGTCAAAAGATACTGATAAACTGTGGGTAACATACCAGTGATTCAGTATGGCAAAAATAGCAAGCTTTATTTAACAAATCAAGGCTTATGGTAGGTGGTTGTCATTTATTTAGTGTTTATTACTTATTTTACAGTTCATATTTTCTGTGCCATATGTGGTATTTCAATTTCAGGTATGATAGAAAATATTGTAGTTGGCTCTCCTTGTCGTGGGCAAGTGATTCATAAATATAGGTAGCAGTGTCTTTATTTTATGAATGTTATAGTGTGTTCTGAGGCAAGTGATAGACTTTGAGTTGAGACATATATTTCAGATTGACGTGGATATTCCTACCATGTATCACTTCAGGTAATTGCATGTGGAATCAATCATCAGCTAAGAGATTCTTTTCAGTAGGTCATTGTGTTTTAAATGATGGACATAAGCCTTAAATTTCTGCACAAGCTGTAACAATCATTAGATTTGGGCTTATTAAGTGAGGTGCATAAGTATTTCTCAGTGCATTTCAGACTTGTTTTTGAAGAAATTAGCCAGTTGAAATGCTTTTAATTAAACATTTGACTGAGACATAGTTCTTTCATTTCTTTGTCCACAAGTGATTTCCACTGCTATTCCTGGAGTTGAAAACTAGTTGGTTGTACCACAGTGCTTGATAAGTACTGTTTAACTATTCAGAACAAATTTGAAAACAATTAGTGGGAAATCTGCTATTCCTGATGTTAAATGGAAAATAGATGGCTCAATTTTTTTTTTTAACTACTTACATCTGTTAGGCAGCTGACATTTTTCCAAAGGACATAGTTGCTTTATCAGTTGTAACTTAAAATTTATACAAATCATCCTGCAATTAGTTTACTGTTTGAAATATGTTTAATAGGGAGTAATAGATGAAATTAATTCAGAATGTGTTTTGGTTAGTTTGATATGCCTGTATTTAATTGAAGAGCTGAATATGCTTCGTTCTTCTTTTCTATATATTTTTCTTCTCTGCACAGTACAAGCTAGGCTTGTTCATATATGAAGATGTGTGGAATTCAGTAAACTTGCCTTTTAAGCAAAGGAAAACTTAAACAACACTTGCCCTAGCATGACCCAAATAAGAGAGTCTCCTTATAAAATAGAGGGACAGAAATAATCTAAAGAACTATTTTTGAAACTACTATTGGGTAACTACCCTTTGAAATCACCTGTAACTTGAAATGGTAGACAGTATTCTTTAAATACTAATAAAATTATTTCATTGTAATTCACTAATTTTTATTGGATTATAGTGGGGATCTTTATAAACAATGGTAATCTAGAATACAGTTTTTCCTGCTTCCATTACTTAGTATTAATGGTGTTTAATACTTATTTGTAAATCTGAATGTGTCACTACTATTACTTGAACTGGTAAACATGTATGGGGCTAAGCTGTAGTTCATATCCCTTGAGAGTATTAGATACCTATTTTAACAGTGCAATAGGAGAACAGTGTTTGTTACAAATTGTAATCAGGATAGATCTTCAGTGCATTTGCTCTGGAAGGATGGAGAATGCTTTTTTGGCTGTATGTGTTGCTTTACTAGGTAAGTACCTCCTCCATGTTATACATCCAGGCACTCTGGGTGGTGCTGGCTGCTTCAGTGTAGCCTGCAGGGAGACCCTAAAATGGAATCCAGTTGCCACAAGTGCTGGAATAAGGTCATCTTTTGCGTCAAAGGTGTGATAAAGTTTTAGGTTTTTTAATACAGATATCTTTATTTCACTAAAAGATAGTTGTTACTTGATAACTTTAGTTATTTCATATTAAAATTTTAAATCCATGTAAATCTCAAAGCTAGAAGTCGAGATAACATAGATTTTTAGATCCCTTTTTACCCTGTCACTTTCATTCTACGATTTGTAAGTTTTCCAAACACATGTGCAGGAAAAAATACCTGTAGAGAGGTGTGTTATTTCTGTCATGTAGCTGCATATATGCTATATGTTTGTTCATATAACATTTTTTTAATTTAAAAAAAGGCCACCTCTGAAGAAGCTGAGCTAGTAAAATTTAGACATAATAGGAAGAGGTAGAATTATCTGCTAGGGATATAAAGCACTTCATAGTTTCTGGCTTGGAATGATTCTCTAGAAGTCTGTACCTTCTTCCCCTCCAAGTACACAGGGACTATAGGTTAAGGAAAAAGCAAAATACAGGTGCTGTAGGTTGGAAGGGACCTCTGGAAGTCATCTGGTTTAATCCTGTGCACCCAATTACAACTCTGAGCAGCACCCACTGCAATGTTCCATTATGCTACTTAAGGCCCTGTCTCGTTGCTTCTTGACTATCTCCAAGGATGGAGGTTCCACACTTTAGTCCCAAAGGTAGATTGTGTAATCCCCAGTGTAGTGGCAGTAGCCATTCTTGTGGTCATCTGGAGGAGTTGTTATTTTAGCTGAATCCTATTGATGCTTCTAAAAGAGAAATATGACAATTCCCCTAACACACACATCCCCCACCCCATGTTCTTTTGGTTTGAAATTTCTTTAGTTTCAAGTCAGGTGCTTAACATCACTGATTCAGAGGTAGTAGAGCAATTTGTAGCTTCTTCCTATTGAAAAATCTGTCTTACTCTGCTTAGATGACTGAAAATTCCACAAAAATTTACATCCCTGATATCTTCTATTCTCTTAACTTGTCTGCCTTAACTCTCTACAACTCCTAATTCAACCACAGATTAACAGTTCTAGTGCAACAGTAGCAACTGTGGTTGGATTTTACTTCCCCTTGCTTTGCCAAACTCCAGATACTTTGTTAGCCATTTGTTGTGTCATTTCGCTGAAGTGAGTTCAGTGTAAGTCCAGTATTTTAAGTTACTTGGGTTTTTTTTCTGTTCACCTCACTTCATGTTCATCTGTGACAAAAAATGGAATTTACTTTTATAGTTGGGAGACGGGTGAGAGATCAAGAACATATAGGAGAGAAGACTGTATAAAGAAGAGTATGTAGATAGTCTAGCCAGGTAGACGAGCTAATAATTGATAAATTATGAAGTATTTGCTTGACACCAATAATCGTCAAGAGGAAAATCGCTTTTTCAGGTGGAGAAAAATATGTTTAAGCAAGATCCTGTAAAATGGTGAGAAATTGACCTCTTGTGCAACGCAGCATAGCCAGCTGGCTTTTTGGTCATGTCTGTAGCCCTTACCTCATGTTTGTTACCTTAGTCTGAAAGCTGATGGAAGAATGAGCATTACAAATGTCCTGTATGAGCCAGCTGCCAGCAGGAAGCTAAAGGAGCTGGCTGGGAAGCCACAGGAAATGCCATCAGAAGGAATTATTCCTGGACAAGAGTGCTTGTTTCATTAAGAATTTTCCTTTCTCTGTCCTTCCCCACCATCCCTTCTTGAAATTGCAAGAAGTTTGAGCATAGTGTATCTGTCACATCTTCTATCCCAAACTCTGTCTCATGGCTCTTGTTCCTGAAACTTCAGAGTGAAGTTTTTTGCTAAACACTTTCCTGGACTAATTAGTCTAAACTTTCTTGACTGCTGGTTGGGTTTAAATAAGAATAAAAGCAATTTCGTTGTTCTCTTTAGAAAGACAGTTGCTGTTTTGTGCTGTGGTGAGATTACTTAATTGACAATTTTCCAAAGAATGATCATGTAAGTAAGGCTTAATAGGAATATATAAAAATTGTGCAGGTCAAGATTTAAGTGCAAGATGATGTAATTCAGAATGAGGAAGTATATACTTCAGGATGTGAATTCCCTATTCACAATGTCCCAGTGTAAAGCAGTGGGGGTGGGAGATGTGCAGGAGTGCATGTACGTAAGCTGTAAAATCATTTCAGTCAAATGAAAGCATGCTTCCCAGATATGTGGTATTTATTGAATGCAAGTCTTGGGCTGTGCCAAATTTTGTGTTGGTTTAACTTGTATTCCGTAGTCCCTAGTCGTGTTTACCAACATCAGAGGGTTTCTATTTCACCTTTTGATAAGTGTTATCTTTTAGTATGTTGGCAGATAAACTAAATATGACTCCTGAAGAAGCGGAAAGATGGATTGTCAATCTAATTAGAAATGCACGATTAGATGCCAAATTGGATTCAAAGCTGGTAAGACTGTACAGACAGATCCAAGTGAATTTGAATTTTTCATTAAATTTCTTTTACTTTACAACTCGCTGTTCCTGAATAATTTCTGCTGTTTGTTTTTCTTTGCCCATAAAATGTAGTGGACTCCATTTATTCTGTTTTGATCCTGTGTGTAAGATGATCTGTGAAAGCTCTGAAAGCAGAGCACTAAATTAAAGGCTTACGTATTCTGAGTGATTGTTAAATTTGCTGTATCTTTGCTGTGTTTTAGGGCCATGTAGTCATGGGCAACAATGCAGTCTCACCTTATCAACAAGTGATTGAAAAGACCAAAAGCCTGTCTTTTCGTAGTCAAATGTTGGCTATGAACATTGAGAAGAAATTGAATCAGAGTGGTAGATCTGAGGTTGGTATAAGTTAAATTTTTCTGAATTCCTGCTATCTTTTTTGTGACAATTTAAGTCTAATTCTTAACTTGTTCCTTAATTCGTCAGATGTACCTACTTCTAGTTCTGATAATAGGAATTAAATTGGAAAAGGTGTATTTTCTTATGGTGAGCATTAGACAGTGATTCTTGTTTTCTTCTCACCTCTGTTCTCATCACTAGATATTCCTTTTTTTTTTATTGCATAACTAAGTGTGTTTCAGTCATCATTTGATTCTCTACTTCTTTTAAATGGTCTCCTTCACCACCTGAAAAGGGCTGATTTTGAAGGGTGACACTTATGAAAGTAGTTATATTACTTTTTTCAAGTGGGTTGTGTTTAAAGGATCTGTAGGTGTGTATATATGGTATTCGGAGAAGAGTGAATGATGCTTAAGACTGGAACATGAAGGAGGAGTTGTGCAAAACCCTAACTGTTAAACCCATTTCATGAAATACTAGAGAATATAATTAGGTCAGCCAGAGGTTTAAGTAGAACCAGTGAAAATAAGAAAGTTGGTTTTGCCTCTGTCCACCTTACAATATGGGAAGCTTTGTGAGGGAGAAGAACAGTGTAAGGTGGATGACTCTGAGGTCCACTAAGGACTTGGCCATACATACTTAAAACAAAAAAACCAAACCACACATTAAAAGAACTTAGAAAATATTAAAAGTCTTATTGGCTTCCTTACTGCTTGGCTGAAATATTGATGGAAGTTGGACAAGCAGTGGTGCATTAGTTTATTCCATTAAAGGGAAGTCACGTGAAATTTATGTGATATTATTTTCTTTAAAAAATATAGCTGCCAAATTATTTTTATATTTATTTTGGAATCTTCTAGAACTTTTCCTTTTTGAAACTACTAGCTTGGAGGACTCAGGCTGTACAACTTAATTATAGCATGTATTTCTGCTATATCAACACTTGCTTTAAACTTACAGGGTATCCTTCACTAATTAACAGTACTCCCACTTCATAGCCATATATCGTATTATAAATTTTTTTTAATCATTTCTCGTAAATTTCAGTAACCAACAGATAATATAGTCATTTATTTTCTACTAATCCTTATTTATTCATTTTTTAGGCACCTAACTGGGCTACTCAAGACTCTGGCTTCTATTGAAATACTTCTGCGGGGGGGGAATCAGTTTTCACTTGACTAAAAAGCATAAATATGTAACTTTTTTTTGAAAAAAGGTAATTATGTGTTCCATCTAAGATTATTTGAATAAAATTGGCTAATTTTAACAGTCTGTGCCTCTCTCTAACTTAAATAGTTAGATACTTAATTATGTTGCATGGGGGCTTTTTAGCATAATGGTGTTCTGAAGCATTTTGGATCACAGTTTGCAAAACTTAAAATGTCAGTTCTGTTAGATTTGTTTGTACTGAAGGGTGCTATTGCTCTCAGAGCTGTCTAAGTTTGGAAGCAGGGAATTATTTATTATCTATTGCAAATATTGCATTTAAAAAAAATTAAAAGTGGATGATACAAACAAATGGATCCCCACCGAACATTTGGCCAAACCAAAATCTTTTTCTGCACTTCCATGTTTTTGTTTTGTCACAGAAGAAGCTTGGTAGAGCAAAGGCATGTGTAGCCTACACCTTCTATGAAACCTAACATAATCTACATGCAGAATAATTTGGGTAGACCTGTGTGTTCATGCTTCAGAATTGTTCCTGTTCTAAATCTCATTTTTAATCTTGCCCAGTGTTGGAAACTTTCTGGAGTAGAGCTTTCTGTTTCAGCAGGGGAAAAAGCTCCTTCAAAAGGTCTGACTAATGAGATGCATATGGTTTAAAGCTTTTATTTTGAAATCGGAAGAAGTTAAGATCCATGATGCAAACGTGAAGCAACAAAACCCTGTATTGTTCAAGTATTGTAATTTGAAGGGGTTTTTTAAGTTTCTGGGTTTTTCAGCTAGTGTTTCACACTTCCCTGGGTTTCCTTAGCACCTTTGCACTGCAGAATATATCATAGCACCTCTAAGCCAGAAAATCAAAGATCCTTTTTAGGGTTCTGTGAAGTATAGTGACTGATCAGTGAGGTGAATGTGAGTACTGGAAAGGAAGAGACACTATCTCTGCATATAGTTTTGCATTTAAGGTTGAGGGGAAAATTTAATGACTTGCCTTCACCTTATTCCAACTGTGTACCTTTTTCCTTTCCCTCTTCACTCCTGAACTGTTAGAATTCATCTATATGTAGAAAGTTGTTTTAACTTGCCAGCCCTGCTGCTTATTGTCTGCAATTACATGTTGGCTGGGAAACAGTCACAGGAACTGATCTGTCCATAAAGATAGCAGGTGTCTTTCTTTAGAAGTGATTTTCAAGGCAGGCTTTTATCTTTATTCTCCCATGTCTAATCCCATACTATGTACTATACCAAATTACAGGGGGAGCAGTCCATATGCTGGAGGGCAGGGTTGCAATTCAGGGGAACTGCAGCAGGTTGGAGGAACTGGCTGATGGGAACATCTTGAAGTTCAGCCAAGCCAAGTGTTGAGTCCTGCATCTGGGATGGAATAACCTCATGTAGCAGTGCAAGCAGGGGTCATGAACTAAATGAAAGGCAGCTTTCCAGAAAAGGACTTGGGGATATGGTGGACAGTAAGGTGAACACAAGTCAGCAGGTGCCCTTGTGGAAAGAGACATGCCCATAGCAGAACCATAGTGTCCTGTCTGGGCTTTATTAGCAAAGAGTGGAACCAGTAGGTTTATGGAAATGATTATTCACCTTGTGAGAACACTGCTGGAGTACTGTGACCAACTTTGGGCTTCCTAATACAAGGCAGATAYTGATCCTCTGGTGCAAGTCCAGTGGAGGGATACCAAAATGGTGAGGACGCAAGAGCATGTGACATAAAAGGAGAAACCGAGAGAGCTGAGTAATGTTCAGCCTTAAGAAAAGAAGGCTAAGACCAGATTTTATTGCGGTCTTCAGTCCTTTCAATGGGAGGATTCACAGCAAGGCTGGTCTTGAAGGTGCATGGGGACAGGATTAGTGGCAATGGACACAAATTGGAACATGGGGAAATTCCAATTAGATTTAAGGGGGAGTTAAAAAGATTATTTTTTTACCACGAAGATAATCAAGCACTAGAACCAGTCACCCAGAGAGGTTATGGAATCTCCACCCCTGGGGATGCTCAACTTAGTAAGTAGCTGACCATCCTGATAGACTTAGACCTGCTTTGAGCAGGGAGTTGGACTCAATGACCTCCAGAGGTCCTTTCCAGTCTAAATTATTATTTAAAGTGTATATTTATTAATATGCATACTAATAACTTATTTTGAAACATACTTCAATACAGCAGAGTAATGGAAGTGCTTTCCAGCAGATGATTTATTCTAACTTTTCATTGTGCTACAGTCTAATCCTGTAATGCTCACAGCTGTAAAAACAGAGCAGGGAAAGAGGGGGGAAAAAATCATACCTTCATAACTTAGAAGGTAGTAGGTGTACAGGGCCTTTGCAAGGAGAAGCGTTTTACCATTGCATAAAGAACTATAGAAGAATAGTTAGAACTGGGATATGTGTGGGGTGGGGATGTAATTAATGATTGTTTCTTTAAACCTTTTTCCTAGAAAGCATTCGTTTTTGGTTACTAGCACATTCAGTAGGTGCTCTGATTCTGCAAGCAGCTTCTTTTACACTTTCTCTTGTGTATGCTCCTTGGCCAGTTGTTCTTGCAATGTTCCTTTTGTCCAAACCCCTTGTGCTGCACAACTGTGCCTTCAAATAACTGATCTAGCTATAATAAACATTGTTTATTGTGCTTAATTATGTCTTTTGTCTTATGACTGTCAAAACTGTGCTGGCCTAGCAGATGGAATCTAAGAAGTGGAGGAAATAAGCAATTAAAGGTAGATTGTTGCTGGGCTATATACACCAATGCAAAAAGCTGGTCTACGGCACAAGGATTCACTTTATATGTATAGAATTGGTTCCTATGATGAGGATGAAGAGCCTGAATCAGAGCTGAAGTTAGCAAGCTGCCTTTGGAGAGAAGAGTTTCCTAAGGCTGAGCATGCTCTTTATGCCAAGTTTCTTATTGTTCCTCAAGTTTTCTTTCAAGAGATTGACTAAATTGCAAACTGTAGATTCATTCTATATCACTACAGCCTTGAAACACTCACTCTAGAAAAATCCAGAGTTCATAATAGCCATGTTCCCTGTTTGATAACAGAATCACAAAAGTGCTGTTGTGTAATAATTAAAGAATTTTTAAATGAGATAAAATTGGAATGTTTTTGTAAACAGCAGGGAAATGGCCCACATGCAGCTTTCCTTTTATAGAATCATAGAATAGTTTGGGTTGGAAGGGACCTTTAAAGGTCATCTAGCCCAACCTCCCCTGCCATGGGCAAGGGACATCTTCAACTAGATCAGGTTGCTCAGAGCCCCGTCCAACCTGACCTTGAATGTTTCCAGGGATGGGGCATCTACCACCCCTCTGAGCAACCTGTGCCAGTGTTTCACCACCCTCAGTGTAAAAAATTTCTTCCTTGTATCTAGTCTAAATCTACCCTCTTTTAATTTAAAACCATTCCCCCTTGTCCTGTTGCAACAGGCCCTGCTAAAAAGTTTGCCGCCATCTTTTTTATAAGTCCCCTTTAAGTACTGAAAGGCTGCAATAAGGTCTCCCCAAAGCCTTCTCTTCTCCAGGCTGAACAACCCCAACTCTCTCATCCTTTCTTCATAGGAGAGGYGTTCCATCCCCCTGATCATTTTCACGGCCCTCCTCTGGACCCACTCCAACAGGTCCRTGTCTTTCTTGTGCTGAGGGCTCCAGAGCTGGACACAGTACTCCAGATGGGGTCTCACCAGAGCAGAGGAGAGGGGCAGAATCACCTCCCTCGACCTGCTGGCCACGCTTCTTGTGATGCAGCCGAGGATACGCTTGGCCTTCTGGGCTGTGAGCGCACATTGCTGGCTCATGTCCAGCTTTTCATCCACCAGTACCCCCAAGTCCTTCTTGGCAGGGTTGCTCTCAATCCTTTCATCCCCCAGCCTGTATTGATAGGATTCCTTTTGACAGGAAGAATTTACTTAAATAGTCAGAATTCTAAAATGATCTCATCTCAGGAGCACAATACTGTGTTATCATAGCTTTCTGTTCTGTTTTTTCTGACCTTTCATCTGTCAGGTGTGCACACATAGAAAAGGTGCACGCAGATTGTAGCACTGCTTAAATTCTTGGTCATTTCCCTCAGATACTGAGTGAAACATCAGTTATACGAACAGTTTTGAGGCTTAAGAATTTTTTCCATGTGTAAACCTTAAAGGAAAACTTCAGTTCAAAATGATTACAGTACCTTCTGTAAATGTATTGTGCATCAAAATTTTTTTTGTCATCCTCGCACTTGAAGTCCTGCACCAACAAACTACTGTATGTCTCAAAGGGTCCCCCGTTAAAGGGTTCAGTCCAGCTCACAAAAAAACACTTCTTATTAACATGCAGTAAATGATTGTGAGGTTCGGGGGTTTTTTTGTTGTTTTTAGGAAGCTCAAAGAGTGAAGTTTATTCAGCTTGCTGAATAGATGTAAAACTAATGCTTTTGTGGGTTGATTTTTTTTTTTTGGAGGGGGGTAGTGGGTGAGGAGCGTCTTGGTTTTGCACTAGCATTTAAATCCTGGTGCAGTGATCACTGAAACCATTGATTTAAGTACACAATCAGGTGGCTTTCAGAAAAGGAGTTCAAAATGAGAATTCGTATCACTTTCCAGAAGAGACATTTGCTAGTCAGTTCACTAAAATAGAAATTGTAAAAATGATGTAAAATTCAGAGCAAACTGTATTCACTGGTGATACCTGAGGTACCTGCAAGAATGTTTTAAGTAATGTTTCTGAAATTCTGATTTCAGATGAAAGGGCTTTTTAAACAAATGAATTATTTGTATTACTTCTGTCGGTCATCTGACATTGTCTCTGCCTAGGAGAAGTTGGGAAAAAGTTTGTGTTGCTCTTCAAAAAACAAAACGTAAAGATGGTTATATGGTTGGAGAGGAGTGCATGTGTTCTGAAGCTCATCCGCTGTTATGCGGTTAGGGCAATGTTGTTAAAATCATTCTCTTAAATTGCATAGATCTCACCTGGTTTTGATGGGTGAAAGGGGAATTCATGCAAAATGTTGGCATCCTGTAGACTATGAAGGRCTTTAGTTCCAGGTGACTCTTCATGAAGTAAATCTGTGTGCTTTTAGTGGCCCAGTAAGAATTTAGTCCCCTAATTTTTCTCTATATGTGCCAGCACTGCTATTCAGAGAGGAAAGCTTTGCTGAACCTAAATATCAAAGAATGAGCCCTCTCATGGGATGCACATGACAGTGCTGTAACAGCGCTCTGCCCTGCTGACGCTCGCCGAACGGCTTTTCCGTATGGCTAAATGTGTGCTCGGCAGAGCTTGTCGCCATAGGTATTGATAACACACTGTCTTCCTCGCACGGTGAATCTAGGAGGTCTTCACAAAATGGCTGAGTTATGATTGAAGTAGACACCGAGGAGAGAGCAAAAGAGGGAAGGCAAAACATCTCAGCCGAAGGATGAAGCTGGCCAGAGCATGAGTTTGCAATAGGCTGGCAGTAGGTGAAGCTTACTTCAAGCATGACAATTGCAAATTCCATCATAGCTTTCTATTGACTAAGCTTTAGCAATCTCATTAGGAGCAATATTTTATAGACATCCAAGAATAGTTGTTCTCCTCTTTAAATTACGTGAAGATAAGATCTACTTTGTGCCTCTTGTTTTGGCTTTGCTTTTACAAAAATATCTGTAGTAACTGCTAAAAGAAGCCCTTGGAAAGGGGAGAGGGAGACCGTTTTAAGACTTCCCTCTCTTCCCTTTTTTTTGGAAGGGAGGAAGGCAAGAAAGGTGGAAGATGCGGAAATCTTGTACTTCCCCTGCTGCAAGGACTCTTTCTGAACAAAGTTGGTTTATTTTTTCAGTAAATTTGTTGAGCAGTTACAATGTTATATTGTCAAGTTTTCCTTCTTTTGTAGAAAATAAAGATTGTGGTTTTCTCTTTAAACAAGTGTAACATGTAATGCTATGATTCTCTGGGGGTTAAAATGTTTCGTTTCTAATCTTATTTAGAGAAGATATGTTGTCATGTTTGTCATTTTTTTTTTAATACAATTTTTAATAGTTTCAATAAATGTCTTCTCAATTCCTATTGTAGAAATGCCATCAGAAATTAAGCCTGCAACAGCCATTCAAGGTTTTTTAATTAAAAGAGGGTAGTGGCAAGGGGAACAGTGCAGCTGCTGGTAATGGGCTCCTTTTACAGCATGTACAAGTGGAAGAATGGTGTGAGAAACTCCTAATCTTCCCTGCAATTAGCTGATAATTAATTAGTAACCTTTAATATCCAAGAGGAAAGCAAAATCAGATGCCTGTGAGCTGTACATTAAAATAAAGGTTTAAACAAAATCCCACCAGCAGCTTGGAAAGGCACACGTGTTATTCTCCACTCCAAGTCGTCACTAGGTTTTATGGCCCGAGACTGTGCTGTGCCAACAAAAAGCATTTCACTGCTGGAATTGTTGTAAGTCAGAACCAGGAATAAGCGAATGGAGGAGGTCAGTGGGAAGCACTGAGAGCACAGCATTGCTGGAAAGTGGACTTGGCTTTCCTTGATCCTTTTGTAGCTGTCAGCAGAGGATTTGGTGTATGTACTATCTTTGTAAATAAACAGGATGGCAACAAATAGCTACCTACCTCCTTAGAGCAAAATAATGCAGCAAAGACTTCTGAGGCCAGCGGGTAACAGCATGGTATGGTGGTTAGTACTGGGAATAGACTGCCAATAAACAGTACAGGAGATGCACGTGAGCTCCCTGCAGCTGGATTCATTAATTCAGTATCCTTAGAAAGGCTGACAACTGGCAACAGGAGCGGAGTTGTGAAATTAATTCATTACCATGACTGAGCATCCAGTTGACGGGCTGTAAAATAACTTTCTTCTTTACTTGTATAATGCAGTCCTGATTAAATAAACTATAATTTAAAGATGTGAAAATGCAAAACTGCAAGCCTCCTAATGAATATTTTCATTTTGTATGAGAATGAGCAATGCTTTGCAAAGAGCAAAACCATCATTGGTTTATAGCTATGCAAAGATACTAGCGTTAAGTTGTTCAGGTAGAGGATGGCTGTGGTTTCTGAGCAGCCTGGACTAGGGAGTAAGCTGCATCTCAGCATCGTCCTTGACTCCACTCCACACATATCTTCGTAAGTACTATATTTGTTTCTTGCTCAGTGCATCCTCAGTGATAGGAGGGCATTTTGAATTCAGGCTACGTACAATCCCTATCTCCCCTTGTAAAAGAGTAGGCTACATAGTAGCAGACTAGACCAGACACAGCACGTCACCCATCCACACTGTGCTGATGGTATGGACTAAACTTCTCCATCCACTGTGTCCCAAAATATTTTCTATGCAAGGGTTTGCATTCATACATGCATTATGGCCACTGGACAAATTCGAACTTTAGTATCAGGTAAGATCATAAATCAGTATAAACATATTCCATAGCTTAAGGAGTTTGAAAATGTCTATGAATTAGATGATTGTGGTGTTGGAACTTGTCTTCCTGGAGCTAACCAACCCTGAATATACTAAGTTGGCCATGAAGAGAAATTTTAATGCAAACAACATAAAAGTTTAAGCTTGTTTCAGTAGGTTGAGCTTCTTGTTGCAGTGAACATCCAATGTACATGGAACAATTTGTCATAAAAAAAGTCAGATGCTTGTGAGAGCTTGCACACACTGCAATAGAAGTGTGGAAAGGTGCTGGCCATGCTGCTCAGCTACGGCTGGCTTGGCTGAAACAGCTGCGGGCTGGAAGCTGTACTACGTGAATTTTTAGGAGGTGGGAACTTGCAGACTGTATTCCTCTAATAATGAACCTGGGCAGGGTATGTGGAAGCAACTATTTAGGACAACTGTTTTTTTATACCCATGTTGGGAACACTTAGTTGTTGTCCCTCAGTGATCAGAGGTTATGGTATTTAAGAAAAAATTGTGCTGAAGAGCTGTTTATTGAATGTGTAGAGGTATTGACCTTGTGATTGAACAATGAGGCTGGTTGTGTAAGGATTAAGATTCTGTACATGGCTTGGACACAGATTTCTTGTTCAATCTCACAAAAAAGAAACATGTAATCTTTGTGTCTGCACTTAGGAATCAGAAGTTACAAGTACCTTTTTGGAGTATTGGGATGTTAATTAATTATTTCAGTATGTTTTCATATCCTTGTACAGTAGGGGCTGCAGAAATGCAATGTGTTATTTGATAATAATTGTTCAGATGATACTTAATCTGGGGGTTTTTCCCCTATTTCTACTGCTTTAAGGAGCATTTTTCCTCCCATGATACCAGATTGATGTATTTTTGAAGGGACAAAAAGGTGATGACATTTAGACAGTAAGAGTTTATCCTGCATAAAACTGCAGTTCATCCTTTTCACTTACATGAACCTTGTGTTGTATGATTTCCTTGATGTAAAAACCTTTTTCCTAATGACTTTTGGAGAAGAACAAAGAATTTTTGTTTGTTATACAGGAGATTTTGAGGTTTGAGCAGTATATAGAATAGAGAGCAACCTGTTCGTTTCTTTTCTGCAGGTTTATTTTTGACCTAACTAGGACTTTTTGTTTAGTGCCATGCCTTTCTTACTGTGTATGTAGGAAAAGGCTTATTTCAACTTCTTTTCCTCTCCATTCCTCACTTCATACCGCCTTCTAAATCTCCCCGAAGGATCTGAAMCTCACTCAGGGCAGACAGCTTCCAAAGCTTTGAAAGCATTTATTGGAAATTATTAGTATGAAAAATATAGTCCAATATGTTGTATGATTTGAATATAAAGCAAGTGTTACCAAGAATGGGAAATGTCAGAGAATTTCTGTGGGGCTCCAGGAGGTTCAAATTAAGTTAGAAGAAACAAGGACACTCATCTATTTTGGCTTTCAACATGGCGAGATACTAGTTTCTTGTACAAATTCAATCAGTATTTTCAAAGAATATACAGTTTCAGCTAAAATTACTTGCACAGCTTCAAGGTACTAATAATTTGCAGTGTCCCTGCCCCACCGAGTAAACAGAATTTGTGAGAGGTCAAACACTTGTGATTATCGAGTTGTTACTGGTATGTCCAACTATAGATTGAGGAACCTAATTTAGACAGCCACGTCGTTTCAAATCTTGGCTACATTTTGTGAAGTGCCACAGGAGCCTTTCGGATCAAAGGTACTTTATTTTAACACTACAGTGAAGGAATACCCCTGATGTGAAATGAGCTTTCCATTTTGACTTCACTCAGTCCTCATCCCCCCAAAAAACTATCCAACTGCATCTTGTTATATAATTTATCTGTCAATTCTGTCAAAAAGGAGAGCTTGTGTTACTTGGAGGGCCTTCATGCCAATTCCAAAATGAAAAGCAATGCACACTGCCAGTACAGCAATTGCCTGCAGGCTTATTGAATTTCTTTCTTCACTCCTACTCACCACCAAAACCAGCTCAGAAAAAAAAAAAATCCCCAAAAAGGCTTGTTAGAAGTCGGCAGAACTGAAAGCTGATAAAATACTAAACATTTTTCCTGGGGAAAAAAAAAGCTAAATTATATATTAAACATTATTAATGGGCTATCATATATGTGCTTTACTCATGTATAGAGCCAGACTCAATGGGACTGTTGAACACGTAAGCAGAGGGAGCCACAAAGAGGTATACGTTGTGTTAGTTTAAGCCCACATATTCCAGTACCCCACCACGTTCTTTTTATCTTCACTTGCTCTACAGGTTCCGAGTTGATCCTGCGGAGAAAGCCAACACAGCCCTCCTCTCTTTCACCCCCACTATGTGTTAACTCTACACCTGTGAGAAAAGTAAATAGGATATAAAAGGATATCTATCAGCTGGCAGGATCCATCTATTTAACTAACAGTATCCACCCATTTGTGCAGGATGCATCAACTCAAAATCGCCAGTTCCAGAGCAGCGGGGAATCTGAGACGCAGGATTTGCCCCCCACGGGTTTTTCCAGCCGTACCATTCTCAAACTGAGGAATTATTATGGACTCGTATGAAGGAATAAAGATAAAGGATGTGAAGGGAAGGCATGGGGGAAGCCTCCACTCCAAAAGAGTGTTTGAAAGAGATGTCCAAAGAAACAGGACGTAGCAAGTGGAGGAGAAGCCTGGGGAAAGTACAAAGACAGCATCAAACACCATGAAGCATGTCATGGAAAAGAGAGAGAAAAGAAGCTGTCAGATAAGAAGAATCAAAAAGTACTAGGCAAAGTTAGGAGGAAATTAGAGCAGAGACACAGACAAAGTAAAAATTCTTGATAGCCATGAATATAAGGGAGAAGTGTTAAATTTGCATCAATGTACGAGGCTCATCAGCCAATGACATTGGTTGAAATGTAATTTCTAAATATCTGTCGGCTGTAGTTAGTGGTAATAACAGGGATGTAAGAGCTGGACAAAGCATGATGGGAAAAGAAAGAGGATAAAATAGGCTCTTGGTGTCTCTTAATTTTATCTGTTTTCTGTGTGTTGGCTCATTAGGAATCCTGCCTGCCTGCCAAGAGAAAAACCATTTCAGTTTTGCATAGTTGCAGCCATATGGGGGGAAAGAGATATAGTGTCCTCCCTGAAAAGTTTTGTTGTCTCTCTAATGTAAGATAAGATATTTTGGGCACACCATGCTGTTTGCATGGAAATATTACAGTTGAGGAGTTAAATGGCAGAAACAGAAATGGAATAATAAGCTTGAGGAAAGTAGTCTGGTTGGCAGCTTACTGGAGGTTTTGGTTAGTAGTTATAACAATCCAAAGGCTTCTAGTACCACAAGCGTCTTTCTTTTCTTTTTGGTTTATTTGTGATGAGAGAAGAATGACAGAAAAGATCCAATTTTAAATTTCCAACATATTTATATTTTTTCTCTTGTGTTTAGAATGGTGATTTATTAAGTGACACCGAAGCAGGCTTGCCACTGGGGGAACGGCACACTGCAGCTCTCGCTATCCATCGGACAAAGGCTCCAGGCTATAATTTGCATAGGAGCTCTTATACAAAATGCCACAAATAAATAACACGATGTGGGGATGGCCGAGAGCAAGAAGTCGCTGCAGTCCAAACCTCCCAGAGCTAGAGGAGAAGTCTGGCTGAACAATCCTTTGTTTAAACAAGGGAGAGAATACTTCTCATACTGGGACAGCCTGCCAGGAACTGTAAGAATCAGTTTATTATTGCTAGATTGATCTAAAATGAGAATAAAAAATTACAGAGCATAGTTGTTCCAAGCACTATAGGTGGCTCGTGTGTCTTGATGCTGTCAAATGGCCTGGAATATCGAACTAGAAATGTAGCTGTTGTGTTAGTCAGGAGCTTCCAACCCCAGACCTGCTTTCAGGATCCTTCCACAAGCCTCCTTCCAGATGCATCTGTCAAACTGGTGAATGGAGAAGGTACAAAGTTCACTGAAGAATTAGGGGCTTAAGCCTATTCTTTAGATCTACCTGATCTGCCCGTAAAAATTTTAGTAAACAGCTGTGTGTGAACAGGGCTTGGACAATCTAAAGCATTCACGGAGCTAAGGATGTACTCCACAAAACAGAGGTGTGACCATTGCATATGAGAGTGTACTCATGCCAGGGTGAAACTACCTGATCTGGATACCAGTAGCAATGAGGATGCTATGTTGCAGGACTCAGCACAGATTAAGAATCTCAGAAAGGTCTCGGTGTCCTCAGCAGGTTTGCAGAGCCCGCGGTGAAGCCCCGACTGCCGGCTCTTCTCTGCTACCTGCCTGCTGGTTTACACTTGCAATTTCACTTGCAGCGCAGATTTAATCTGTGTGTTAAAAATCCCCCAAACTATAGCAATGTTAGGATTGCCCTGTAAACATCAAAAAGTGAGGACGTGCCATGACTGCTACAGCAATATTGTCCTAGCTACACTGTGCGTTCACAAAATTGTCTGTCTGGCTTTCAAGTGAACAGTGTAGCTAACTATACGTTTACATCTAGCATCAAGTCTATGGGAGGTTTCCTGCAACGTTTACTCAGATCCTCTAAGACTTAGAGTATGGTGTTTTCTTCGCTTTTAATTTTTGTTTTCAACCATAACTCTATTGATAAAGAAACCAGAAGGAAGAAATGTGTTAGTTAACACACTAGCTTGTGTTAGTTAAACAGGCAGAAATGTGTAAGAACAGCCAGTATTCATCCATCTTTCTTCAGCCAGGCCGTGGGATCACAGCAATTGGGGAATCTCTTTGATAACTATTACACCATTTGTCACCAGTAGTGTCCTCGTGTGACCCCACAGGACAGATTAGTGGTAGCAAATCCTCCTTTCACTTTCAGGTGCCTACATCCAAAATTTAAACCTGCGATGCCTTCCACAGCTGCAGTCTAACCCTTGAGACTTCTGAATTCCCCACGTGGCTAAACCCCGATTTCATGCATGCGGGCTGAGCTTTGCAAGAGCTGACGGTGTGTTCCTTCACCTGGCRTGCACGCAGCATCCAGCCTGCATGGTGGGCACTCTCTGAACGTACCTGTGAGACCTGGCCTACCAGGAGAGCAAACAAAAAAGATGAAGAGGGATATATCTGCTGTACAGTCTGATCACATGCCCGAGACACCCAGCAGCAGGCTTAAGTCCCTCTTTTTCCTGATTTGGAACAAGGATTTGAACTTCAATATCTCACCTCTCAAGAAAACACCAGGGTGGCTTTTACACTTCCTAAATGGTTTTTGGAGCAGGTCTGCCTCAGCAAGTTTGAGAGTCATTCCCTTATAATCAATGTTGAAGTGCTTTATTCAAAGCAAACCAGCTATTTTCTTAAAGAAACAAACTATTAATCGAGAAGCCAGTAACCCAAACACAAATATTTTCTATACCTTGTATACAAAACAGTGCAGTTTATGGAAAGGTTTTGGTTTAACCAAAACTCCCTGGCAGTGTGAACAGAGCGACAAAGTGGATTTATTTTGACTGAGGTATCAKCTAATGATATCTGAGACATATGAGATATCTGCAAAGGGAATCATTCTTAGCATAGCTATGCTAATTGCTAACTTCAGGTGGTTGGCTCAAAGGATGGTTTTCTTCTACTATTTGTTTGAACAGTTTACACAGTATTGCAGGATTTTTCTTATATGTCCACAGTCTCATGCTGGACATGTATGACATAGTTAGTTTGGGTTTTTTAATATATATTTTTTCTTTTTAACTGAAAATATTAAAATATTTTCATTAGCTGCTCTGGCATGTTTTCTCTGTTAAGGTATTACTTGCTTTTATGAAAACTCTCTGCTTCCAGAGTATCTTGCTGGAAGGTTGAAAAAGCAAATAATAAAAATAAATTAACTTCTCAGTCAATACTGTATGTATTACAGTGTCAAATGCAAAAACAGTTGCAGACAATTTGGGATTTAATTAAACATGCTGCAGCTACCTCAGCCAAATTTCTGACCCAGTATAAACAGACTCTACCAGGTTAGATGTTAAAATAACATTTGTCATGTAATTTTGATATGGCCTCTGGTCTGCAGGATCTGGGGTTGTATGTTCATGACAATTTATCAGCCTGATCAGATCGTCCACAACCAGGCCCAGATCTTTTGTCCTTGGGCTTCCTAAGCAGTCCCAGGCCTGTGTCCACCTTGCTTGGCCTTTCTGTGCCAGCTCAGAAGAACCACCACTCATTTCCCCAGTTCAAGAGAGACACGGACTTACCGGAGTGAGTCCAGCGAAGGGCCACAAAGATGATTCAGGGACTGGAGCATCTCACACATGAGGAGAGGCTGAGAGACCTGGGGCTGTTCAGCCTGCAGAAGAGAGGGCTCAGGGGGATCTTACCATGTGTATAAATAAACACCTGATGGGAGGGAATGAAGAAGAGGGAGCCAGACTTCTCAGTGGTGCTCCGTGACAGGGTGAAAGGCAAAGGTCACAAGTTCAAAAACATTAAATTCAATCTGAACACAAAAACCCATTTTTTTACTGTGAGGATGGTCAAACACTGGTACATGTTGCCCAGGGAGTTTGTGGAGTGTCCCTCCTTGGAGATATCTAAAAGCCATCCGGGCATTGTCCTTGGCAACCAGCTCTAGGTGGCCCTGCTTGAGCAGAGGGTCTGGGGCAGATGACCTCCAGAGTCCCTTCCAGCCTCAGCCATTCCATGATTCTGTCATAACCACCTTTGTACATGAGACAGCTGAATGGAAATGAGCCAGTTCCAAAGAGTGCAACTTGCCCATATTTAATAAAAAAGTATGACACGGCCATGCAGCTATTCCAGAGCTAAAGTCAGGCCCCAGAACTTGCTAGGGATGTATTCTCCATGGTTGGCATGATATGCTCCCTCTTGCCTTGGACAGAGGTCCAAGATCTCCACCGATACAAACCATCTGCGCAAGGACAATAGTTGGGAATGTCCAAAATAAATTGCTCCCAACAACTGCAGTATGAATATGACACAGGGCTGGCGAAGGCTGAGTTCTGATGAAGGTCTGGAAGAAATTTTATGCACTGATGGGTCCTCTGGAAACAGAGGAGTATCCTGCTTTCGTTCATCTGAGTCATGTCTGAGTCATGCCCTGGGCATGAACATGAATGGGAGGGATTCTGGAGTAATCATCTTCATTCAAAGGTAGTTTGCATTTCTCAGGAGGGAAGCATTAACACAAGAATGACATATGACCTGAGTGAGTGAGAAAACCATCAGTGGTATGGAGAGGTCTGCTCTAAGTCTTGCCAGCAGAGTTTCATGCTGCAACTCTATTGCTACTATTACCACTGGTAAGAAAGATGATTTGCTGCCTTCCCACCTTATAAGTTTAGGGTTAGCTCTTCAGAAGTTTTACCCTCTTTCCATATTCCTCTTTAATAATAGCTGATTTTACAGTTGTGAGTTGCGGTTTTCCTTTCTTTCGGCAGCTGCTGGGTGCACTCCTGCTGGCTGGGCAATAGCTCCTGCCCTGTGTCCCCTCCACAGACAACGCCATTGGCCTTTCTCCAGGCCTTTTCCAAACAGGCAGTAGGCAGTTTGGGTAAAAAGTAGACTTTCTTGACAAAACTATATGTTGTGACCCTATCAGCCTGGTCTTAGACCTCTTCTGTGCCCTCTGCTTTTTGCTCCAGGTAGATCACATCCAGGTACACGGTGGCAATCCTGAGAATTCACATGCAGGCACAGACACGGCAAACATTTCTTATTACAAAAAGAAGAGCATGGAAAAACTCATCTAGCTAGACTGGTTTTATGTTCTGTTCCCTGCCTTTCTTTTCCACCCCTTCCCTGCAGACAATCATAATTTAAGCATCCAACATCTGACAAAACATCTGTAGTGATAAATGTGAATTTTAACCTGAGGTAGCAAAGCAACATTCACCTAACATTTCACGAATAGCAGCCTTCTTGGCTGACCCAGCAAGCAGATGTTTTAGTAGCTTGACACATGTAACATTTTATGCAGCAACCAATGAATATATATGTATATCTTTTGGGGGGCAGAAACCAGAAACCCAAGCGTGGCTCCTTCCTAGGCTGTGGATTCCTTTCTCCTGCTTCTCTCTAGTCTAACAAATCCTGATTTCCTTCCTGCATAGGGGCCCAGCTGCCACAGGGATGGTATAGATCGCCTCCTCCCCACCCTGCCTTCCCCTTCTAATTAGGATACATTCAGAGATGTAGGTTTTGGTATCATCARGCAAATGAGGGAAAATAGTCAGCTGTTGTGGAGTATGAGCGTACTGGCGCTGGCCGTGTCTTTAACAAAAAAGTCACCACAGCTGCGTTTTGCGAGGAGACCATTCGCAGGGATTTTCTCAGAATGCGTCTGACAAATCACACTGACAGGGCTAGGGGGATAGACTGAAAATATTGATACACATTTCATGCTTGTTTTGAATTTAAGGTTTGCTAATGTTTCTGTCAGAGAGGGTCTCGGCCTTCCACATTTGCTGGTTTGAGGTAGAAGCAAAGCTCTGTTCCTCCAGGACTTTTGAAATCAAGCTAAATGGTGCCACTGAGTTCAAAGCCTCCAGGGTGAGGAGCAAGCCAGGAGAGGGGTTTTTATTATTGTTATTTCCGTTTTGGATTTAGGTGCATCAATTCAGGTGAAATTTAGTTGCAGACGTTCAAATATGTTCCACTAGATTGATCCTTAAAGTTCTTCAGGGGTTTAGCCCCTAGTTTCTACCCCATATATATATATATATATGGTATAAGATATAAGGTATCTTATCTTTTCCTAATATTTAAAATAAATCTTAAGTTTTGAAGGTGACACTTTGCTAAAGGGACAGCAGTAGCACAAGATGAATTCACTTTTAAGAATCCCTTGCCTGAAACCGTCCCAGCCACATCCCTCTGTGTCCCTCATGCTGGGCAGATAAAATGTGGATTTTGATACCGCAACAATTGCTTACTGTGCAAGATGCTGTTCCCCAGAAGTACTAAACAGCGGGCAGTGGACTTGGGCCCAGTGTTATTATTAGTTGTATTCACCAAGCCAGCTATCAGTCAGAAAATATTCAGCTGCCAGCTGTGGGCCAAACCAGGACTGGGGTGAAGGAAGGTTGGGGAGTGTCATGAGGGCATTGCAGATGATCAGTAGCTGTTTTTAGACTGAGCCATGTGATTTGTAATATTCCCTTTGTTAATTGTCATGCTCGCTAAAAACCCAAACTTTTTATTTTCCCAAAGGAGAGAAGCTGACATTAAATAATGAAAATCATCCCTGAGGTCCAACCGATTCGAAAATATCCATTAAAGTGATGATAAAAACTTCAGTGTTAAGTTCAGGGAAAGCAAAGTGAAATATCTGCATTTGGCATGGCCTCACTTATTCTCCTGCTTTAAAGGGTTCAGTGGAGAAAAAAAAAAAAGAGTCCAAAAGAAAGTAGAAATTAAAGGCAGACAACATCATCTAGATTATCGTATGTATTATTCTGCCAGTGCAGGACTGAGTCTTTTACTACTTATTTAAGCCTTTCAGTCCCTAAGGAGCATGATTTATGGGCTTTCTGCTGATCAACAGAAGATAGGCATGGTTAAAGTCTACAGCTACTTACGTACTGTGGTTCATGCTTTTGGCTCCAGCAGTCCCCTTCTCAGCCCCTGGGGTATTGTTGAAATGGCAGACATCACAGTTTCTCTGCCCTATTTTCTAATTTAATTTTACTCTGAAGAATGATGGCCTTAAATTCACACTTTTTTTCCCTTACGGTTTAGCTCTATCTTACTATAAGGACAGAAATGAGTCAAATTTTTGTTCCAGAAGAAAGGTATGATACACCTTTCCAAAACTTGCAATGAAGCAAAAGCTGACATTCAGCTCCCATCGTGATTAGCAGGGTATAGAGCCCAAACAAAACAGGATTCTAGTGTGGTTTATACACTTTTTAAAATTAAAAGCTGTATTTTGTGGCTCTCAAGTTCTGAAAATATGTCCTCGGGTACATCTGTGCAATTCCTCTAACAAAACTGAATGTAAGTTCTTTTCTTGCCCTTTCACTGAAAACCTTCATTTCTGTGCTTAGATATTTGTCACAACACGTCAAGGGCTGGCATCCTGAGCGCAGTGAGATCATACACCCGTCTCCTATTAGTGTCACTATCTGTTGCTCCTTTGGTGTAGGATTATCTACTGATCCAGGCTTTCTTCTGAGCTGGGCTAAAGGAGGTGACAGTGTTTCAGAGAGAATGCTCATGAGTTGTCTTTTAATTTGTTTTCCTGAGCTTTGTTTGTTAGCTATGTAAGACAAGGGGTAATCAACGATGTGACAGTGGAGAAGTATAATATTCTGCAGATTATAAAAGTGTCTTGAACATATGCTTTTATGTTAATGGAGGCAATTTTACTTCTGAAACTCACTGTAGATTAACTACATAAATTTTTAGGATTTTATCTAGGGATTCTTAACTGTCCAAAATTCTTTTTAAACTCCCTTCTTTATTATCATTTGGCAGAGATGCTTCTTGTATATTCCAACAAATATTGCAATCGCTTTATTGCTAAATAGATATGCTGGAGAAAGCATGTGCTTAACATCACAACATTTAACACTTAGCCTTTATTAACATTAAGTAGTAAAGGTCTCTAAATTGTACTTGGAAGACATCTCCAAAGCCAGTTACTAAATTAGAAGGTTATTCAGACAAGATGTTGAACACAAAATATGTCTGTGCTGAACAATGCTTCTGTTACAAGAAAATAATCTGCAAATTCTGACATTTCAATTAAAAAGTTTCCATCATATCACTTTCCTCTTAATAAGGCATCAATTTGAGAGCCACTTTTGATTATCAGTGCTCATGGTGGTAACAGTTCTGTGTTTACAGGTATCCAATCATCTTTGCTCCTCTTTCCATCTGTAATCAACAGAAACAGTGGGAAAACAAGGTAGCTGTCTCGAAGAGATAAGGCTAATCTCAAGGATGTCATTTTTTTAAAAATATCTTAAATATTTTCTCTATCTGATGTATAGGTGATAAACAGAGGAAGTGCAAAGTAGAAATAAAAACTAAACATACATTTAAAACAGAATACACCAGCAATATATATATTCAATACATAAATATATATACAAACAAACATATAAATATATAAATAAATATATATATAATATATATAACTATACATATATTCAGATATAAAAGGGAGCTTATAAGAAGATGAGGTGCACAGAGAAAAGCCAAGGGGCAATGGTCACAGCTTGCAATGAGGAAAGTTCTCTCCGGATATCTGGAAAAAATTTTCACCGTGAGGGTGGACAAGCACTGGAAGAGGTCACCCAGAGAGGCTGTGGAATCTTCCATCCTGAACATTTTCAAAACTCAGCTGGACAAGGCCCTCAGCAACCTGACCTAACTCTGAAGTTAGCTCTGCTTTGAGCAAGAGGTTAGACAGTCGATCTTCCAAGGTCCATTCCAAACTCAGTTACTCTATGATCTTGTGTGGGTGGGTTTGTATGTGTATGAGAGATAAAGCAGTGATTGCGTAAAGCTTAGGGCAGAAGATGTAAAATCTATGTAGAAGTATGTAAAAAGCTATGTAAAAACCAGTTCACATTTCATCTTTGCATTTCACAGGTCCTTGTGAAGCCATTTCTCTGATGCCATATTAGCGCAAATTTAAACTCAAATATACATGTTGCAAACCTCTACTCTATAGTTAGAGTGCGATGAAAAGCGTTGCAAAACAGAAAGCCTGAACTGGCTTGGTATACATTAATTTTTTAGTAATTTTCTGATCTATATGCAGGGAAACTGAAATCACCATTCTCCAAAAGAAGTAGATTATCTGCAGCTGCCAAGCTGGAATTTGAACTCTCACCTTCAGAATGCAATATCCACACACGAGCGCACTGGCTCTTGCACACTCCAAGAGAAATATGGTGTCCACAGCTGGCAGGCAAAAACTGGTTGTCTTGTGCCAGTCCAAATTGGGAGAGGAGGATACACATCATTTAGAGCATATTTTTCTTATTACTTTTTCTGTGTTTCTTTTTTTTTTTTTTTTACAGAAAGAACTGGAAATTAAACTCAAGAGAGCTACAAAAGTTATTTTAGAGATGTTACCCCTTCTTTCCATTTGCTTCCCTGAGCCCTTAATGAAAACATACAGCTTTAATGAATTTGTTCTTCTTCAGGCAAAATGCTCATGGATACTGCTGGAAGTGTTGCATGAGCAAAGCCTGCACAAACAGGTCAAAAACTGAGGAGTTTGATCATGTTTCAGAGAGGGAGGAGAGTCAGAAGGAAGACAATCTTTGATCCCCTACTCAATATATAAGAGAATTTAGTTGGATTTGCTTCTAATCACAGTCTCTTAATATCTACAGTCTTCTTCCATAAGGCATCGGGTATTTTTGTTGAGACAACACATTTTTAAAATTAGCCTAGTTTTGCCACAGAGAATATTGAAATCTCTGTAGCCCAACAGAAGAATTCGAGATAGTTTTGCTTCACTGGCTTTACACAGAAAATAATTTTTAAAGATCATTGTAGCTTAAAATTAAAAAAAWGAAAGATAGCTTCAATCATTTCATTGCTTCAAACTAGAGACAATTTTATGAGAGTTTGGTTTTTTTGTGCATTATGGATGTTGCAGAGATACCAGGTGGCCAGGTAGGGTGTGAAGGGAAGCTACGTGGGTGTCTAAAAGGTGCACGGGGAAGTCTTCTCCCCCTATTTTGGGAGCTCATGGCTTTTATAGGGTTGCCAAATCATCCAGGTTGGCAGGGACCTTGGGAGGTCTCTAGTGCAACCTCCTGCTAAAAGCAAGATCAGCAGAGTTCAGACACAGTTGCTCAAGGCCTTGTCCAAGGAAGGCAAGTCCACAGCTTCTCTGGGCAAACCTCTTCCAGTGCTTATTCATCCTTACAGGAAAAATTATTTTCTTTATACCCAGTGCAAACCTCTCCTGTTTCAGTACATGACCTCTGTAAGGATCCTGGCTCCACCTGCTCAGTAATATCCTCGTAGGTATGGGAAGGAGCCGATAGGTCTCCCCAAAACTGCCTCTTCAGGACAAATAAGCCCAGCTCCCTCAGCCTCTCCTCACAGGGCTAGTGCTCCAGCCCCTAAACACCTTGGTGGCCCTCCAGTGGTCTTGCTCAGGTTTTGGGAGGCCCAAAACTGGGCATAATATTCCAGTATTGTTGTTTATTATTTTAGATCACATTTTGAAGAATTAATGAATTAAGTGTATTTTAAGAATTTAAAGGAGGTAAAGATTGACTTGGAAATAAAGAGTTGGAAGCTGGGTTGTGTATAAATTTATTTCTTTTTGAAGTTTAGATGTAAAGCTCATCAGGATCACTCATTTCTTTCACTGAAAATAAAGATACATCTCTTCTACTTCAGTGTAAAGCTATGTAGCCTTACATATTATTGCTGAGACTCTGGTCTTGGGAAAGATCATGTCTTCAGTGTAGAGGAGATGAGTCACCCTACTATAGGAATATGGAGAAATTTCTTTTAAAATAAACTTTGGTATTGTTCATTTTAAGATCTCTGTCTGCTATGTGATGAAGTTAGGATACTTACAGATGACATCCTATGGAGCCCAATAAAGAATGGAAAGGTTCAATTACTTTATATTGCAAAAGCAGCAGCTCTTTGGCTTCAATACAGCTGAAGTGTAGAAGGTAAGATCTTTTACAGTCAGTGAAACCTCTGTGGAGCACAACACATAAAACTGAATTTTCAACAAACAGAACTCTAGTTCTATAAAATAATGTGATTTCAGAACAGTGTATAATGAATCATCTCATCAATGTTCAAGTGCATTAATTTGGCTGCTGAGACTTTTGAATAACTTATCTAAAATACACCCCTTCCTAGCTATCCCCACAGCTAAAGCTGTTGCCCAGACTCTCACCATCTGGTATTTCAATCATTGCCACATCATCTTCTTGGGCCTTGACTAATGCATTCTTTCTATGACCACGTTCATCGAACATACTATTGCTCAGATAATTTTCCCAGTTCCTCACTTTGACAAAGTCCCCTGTAGAATGTGTGCAGTGTTCATTAGTGCCCCAGAGCTGCACGATGGTACAGACACAGTGCCATGCCTACAGTGAATTCCTCTCTGTTGATTTCAGTGGGACTACAGACACAAAGGTCTACCACATCCTACAGAACCCATCCCAGTACTTTCCCTTCCTCTGCTCTTTAACCTCTCAAGCCCCCTGACACTTTTCCCTCTGACTGTAAACATGTTCTGGGCTCTGCAGACTCTGATACGGCTTCTGAGCCACTGACACCATTCTTCCCAAAATCTTTAATGACTTTTTCTTAATCATATCTCAAAGTTACCTTCATTGTTCTTGATTTATTGACTATCATAAACAGCTAGCTATGTGCTTGAATTCTTGTCCTCCATTAGCTCCGTGGTTCTTCTTGTTCCCCTCAGRCTTTGTTTCCTGTTATCATTCCTTCAGAAGCTCACCCAAAGGGGATACTCTGGTGATCCTCATCCACCTTCCAGCTGCCTGACAAGGGCTGACTAGTCTCTTCAATGTATCTTTTCTTTCCTCCTTCTACCCTCTGTCTCTGGGTAGTCTTCTCTGAAAACACAAATTCTGATATTATTTCTGTAATGGTGACTAGTCATCATCTGAGACTTACTGCAGATTTGACAAGCAAACTGTATCTAGTCCATATCTAGAAAGAAGATTCTTTCCATGCAGCCTATTTTAAAACATGAATTTTCCATCCATCATAGTGTCAAAACTATCATCCAGATTCTTATTGCCAAATATTTTGCTTTTTTCAACATTGTATTCTGTGGATTTAAATCCAATTTAGCCTGCTGTCTATCTAGCATTGTGTTCTTGGCCATTAACTTTGATTGTAATGCTCTTTTTCTTGCATACTTCCACTGATTCTTCCTCGTAATAGGAAGCATAAGCTGCTTGTCTTCTCTTTGAAAGCACTTCTTGCCTATCATACCTCATGCAATACTGAGAGTTTACCTCCAGTTGCCATTTGATCCAGGATGCAGGTCTCCATCACTCAAATTCTGGGTCTTGCATGTAAGTGCTTTCATACTGTCTCCTTAACAGCCCATCATGCTTAGAAAGAGCTCTTGATAAATACTTTAAAAAAATTAATTAATTCTATTCCTTTAAAGTCCTCATAGCTGTGTTTCCTACCAAAGTCTTGAAAATGCCACTCCAGCTCAGCCACCTGCCTGTTACAGACCAACAGTGTCTCACTGTCTGCAGATGTTCCCCGTCAGCTGTCTCTTGACGTATATCACATCAAGCAGTCCTGAGGAAGTAGCTATATGTCCTGTACTTACATGGCATGATAGGATGCCAGCCCATGGCTAGTGCTGCCAGGTATTACATGGGCTGCCTGTGGATGGTCTAGCCTGCCTGGCTCAAACTGGGTGTTGAAATCCCAGCCAGCTCCTGAACCATCAGCTGCAGGCTTCCTCTGCAGAGCTGGCTCCCACCTGGGCTACTGCCTCCCCCATTGCATACAGGAAAAACTCAGTGCTGAGGCTTACTCCTGCTCTCAAAGGCTACGAATTTCACTTGGAGATACTTTCCTCGCATTTATTTTCCAGGTCTGGGAGACCTTCAAAGGAGCCCAGGCTGGAGAAGGGTGACAGGCTATCCTTCCTTAAGAAATGGGGAAATGTCTGAGACCTGTTTCGCCTGAAACCCAGTACTACACTCTGAGAGAACTCAGTCATCTTCAGTGTCAGCAGGGCACCTTTCTGAAAGTCCATTTATACTTTTATATATTTCAGACACATCCAGAAATGGAGTTGTATTAGTGGGGAGGTCCTGATATCACTGTTTACACAAAGGACTCCGAGACTCATCTCCAGACCCAAAGCCCCATGACTATGGGTTTGTAGACCTGAAAACAGGCAAGGAGATCAGTTCCTGGAATCCTCACAAAGGTGTACTTAACACTTCTGTTTGATTTCCCCTTCCTCTTGTAGTCTGATCTCTCTCTCCCTTGCATTGCAGCTCGGGAAGATCTGTGGGGTGGTGGTACACTTTTTATTTTGCATCAGAAAATAGTAACCATGTACTCTAAAGATACTGCTAGTACAAAAAGTCTCACTCCCAGCTGTCTGTGGCACACAATCTGTCACACAAAGTTAGAGTGGATATGGGGACTACACATCTTGGAGAACTCCAATTGCCTGTAAACATCCTCCACTAAAATAAAATATGGCCTCTGTTGCAACAAGTTATCTCTCTCTCTCTCTCTCTCTCCTTTGGAAAGTTTCACTGTGTAAGTAGATTGGGGAAAATAAAGACCACAAACCACATATATACATGCCTTATTTTTTTCACTCTTTCCCATAGCATCCACTCCAAATCCACTTGGAGACCAGTGACACTGAGCTAGAATGACCTTGACTGACCTAGTACTTAGGTCTGTGTTAATTAGTTGACGGGTCCTGTCTCTGTAATTCTTAGATTATGACAACACTGAAAGGTATGAGGTGCTCTGTGTAGCACAGTGGGATCTCATACACTGTAACCCCATAATGATAGTTGAGATAAATAAAGATTTGACATCAGAAGATATGTTGTAATATGACTTTAAAAAATCTTTACATGTCATACTAGCTGTTAAACTACTATAGTACTATTACTGTACAGTAGATAAGTGTAAAGAAGGGCAGCCTAGGGGTTACAGCACTGTCTGAAAACTTGGGAAACTCGGGATCGAGTTTTGACTTTGTCACACACCTCCCTTTTGATTTCAGGAAAGTTATTTAGCCTCTTTGTAACTCAGTCTTCCATCTGCAAACTGAGGATGCTGATGCTTCTCTGCTTCAGAGGAATTTTACACTGAAATACCATCAAAAGTTCTGAGGTCTCAGGATGGTATGGTAAACACCATACAGCCAGACTTCATTTATCTGTGGTCAGATTGTCCGGGCCATGGATGAAAAGCCAGCTTGGGTCTAACACCATTTATTAGCTCAGGCACAGTGCCATGTGAATGCAGTTACGCTGTTTCTGGGGCCAGCTCTGCTCTGGAAAGAGTACATCTGCTTTTGTGAGAACCTAGCTGGCTCCATCCTGAGGCAGCTCAGGTATTTCAGCACCACATTCCCACAACCAGAAGTGTTGGGAGGCGGAAAGGAGCAGAAACACCCAGCACAGAGTCAGCCTGGATCCAGCTGGGTTTATGAGACCTGGCTTGGTGCCAACTGTGCCAGACCCACGCTGCCTCCCCAGCWTTTGCACCTGCCCCGTAGCGCCCCAGGTCCTATGGGGCTCGTTAGGTCAGGCACAGCAGGTCCAGCACCGCAACCAGGGAGCCCCGGTGTGTTGGTACCTGCAGCACTGGGGAACAGGCTGTGAGTGAGGAGCAGAGAAATCAAATGGCTCTGTGGGCTCAGTGTAGTTGATGCTATGAGGAATTAGCAGACCCTCCTGCATCAGAGCTAAATTCACCTGGAACCTCTTGGGTGTTCCCTTGTTTCATACTCTTATCTGTACTATTAGGGTTCCCACTTTATCAGCTTTACAATACCTTTGCTAAGTAGAGCTGAGGCTAGAAACAGCTAAAAATCACTTACTAAAGTTGTACTTCAGGACTTCAAGAGCCATCTTCCCAGGACAATGAAAGTGGTGCTTCAAAGAAGAGGCTTTGGAACGTGCGAGATCAGAATTTTAGGAAGCCAGAGGAAAAAGAGGGTAAAATAAATGGATCAAGATCTTAAAACCAGGGATGAAAGAAAGAAAGAGAGTTAATTATCATACACTGCTGGAAGAAAGGAAGAAAAAAGGAAAAAAGAAAAAAGAAAAAAGAGAGGGAGAAGTGAGCAGGACAAGGTTTCCCAATGGAGGGAAGCGACGAGGAGGCTTTGCGGGGAGAGGAAGAAGCCCGCCGAGGAAGAGCCTCCAGGCAAAAGCCTCAGCAGCTCCCGGGGCGGGGGGCGCCGGGGCCGTGCGGCGGGATGGCCGGACCGCAGCACCACCTACGTACCGCGGCCCCGCATCCCCGCGGAGCCCCCGCGGCCCCGCTGCCAGCGCCGCCGCCGCTGCCCCCCGGCTGACAGCCCCCGCCCCGCCGCATAAAAGGAGCGGGCGGAGGCGGGCGGGCGGCCGGGGGAGCCGGCGGAGTGGAGCGGAGGGCCCGGCGTGGACACCGTCTGCATGTGG
>JAYKAV010002975.1:104519-244563 GCA_035582835.1 Phoebastria nigripes | reverse complement strand
GCGGGGCGAGATGGCCGCGGGGCCGCGCCGCGGAAGGTAGGGGGGGCGACCTGAGCGGCTGTGGGCGGGGTGCGCCCCTGCGCCGGGATAAATAGCGCTTTCCCTCGCCTGACAGCCCGTCCCCGGGGCGCGCGGGGGTGCCGAGCGGGAGCGCTCGTCCGCTGCTTGCGGTCGCTCGGGGGAAAGAGTTGGGGCTCTCGGTGACTCTGCTCCGGGGCCCCGCTCCTGCCCTGCCCTGCCCTGGGTTTTTGAATTTTTTTTTTTTTTTCTTTTTCTTTCGCGGGGAGAGCCGGAGAAGGGGAGGACCGGGAAAGGCAGGAACCTAGCTTTTCCCCTCTCTCTCCCTGCAGCTCAGGGGAGATGCTGGAAACGGCTCTGAGTTTGCAGCGCCCGCGAAGGGGAGCAAGAGGCGTGTGAGCTCCCGCCGGCCCCCTCCTCGCCCGGGGCCGCTCGCAGCCCCGCACGCAGCCGGCCGCCGGCCTCCGCTGCCCCTCGCCGCCGCTGGAGGAGGCTGCCCACCCCAACAGCCCAGGATGCAGTTTCGCCTCTTCTCCTTTGCCTTGATCATCCTGAACTGTATGGATTACGGCCACTGCCAAGCCGGCCGCTGGAGACGCAGCAAGAGAGGTGAGCAGCGCCGCCGGCTCACCCGGGACACCCGCCCGGGGCAGCAGGCGGGAGCGCTTGCGGGGCGGGGCGGGGGGACTGCTGGAGGACTGCGTGCCCGTCGCTCCCCGCCGAGGAAGGGGAGCTCTCCGGCAGGTGAGCCGCCCCCGCCGCGGGGCGCGCCCCGGCTGCCCCGGCTCCCCGCCGGCGGTCCCCGGGCCGGCACGTGGGGCGGCGGCGGCGAGCCTGGGGGCGCGGGGCCGTGCCGGCGTGGCGACCCCGCCGCGGGCCTGCCCGCCGCCCCCCTGCTGGGGAGGTCGGGCCGGGAGCGGGACGAGCGGCGTGGACGTGAGCTCCGATGAGAAAGGACCGGCCGGAGCGGCGCGGCGGCTCCGCGACCCGCGTGGGGCTGCCGTGGACGTCGAGCGGTAGGTGCGAGCCCCCCGCAGCCCCCGGCCCCCCGCCGCGGCGGTGCCCTCCTCCCCCGTGGGGCCGGCAGAGCCGGCGGTCTCGCTGGGAGCTGCCCACCGCGGGAAGGGCGCTGCCGGCAGCCTCCGCCGGCCCCTCGGCCGCAGCGAGCGGTGGCAGTGGCTGATTTCGCCGTCGTACCTCGTCAAACAGCTCACAGCAGCCAGAGGTTCGCTCTTAGCCCGTGCTGTTACGGCTCGCGTGTCCGTGGGGCGGACTTTGAGGCTGCCTTCCATGGGCCATCCTTAGAGTGACCGTGTTCCCAAGGCAGAAAGGCGGCTCCTCGCCTTCCACCCCGCGGCCGCCGCGCACCCCCGGCCCCGCCGTGCCGCTCCCGCGGGGCTGGGGCGGCTCAGCCCGCGGGAGAGCCGCGGCGGCGGAGCGAACCGCGCCTTTCCCAGCGCCGAGGGGATTTCTGTGCCGCCAGCTTTCGCTCAAAGCCTGCAGATCCCATTGAGAAAAAAAGAGAGAAACGGTGCGGTAGGGTTTAATCTGTTTTCCTAAGGTGCTAGCGTCGGGACTACCAGAGTTCAGGAGTCGGAGCGCTGAAATGTGCCAGTACAGCACCCATGTGGACGAAAAGGTTACTGCAGCTCTTCCCCGGCTGTCAGGGTTGTCCGTGGGGTTTTTTCTTCTTTTTTTTTTTTTTTTTCTTTTTTTTGGGGGGTACGCCTTCAGTATAAAATGTTTTTATTATCCACATATTCTGAATTATTTTGCTATCCCTTTTCCTATTATTTTCTCGGCCATGTCTCCTCTCCCCATTTCTAAAGTTAGCTGAAAATCAGGTGGCTCAGCTGCTGAGAAACTTGTATTTCTGAAAGAATTGCACTTTTAGTGCAAGTATTTGGAAGGGGAGGGAGCTAACATCTCCAGTGTTAAGCCGGTACAAACAGTAATAAAACTGTGAAAGGAAAATAGTTTGCACTTTCATGCATATGTCATCTTCAGAGTAGGTACAAATAACATTGTAAAGCAATCTAGTTTTGATGGTTTTTCAACAGATGGTTTCCAGAATTTAATTTTTGTGTGTGTGGCTAAAACGATAGCAGCCCTTTAAAGTGACCAGACTATCTGTGCTAACAAAGGGTATACTGTGTCTTTAATTAAATGTGGAACTACTTAGAGTGCTGGCTAGACAGTGGAGGGTGATAGTGGTATTTCTGCTTCACAACAGAGCTTAAGGATTGCATTGTGGGAGTACTGAAATGAATAGACATCTAACTCGAGTTGTGTGAATTGTCCTCCTACAAAAACTTAAGCTGGTTTTAATTGATCGCATGTTCGCTGATTGATCTTAGACCAATTGTTGTGCTTGTTGAACAGTTGGCTTTTCCAAAGGAGGTTGATTTAAATTAGTTTTTAGTTTAGTTATTGGATAAATAACGTCAGTATTGACAGTTGACTTACTGGCACTGTTTTGTGCTATCACCTAAGGGTTTTGTTTTGCGCTTTAAAGAATGCAGTCTTTTTCAGTTAATAAGTCTAAAGAAGTAAGCATAGCCAGTTCTAAGCACTGAAAGCAAAATCTAAGAATGTATTCAAATTATAATAGACATTTGCCATGACACATGCAGTCTGAAGTAATGCTTTCATACAGGACCCAAAATTCCAATAATTTCACAATTTTTCCATATCCCATCTGCAAATAATCAGGCATTCACTGTGGGGTACTGGCAGTTAAAATTTCTCTGGCATTCTGTTTTGTCTGTTACATGATCTCAGATGCTCCATAATATCATTTTCTTAATGAAATAGAATTTTTGGCATAGATTAAGTCTCCTGTGCGGTAGAAATCAATTGCATTCAGTCTGGAATTATGGGCAAATATCATGTGTAGATGTTTTCTTCTTTTTTTTTTTTAAAGCAGCTAAATGTACAGTAAACGTTAAGTATATATGCCTGTATTGGAGTTTGCATGGATTTGTAGCTGATGTAGAATATTGTAGTAAACAAGAGTTTGGTAAATTTGGGGGGATGTTCCCAGATTTCTTCATTCCCCTTCCGCTTTCAACCCTTTCCCAAACCAAGGCGTGCAACACTGCAGTAGAAGCGGAACGAAAAATTAAGGTTTAGAATGTGGCTCCTACCTGGCATTGATTTGTGTTTTGTTAGTCAATGTCACTTCATTAAAAATTATTCAGTAAATGCATTATGATCAACAGATTCTGCTAACTCCACCACTGCTCTTAGTTACTTTCACAGCTCATTAGAATATTGCTTTGCCTAGTTGGCTCAGAGCAGAACCTTATTTCCCTTGAAACACCCCAGCAAATTCTCCCTTTGGAAGTCTCTGTCCTGAGTAAGTAATTATGATTACTTGCTTTTCCTTCAGAAGCTATTCTAAAACATATTTAAGGGTTACATAGCTTAAAGGTCAGTGGTGTAATCTCACAACTGGCTTAGCCTAATACCAATGCACCTCCTTTCCCTTTCATGTTTAATTGTATAACTTGATTTTTCATTTCTGTTGGATACCTACGTGCTTGTTCATTTCAATGAAAATTTTTATCTCTTTCTTCAGATTTCTCTTTAGCAGTCAGTATAAGATGAGCAGCTTCATGTCTTAGCAATTCACTGGATATCACAGAGCGCATGAAAGACCAGTGGTTCTTCTCTTGTCTTTGAGACATGATAAAAACAACTTTCCGGAAGAGTACCCAAAATGGGAGTATATAGAAATGAAGACTGTCAGGTTGGCTTACCGGGGGGACTGATGGTATTCTGCAAAAGCATTGACAGAAAAGAATATAGGGTTCATTGTAAACAGCTGTCAAAAATTAGATGCTAACAAAATTCCCTGAGGAAAAAAAAGTCAATGTGACAGCAGTGCCTGCATTGATGGGAAGACTTAACTGTAGTACAGAGAGGCTATCTGGAGTTGGTGAGACCAATGTTGGAATAATGGGAGATGTGAATGGGACACATTCACACTGGGAAATTGGAAGTTACCTATATCCAAGAACTCAAAGAAAAACTGGGTGTGGAATACTTGTCTTTCTATTTAGTTCATATTCAAGGAGTGTGATAAGGGCTAAGGTGCATACTCACCTGGCTGCTCGCACTCTGTTTGTATTAGAAGTACGTAAAGAAAGGGGCAATATCTGTGTCAATGAGTGAATAGTAAGCGACAGTAGTGATGGCAAAATATCCACGGGTAGAAATAGGAGGAGTGCCTGGGAAAGGAAATTTCCCTAAGTGTTTCTCAGAGCTCACTATAGTTCTGTGTGTAGTGTTTATAGGAGTGTATGCATATATGGAGGAACATAGTAGCGGGAATCAAAATTACGTCAATTAAATCTGTATCATAATGTAAGATGGGAATCTTGACCACAAACCAGTTGTTAATATAGGAAGTTGTTAGATAGATTTTTCAACTGGAAGAAAAACCTGTTCAGATATTGGGGATTGTGATTTGGCTTTCCTAACTAGATATGTACTTGAGATGGGGATAATCTTGGAACCTGTCTCAGTTGGATTGTGTGGTCAGGCTTTGGGAAAGATTGATGATTCAAGCATTAGGGAAAAGGAACCTGTGTTGGAAATGATTGAAGTAAACACCACATCTGCTTTTACAAGGACTGTACTAACTCCAAGAGAGTAATTTACTATCTCAAAAAAAAAGTCATACTACAAAGAATATCTTTTAATTGTCCAACAGTATCCAAATATTTTACCTATTCTGTCCTCTCTTTGAACTTGAAACATGTTTTACATTTGGAGGACAGTTAACTTTTTGTCTGTGGGTTAAGGCTTAAAAAATCTTACGAGGAAGCTGTACTTTGAAATACTTCTTTTCCTCAGGTATTGCATTAAATGCTTGTAACAGAATTTGTAAAGGAACTGAGACATGTTAACACTTTCTGGAGTAATTTCCCAGGTACCTGTGATCAGTGGTAAAGCTTTGGAGGGTAGTTTCTGTTCCTCAGCCCCTTACTACTTAGGATAGTTAGTTATTAAACATTCTTTATATACACATCATTACTACAGCAGTAAGAATATCCTAACACTGTAACCATTGAAAAGTCAAAACTTTCAAACTTTTGACTACTTATGCTCTGTTAGCTGGTAAGTCTGAGGAAGTTTCTTAAACTAAAATGTCAGCAGAAGTCAGAACTTATGTGTGAGTGAATGACTGAATACTGAACTAGCTAATGGTGCAGTGTTACTGAGGATAATTGATGCTCAAGTGGAGCACGAAGATTTGTGGAAGAGATGCTCAAAATGCCAAGAGCAGGATTCAGCATGAAAACAGACACCTAAGTTTAGGTGGTTGATTCAGAAGTAGGTTTCTAGTGCTGCTTGTGATATTTAAAAGATACCCTTTTGGGCCTGGCACGTACATGACCTTCTTGAGCAACTGGAGGCCAGGCAGGATACCCTGCAGCAAGTCACGTGCATCTGACAACCTTAGGTGTCTCAAGGCCTGTTACGATGGAAACTGAAAATGGAGAGCATGTGCTTGCCCAGGATTGCTCTATTCATGCTTTTCCTTTCCTGTATCCACCCCCTAGCTTCCATTACAGGTCACTTGGGGTTAGGATACTGGGCTAGATGGGTGTGTCTGGTCAGACCTTGAAGTCTATGCTTATATGCTTTTGTATTGAAACCTGCAAGAAGATTTACACTGTGATGAAGAACTTACATTTGTCTGCTTGATAAACTTGGCTTAATTTTATGTTTTCCTTTTTCTGGAGAAGGGGGGGGATGTATGCTATCCAAAGCTTGGCTGAAATCTGTTACTAGAGCAGTTCAAAATGCATGACAAATAACAAAAGTGAGGTTGTATACTAATATAGGGCAGCTATGATGATAACAGCAAGAATGCAGTTTTTCACTTCACTGTATCATTTACAGTATACAGGCCAGCATAATTACTATGATAAAGTATGTTAGCATGGTGTTGTTTACATAAGCTGCTTTTAATGAAAAATATGACATTATCTAAAAGCAAGAAAGTGGAAGAGTTGTTCACTATCAAAATTCAAGACATAAAGAAATAAACAATGGCCTTTCTGTAAGCTGTTTTTTTTTTGTTTTCTTTTTTCTCTCTTGCTACTTCTGCCAGGAGTCTGMCTATCCCATGGAGGTCTGCATTTCATTTCTGATCATCTAGCTGTTTTTTTAATACCAAAAAACCTTAGCTAACCATAGATTAGAGGGGACTGTCTAGTCAAACCTGCAGATCATCACAGGTTGCAAACTTTTCCCAGTGCACTGTACATCAAACTCAGAAGCTTATAGCTGACCATAACATCCCTTTCCAAAAATGCATCCTTGATTATAAACTCCAAGGGTGGGATTCATGTGACTACACGTAATTATCTGCAACGTGAATGTCTACATTTTCTTTTATAATTGATGTAGTGCTAGTTGGTACAGTCCATGGAGCTGTTGGTACAATTAACTCCATCCTATAGTAGATGCCTGCCTTTGATCAGATAAAGCATACCCCAAACTCAATAAATATTAAATAAGATGACTTGATTGCCTCTATCTGTAACTGAAATGTAGTTCAGATGTACACATCTTCATTGTTAGCCCCAAGTAGGCTGAAATCAACCCCAAATGAGAAGGGATCCACCACATCCAATCTTCTGACCTTTTATTAAAATTATGTGTTGGTGTAGCTCTGTTAACTTTAAGAGATACAGTCCCTGAAATTTATACTTTCTCTTGTATTAGAGATTTATTTAGCTTCAGGTATTTTTTTAATACTAAATTGAATTCCTCAAGTATGCCCTTTATTCACCTCAAAGTTTTGTTCAGGCACAGTTGGAGAACCTTTTGTATTTGTCTAGGCTCCAAGTATTTGCTAATCCTTTTCTTAGTGAAAAGCATGACTTCATACATGTTGGTGGTTGATAATGCACAAATGTAACAGCTTGATCCTTTCATCATGGGCTGCTTTAGACACCAAAATTAGGTGCTGCCATGGTTTGTATACTCATTGTCTTTGTAGTACTTGTTTAGCAGATGCAATGCTTTGGAAAGCATCAGTTGGGTGCTACAAAGTCACTTTGTGCATGCAGAGTAAATCTATCGCTTCTTGGGGCAGTAGTGCTAGGTTTAAAGCCTGTTAAATCTCTTACCAAGTAATTTTTGGTGTAGAGTGTGGAATATGCTTGTGGTATGACTTTTTGATACTTGGATTCTGACTAATACATCTTAAGAAGTGAAGTGTCAAGTGGATCTTGCTTCTGAGCACCATCAGGCAGATGCAGAGTTTGGGTCGTACAGCTATTTCTCCTGTCTACACGATGGCTTTCTCCAGCCAGCTCCATACATAAAGGCCACTTATTGACCAAAGTTTACTGTTATACTTGTTGAACTTCATATGTCTGTGGGCAGTAAGATAGCTTGTGAGCCTGACTTGAAACCTAGCTGCATCACTTTATTCTTTCTACATCTGGCTGTTCCAGCTCTCGCAGGGTTTACCATGAGGTGAACTGTCCTGTCCATTTTCACTAATACTTTTTCAAAAYTCTGAGGAGAAATGAAGTCGAAAGGGATCAGAGTGGTGGTCTCTCCAATGCATGCCCCAAAAAGGCAGGTGATGGTGCAACACAGTGTCAAACACAGGAGAGGCAAGAGTGAAAGAATGAGTCTGACAGACACTCTAATGTCACCTTTCCAATACAGTTTCTGCAGTGGAGATGGGGGCAGGAAGGAGGAATTACAAGAAATTGATATTTGTACATAATCCTATCTCAAAATACTTAATTGATGTGAAAGTCAATGTTCTGAGCATGGAATGGAGATAATGACTAACTCATCTAAAATGGAGTATCACAATACTTTCCTCTGAGATTACAAGGGTTTGAGACCTTAATTGTATGTCTTTACTTTGGGATTGCTCCATCTTAGCATCTTGATTTCGAAGCTATGCACATCTCTGGCCTTTATGTATCAAACTGTGGTCCATGGAGCAGGTGCTAGCATTTTCTGGATGTATACAGGTCACAATGCCTCATCCTTGTGTTTGTACTTAAATACTCTTGAATGCAACACTCCAATGAATATATGTTCTATGCTTTAATCTTGCTCTATTTTGATGCAATTACTTATTGCTTAAATGTGAAGTTGTCGCTTCAAATTTCTTTTTAGGTGGTAGCATGTGAAAGATTGGTGATTAAATTTCCTGGCCTTTCCTCTTGTTTATGGACTTGAATGCCCTTAACAAGGCCAAGTGCCGGGTCCTGTGCTTGGGTCACAACAACCCCATGCAACTCTACAGGCCCGGGGAAGAGTGGCTGGAAAGCTGCCTGACAGAAAAGGACCTGGGGGTGTTGGTCGACAGCCAGCTGAATATGAGGCAGCATTGTGCCCAGGTGGCCAAAAAGACCAATAGCATCCTGGCYTGTATCAGAAATAGTGTGGCCAGCAGGAGTAGGGAAGTGATTGTCCCCCTGTACTYGGCACTGGTGAGGCCCCACCTCGACTACTGTGTTCAGTTTTGGGCCCCTCACTACAAGGAAGGACATTGAGGTGCTGGAGCATGTCCACAGAAGGGCAACGAAGCTGGTGATGGGTCTAGAGCACAAGTCTTACAAGGAGTGGCTGAGGAAACTAGGGTTGTTTAGCCTGGAGAGGAGGAGGCTGAGGGGAGACCTTATTGCTCTCTACAACTACCTGAAAGGAGGTTGTGACGATGTGGGTGTTGGTCTCTTCTCCCAAGTAACAAGCGATAGGACAAGGGGAAATGGCCTCAAGTTGTGCCAGGGGAGGTTTAGATTGGACATTAGGAAAAATTTCTTCACTGAAAGGGTTGTCAAGCATTGGAAGAGGCTGCCTGGGGAAGTGGTTGAGTCCCCACCCCTGGAAGTATTTAAAAGACGTGTAGATGTGGCACTTAGGGACATGGTTTAGTGGTGGACTTGGTAGCATTAGGTTTGAGGTTGGAGTTGATGATCTTAATGGTCTTTTTCAACCTAAATGATTCTATGATTCAGTGTACAAACTGTGAAGAGCGAAAGAATATAAATACAGGAATAAAACTGTAGTGTGGGGCAGAAAGAGATGATTTTTTAAATTTTTTTTTTTTTTAAGGGAAAGCAGAGAAGCAACTGGTATTCTAGGTACCTTGATTATGTGATTGCAAAGCAAGGGGAGGTTTTTAAGATCCCATCTGCCAAGATGTGCTAAGCAGCGAAAAAATGTTCATGCTCTCTTTCACTCTAATAGGAGAAACATCTTTTGATAGAAGGCAGTTTGCAAATCTTGGCATCCAGTAAATAATGAGTTATGTATTTCTTTTTGAAATACCAATTTCAATAGAGTCAAGTACTTGATGTATCTGCAAGACTTTGTCCTTTTGTAAGGGAATGGAATTTATGCTATCATCTGCTCTCTTTCCTTTTTTTTTTTGTTGTTTTTATGGGATGCTTGTATGACTGTAACAAGGAAAGTGTAAGTAATTACAAGTAATATTTAGAAAAGGCATGTAGTTCTGTAATTACGTTTCAAAATAAACACTTTGAATTATGAACGTTATTTGAAGAGGGTAAGAGCAAATCTCATGTATGGTTAACATAGATGCAAAATACCATGAAAATCCTTCTAGTATGATTTTCTGTTTTTAAAAAATAATTTTTGCTCTCTAGGATTTTAAAAATGTGAATCTAAAAATAATCCAGAGCGTATGGTTTAGGGATTATGAGTCTCAATTTTACTGTGCAGAAACTTTTCGCTATTTTTTTTGGAGAATTGTCAAGATTTTCTCCACCTTGATGAAAAACAGACCCAAACATAGTTGTAGTGAGATGGAGGAAAGGACCTAAAAGATAAATAGTGATGTGATGTTGGCTTTTAGGTACTGCTTAAATTGGTGCTTTTTTTTAATCACTGGGCAGTTGCGTGAACACGAACTCCCAAGCAGACCATGTGCAGCAATGAAGACAATGTCTGTGCCTTTTTATATATTGGGAGAAACTTGTACTGATTTACACTGCAAAGGGGCAGCAGTATTTGTGTCAGAGAATTGCAGTGATGCGACAAAATGTAAACTTCCTGATCCAGACACGTTATTTTCTTTTTTGAGTTGAAATGCTGGCTGAAATATGTTACACACAAATATATGCTCTGCACTAATGTATGGTCTTTTCAGCCGTATGGTTGCCACCTTTGAAATACCAAAAAAACCCCAAACTAGCCACATCAGACAAATGGCTGTTGTGCATGCACAGATTAATCTGCACATGTATAGCAGTGCTGACAACACCCAGTGCGTCCATACTAAAACTTGTTGGGCAACTTGGAAACCACTGAAACAGCAACTATGCTTAGCAAAGATAGGTGTTACTGAGTTGGTCTTGCTTCTTTCTTGAATTACTACAAAATATTTTGGTAGATATGATATATTTTCATTATAAACCTACCGACTTACCTAGTGATTCCACTGACAAGCATGTAGCTAAGACTCTTTTGAATGGGAATTAAAGTTTCATCATCTTTCACTTTACCTATATTGAGATAGTACTTAAGGATCCCAATTGAGGTGAGGTCCTGTAGCCCTGGCCCTGCTTAGACAATAACTTCTGAATTAAGGTCACCAGAGCAGCATCTGTCCTGGTTTTCCCTCCACTAGCAGAGATGTTTTTTGGCCTTTCATTACAGCTAGTTCAGACCTGGTTTAGGTCTCATTTTACACAGTGCATGCTAATAATGTGATAGATATGGATTCAGTTTTGACTCAGCAAGAGTAACTGTAACTCAGCAGGATGACTGTAATGCACCCAAGGTACATTGTGTTCACAGCACAACAACACAGCAGCTACTTGTTTTTAGTTTGTTTAAAGCTATTGCCAATTATTACAAAATACTTACAAATGGCCTCTGATCGGAGATGCTTTGCTCTTGCAAGGGACCTAAAACCAAAGAACACTTTATAGAGGATTTGCTTATTTATCTGTCTTCATGTTTTAATGAATTTAATGAATTACATGTTTTAATACTTTCATCAGGAGCATTCTCAGGAGGTGGTTTTACCTCTAAATTTGGTCTCCTGTCCTCTCCAAAATGGTTGAATGGTCATTTGTGAGGACAGTTGACTTTCTGAGGGATATCCAAGGGACAGCACCTTTTGGAGTAGGGCAGTTGTGTGCCTTTGCTGCTGTGATCTACTCCTGTGGCACAGCTGGTGACAGGACAGTTCTTCAACTTAGGCTCCTTGCCTGGGCCATCAAAAATATACCTGGCCTGCATGTATCTCTCTTAATGATTTTTTAAGATGATCAGAAAATACTGATTGCACATGGGCAGATCGCCTGTTTTGTGTCTGTGTTGTCTACCTGACATGGTTTGGTGCTGGGAAGTCGGCCTTGCTGGTCAGAGGGTATGTTCAGGAAGTCAGAGGGATTGCTTTCATTTTTAGTCTTTCCACATGTAAAACTTTTGGTTAATACATGTATGCATCAATGGCAATAGAAAAAAAAAAAAATCCCTGTTTTATGTAAATGCTAAGCAGCGTTCCAGTGTGAAATATTACTATTATGGAAGTATGGGAGCTAATAATGGAAGTATCTAATAGAAATAGTGCTTCTTGACAGGTGCTTTGGCTTCCAACTGTATTTCTCACAGCACTACTGCAGTATGCTGGAGTGCAGCAACTTCGTTGATGCTGAGATGACAGTGGGTCATGGTTTCTCTTTTTAGCTAATGAAACTGCAGAATTACAAGTGCTTGTCATAACTCCTTTAGTCAGTCTCAGATTTTGCTGAACTTCACCTGTTGCACTTGGCCTTCTAAGGTTTTTTTGGGAATTGAGTTTTAGGAAACATTTGTAGCTGTAGTTGGAAAGTAAAATGAGAAAAATCCCCAACATTTTTGTAGTATTTAAAGTAACTATTTTTTTCTATAAAGCTTACTTTGATACAAGTTTACTGTGTTTTGTTTGTGTTTTTTTTAATACAGGTTGTTGTAGAAGCAGAAAACTATGAACTGATTCAATGCAATTTGTGTGCTGTGAAATTGAGAAGCAAATCTTCTGCAAAATATTATATTTAGGTGAACAGAACCTGTAGGCCACCTAGTGCTACACAGTGTGTATCTCTACTGCTGTACAGACATGTAGTAGTAAAAATACATACTTCTTTTGAAGGGTTCAAGTAAGCAAAACTGACACAGGGTAGGAGAGGAAGAGGAGGCACAGAATAACCAGTTAACAGTTTGAGACAAAGTTGAGTATCTGATCTCTAGTTTTGATTCTCAGACTTGTTCATGTTCACTGGATTATGCCGCTTCTCTGTGTTGAGGGCATGTACTAGCACAAAAAAAGTATCTCCTCCATTTCAGATAGCACAGTTCAGCCTCATCTGTATCTCTCTCAGCAAGAAAGTCAACAGTTTTCCTGTGCTGCATATGCTCTATCCATCTCTTTTGCATAATCTCTGCAACCCAATAGAGAGACTTCTGTATTGTGTCGAAGGGAATCTAGTTTTGCTCAGCTTTGGGTACAAGAAGACGACGATATTGTCTGTTCTTCTGCTAAAAATATCCTGTTATTTGCACTTTGTGCCAGCAGTATTCTGGAAATTATYCCCACCCAGGGGGACCTCAACAGACTGGAGAAATCAACAGGAACCTCATGAAGTTCAACAAGAAGTGCAAAGTCCTGCACCTGGGAAAGAATAACCCCATGCATCAATATATGCTGGGGGCCACCCAGCTGGAAAGCAGCTTGGCAGAAAAGGCCCTGGGGGTCATGGTGGATGCTATGTTGAATGTAAGCCAGCAATGTGCTCTTGGTCTGCAAGGAAGGCTAATGGTGTTCTGGGCTGCATTAGGAGGCGTGTTGCCAGCAGGTGATCCTTCCCCTCTAGTCAGCACTCATGAGGGTACACCTGGAGTACTGTGTCCATCTCTGGGCTCCTCAGTACAAGAGAGACATGGACATACTGGAGAGAGTTCAACRAAGGGCCACAAAGATGATTAAGGGACTGGAACATCTCTCCTGTGAGGAAAGGCAGAGAGAGCTGGGACTGTTCAGCCTGGAGAAGGCTCAAGGAGGACCTCATCAATGTAGCTGAGGGGAGGATGCAAAAAGGCCAGGGCCAGGCTCTTTTCAGTGGTGCCCAGTGACAGGACAAGAAGCAAGGGGCACAAACTGAAACACAGGAGGTTCCTTCTGAACATCAGGAAAAACTTTGTTACTGAGGCTGACCAAGCACTGGCATGGGTTGCCCAGGGAAGTTGTGGAATTTCCATCCCTGGATATACTCAAAAGCCATCCAGACATGGTCCTGGGCAACTACATCTAGGTGGCCCTGCTTGAACAGGGTGATTGGACCAGATGATCTCCAGAGGTCATGACCTCCCTTCCAACATCAACCAGTCTGTGAAAGGTGGTTTTGAAATGTATCAGGTACCTAGCTTGTGCCTACTTGGTTTTAGTAATAGTCAGCTGTGGAGGGGAAACATGGAAAGTCCATTCCCTTTAGGAATCCTTGGGATATGTGACTGAATCACGTGCAGTTGCAATCACCTTGACTTTGCTGAGTACTGAGATCAACCCAGAGGAGCTTCCTGGTATTTAGCAGTGACACAGGACTTCCCAGCTCTGTCACTTCCCCTCAACAAGACTCCTAGTCTACCAGAGGTCTTGAAATAGCACCTGCTTCACCTCTTACTTCCCTTCTCCCTCCTATGCACACCTCCTATGCAAAAAAAGCTGATGATGCACAGCAGAAATGAAAGGTAAGAGGTGAAACTCGCAGAGGTGATCAGCTCTGGTGCAAGCGTGTTCGGCAGCGGAGCGGGGGATCATGGTGTACAGGGGGTTTCCTGAGCTGGGGAAGCCCCTGGGGAGCGCAGAGACCCGCTGGGAGCCAGCAGCTCTCAGAGCAGCTAAGGAGGCCTGGGCAGGGCCAGGAGTAATGGCGGCCACCCCCCACTCCCACAAAAGGCAGCCACGGGGAGCGCTGGCGACCAGGAGCACTGCCAACAGGGTGGGTGGACAGGGCCTGGCGCATCAGCCAGGGCGTCCGTGTGCGCGGGAGGGCGCGCAGGGAGGGTGCCTCTCTGAAGGAGGGGCATTCCACGGGCTGAGTGGGAGACCTGAAGTACACATAACCCAGCAACCAGGCACCGTTGTGTGACCATCGGCACGAGTCAAGGGCACCCATCCTACCTGACCCTCAAGGCAAAATGGTGGGCACTCATCTGAGAGCAAAGGCTGCAGCTCCGACTGGGGGGTCTGCACCATCTGCCCCAGCGGTGGCCGATGCCTCCACCCAGACGGAGCTGCTGAAGGGAGAGGCTGCCGTGCAGACCTCAGACTGCAGGACCTCTCTCCTGGGGCAGGGACAGGCGGCAGACCTGCCTGCACAAGGTGTGCCCGGGGGAGGACCTCCTGCAGCAGCTGGCTGAGCTGCAGGAGGTGGTGAGAAGGCTGCGTAACATCAGGGAGGTGGAGAAGGAGTTAGATAGCTGGTTCCAGGCACAGTCTGCAGTGGACCCACGGCCAAACGGCCAAAAACTCCCCCACCGGCACACACAGAAGGGAGGGGGGCCAATAATGCAGAAGGACGGTTGCAACAGCAAGGACCAGCAGGAGGAAGAGACTTCCTCCGAAGCCTGAGGTGCCCTTGCAGAACCGCTTCACCACTCTGCAGRCTGAAGAGGAAAGACSCGTCACACCAGGAGAGAYRCTGGAGCTGAGTAAGGCAGCCYGATCTGCTCCCCATATAACAACCAGCGCAACTAAGAAAAGGYGATGGGTGATCGTAGTAGGYGACTCTCTTCTGAGTGGTACAGAGGCACCCATTTGCCGACCAGACGCAGCCTCTAGAGAGGTGTGCTGCTTACCAGGGGCTCATATCAGGGATGTCACYGAGAGACTACCAAGCCTCATACAGTCCACTGACTATTATCCGCTGCTGTTGTTTCACATGGGTACCAGTGATACAGCCAGGAGCAGTCTGAGGAGCATCAAGAAGGATTACAGAGTCCTGGGAGCGGCAGTAAGGGACTCTGGAGTGCAGGTAGTTTTTTCATCAATCGGTTGGAAGGACAACACAGCAGGGCATAAGCAATCCAGGAGGTTCCTGGAATGCATTGATGATAACTTCCTTCTCCAAGTGGTAGAGGAGCCACTGAGGAGAGGAGCTATGCTGGACCTTGTTCTCACCAACAAGGAGGGGCTGGTGGGGAATGTGAAGCTCAAGGGCAGCCTGGGCTGCAGTGACCACGAAATGGTGGAGTTCCAGATCCTTAGGGCACCGAGGAGGGCCCACAGCAAGCTCACTACCCTGGACTTCAGGAGAGCAGACTTGGGCCTCTTCAGGGATCTGCTTGGTAGAGTGCCATGGGACAAAGCCCTGGAGGGAAGAGGGGCCCAAGAAAGCTGGTTAATATTCCAGGATCACCTCCTCCAAGCTCAGGAGCGATGCATCCCAACAAAGAGGAAATTGGGCAAAAATGCCAGGAGGCCTGCATGGATGAACAAGGAGCTCCTGGACACACTCAAACACAAAGAGGAAGCCTACAGAGGGTGGAAGCAAGGACAGGTAGCCTGCGAGGAATACAGAGAAATTGTCTGAGCAGCCAGGTATCAGGTTAGGAAAGCTAAAGCCCTGATAGAATTAAATCTGGCCAGGGATGTCAAGGGCAACAAGAAAAGTTTCTATAGGTACGTCGGGGATAAAAGGAAGACGAGGGAAAATGTGGGCCCTCTCCGGAAGGAAACAGGAGACCTGGTTACCTGGGATATGGAGAAGGTTGAGGTACTCAATGACTTTTTTGCCTTGGTCTTCACCCACAGGTGCTYGAGCCTCACCGCCCACACTGCCCAAAAGGCAGGGACTGGGAAAATGAAGAGCCACCCACTGTAGGAGAAGGTCAGGTTTGAGACCATCTAAGGAACCTGAATGTGCACAAGTCCATGGGACCTGATGAGATCCATCTGCGGGTCCTGAAGGAGCTGGTGGATGAAGTTGCTAAGCTACTATCCACCATATTTGAGAAGTCATGGCAGTGCAGTGAAGTTCCCACTGACTGGAAAAGGGGAAACATAACCCCCATTTTTAAAAAGAGAAAAAAGGAAGAGCCAGGGAACTACAGGCCAGTCAGTCTCACCTCTGTGCCTGGGAAGATCATGGAACAGATCCTCCTGGAAACTGTGCTAAGGCACGTGGAAAATAAGGAGGTGATTGGTGATAGCCAACATGGCTTCACTAAGGGCAAATCGTGCCTGACAAATTTGGTGGCCTTCTACGATGGGGTTACRGCATTGGTGGATAAGGGAAGAGCAACTGACGTCATCTACCTGGACTTGTACAAAGCATTTGACACTGTCCCACACAACATCCTTGTCTCTAAATTGGAGACATGGATTTGACAGATGGACCATGCGGTGGATAAGGAATTGGCTGGATGGTCGCACTCAAAGAGTTGCGGTCAACAGCTCGATGTCCAAGTGGAGACCAGTGATGAGTGTTGTTCCTCAGGGGTCGGTGATGGGACCGGCGCTGTTTAACACCTTTGTAGGTGACATGGACAGTGGGGTTGAGTGCACCCTCAGCAAGTTTGCCGACAATATCAAGCTGTGTAGTGCAGTTGACACGCTGGAGGGAAGGGATGCCATCCAGAGGGCCCTTGAGAGGTGGGCCTGTGCAAACCTCATGAAGTTCAACAAGGCCAAGTGCAAGGTCCTGCACATGGGTTGGGGCAATCCTAAGGACAAATACAGGCTGGGCAGAGAATGGATTGAGAGCAGCCCTGAGGAGAAGGACCTGGGGATGTTGGTTGATGAGAAGCTCAACACGAGCTGGCAATGTGCACTTGCAGCCCACAAAGCCAACTGTATCCTGGACTGCATCAAAAGAAGCGTGACCAGCAGGTCGAGGGAGGTGATTCTCCCCCTCTACTCCTCTCTCGTGAGACCCCACCTGGAGTACTGTGTTCAGCTCTAGGGCCCCCAGCATAAGAAAGACATGGCCCTGTTGGAGTGAGTCCAGAGGAGGGCCACGAAGATGATCAGAGGGCTGGAGCACCTCTCCTATGAAGACAGGCTGAGAGAGTTGGGGTTGTTCAGCCTGGAGAAGAGAAGGCTCCAGGGAGACCTTATAGCAGCCTTCCAGTACCTGAAGGGGGCCTTCAAGAAAGCTGGAGAGGGACTTTTTACAAGGACATGTAGTGACAGGACAAGGGGTAATGGCTTTAAACTGAAAGAGGGGAGATTTAGCTTAGCTATAAGGAAGAAATTCTTCACTATGAGGGTGGTGAGGCACTGGGACAGGCTGCCCAGAGAAGCTGTGGATGCCCCATCCCTGGAAGTGTTCAAGGCCAGGTTGGATGGGGCTTTGAGCAACCTGGTCTAGTGGAAGGTGTCCCTGCCCATGGCAGGAGGGTTGGAACTAGATGATCTTTAAGGTCTCTTCCAACCCAAACCATTCTATGATTCTACAAAATCAGAGGGAAGACGAAAAACTAAGTTTGTCTGCATGATCCTCAGATCATTTATCATAAAAGAAGGTTCTGTATCATGCTGATTTTGCTACATATGAGTTCCTTGCTCCCCCATTTTTTTTTCTTTCCAAATATTTAGAAATACCAAAGAGTGCATTGTGAATGTAATGATTAAGATACTAGATCTAACTTTGATCTCACTCATTTTGTTGTAAATCTGGAGGTAATGTCAGTCTGTCTCGGATATAGTGTATATTTCTGAAGCGGTGCTTGCCCAGGTATATTGTTGTCTCATGCAATATTACTGTCAGATCCTAGAGAAAGACTGAAAGTCAGGCATTTCTCTTTTTTAAGAGCTGTAGTTCACTTTGCTAATGCTGTATTTGAGAACTCAAACTCTTTTTCATTACTTTCAGTTCTTTCCATCAGACTCCTGGAAAAAGTCCTGCTGCTTCCAACTTTTATTTCAGTTATTGTAACATTAGCAGTTGCATCAATATGTAGGGTTTTTTCAGCTTTTGGAAAAGGATTGAAATGTGACTCTATTAAACCTGAATCTGAAGACAGACTTGGTTTCATATTGTTTTCTCTTAATAGCTTTCCAAGCAGCTGCTAAGTGAAACTACTGCATATTGAGCCTGGTGTAATATGAGGCTCATTGGGTAAAATAACATTAGTCTGTGCTACTTAAACACACTCTGGAAGGCTTAAGGAGGAGAGGAAGGAAAATATTTGAAGAGATCAACTGGATGTGCTCGAATACAAGTAATGTCACCTGAGAAGGATTAGAATTTGCCAAAGCTTGACCTGAATGAAGACCTCCATTTAGGGCTTGTGTTCCTACCAGATCAGCTGCGGTAGTTTTGCCATGCATGGTATTCTACCAGCAGTCATATAGTGAAAGAAAAGAGCCCAGTAATTTACTTGGCTTCTGTGTCTCAGCTGCAGTAAAGTTTAAAAAAAAAAAAAAAAAAAAAATCCCAGTTTAACATTCCTTCTCCTTATTAACTGCAGCTGGCTTTTTCTAATTACTAAAGTCTTAACATTTTTTTCATTTACATTCTGTTGCTTTTATCCTTGCTGGGAGCTCAGTGTACGCTGAGCTGATAAACAGCTACASGTGTAGTTCATACCCTCAGATATGGATAGCTTAAAAAAAAAAATACATGAACTGACCCTTCAAAATCCAGGAAGAGACTCAGTGGAGTGGTTAGTAGCAATGGTACTTCATCCACCGTGGTCTTTGTTTTCTGATTATGTGGGGTTAGCGAACCCAGTGGCCTGATATCCTTAATAATGTGCCTACTGAGACAGTGTCTTTGAAAATCACTTATTCTTCTGTTTTGTGATTGTGTTTTGGAGTGCTCAGGAGACTTTCCCGTGCACCTCTCTGAAGTGAGGGTTATCTCTTATAGGTGTAGAAATTGAATCCTGGGGTTATAAAGGCCTGAGTTCTCCTATAAGGTAAAAGAGAATAAGGATTGGGGATGCTTAGCACCTCTGAAAAAACAAGTCACAAGTGGTGTGGTGTGTGTGGTTTGGTTTTTTGTATTTTTTTTTTTTTTTTTTTTTTTCCTTATTACTCAACCCTGCTATGAATTGGGATAAGGGTAGAATAAAACAAAATGATTGATTGCACCCACATCATGTGACTAGGTGGGTGTTCACCACAGCAGGCCACTATAGCCATTCCTGCTAAATCTGAGATTTGACCATTGCAGGGTAAAGTAGGAAATACTTTTATATGGAAATAAAAAAAATTATGCTTATTAAGATCAGAATTTTCCAGAGGAACTACTTCATCTTATGCTTCTAGGTTTAGACTTGAGTGTCACAGACTGGGAATACTCTTAGCGTGGAGATGAATTTGCGTTTACCAACAAGAGGTTTCTTACACCTTTCTCTAAAGCATTATTGACTGCTGCTGGAATGAGCAATGCTTTTGCTCAGTATATCCATTTTGTAATGAAAATTTCACATGGAAGTTTCTGTTGCTATAGAAAATGGTAATTGATTCTAGATTTTTGTGAGGTTCAGCATAGCATGTGCCTTTCTGGGCTTGATCTTTCTTCTTAAAAATACCTCAAGTCACAGTTAAGCCTGGGAGATATGTAATGAGAAAAAGCATGCAACGAAATACAGTGCTGTGGAGGAATAGCATGCCTCTCAAGGGACTTGTATTGAAATGATTTGATGTCAGAACTATTTAGTGTTATCCTTCTTTTGCATTTACATCTCACACTGCTAACTTATGAAATTGTGACTAAGCATTAACCATTTTGTTTAGCCACAACCATAGTTGACTTGTTTTTCATCTTTGCTTGTTACCGTGTTAACTTGTTTCTTGATTTTTGTCGTTCATGCTTAGTTTGTAACAGAAACACTGTCTCTTCTCTCCTTGTAGTAACCATGTAGAGATCCCCATGATATTCTACTGTATGGAATAATTTCTCTTTTGTTTACGTATGTTTAGCCAAGGAGAAATCTGATTAGCTGAATGCTCTTGATAGTATTCATAGAGCTTTGCATTTGGTGTTTGATGTTCCATTTTACAGCTTTACTTAAATGCTCTGCAGGGATTGTGGTTTACTGGTGAGAGCATGAAATTTGAATCCAAGGTGCCTCGTTCTCTTACCAACAGAGCTGGTCAGTATGTTTAAAACCAGATTCTTCTACCCCACCACCCCCATAATGGATTTTTGTATGCGTGTCTGCAAAGAAGTTTTTTCCTCTCTCTTTTTTCTTAAATAAATGTTGAGCATTCACAGCTTAAACAGGAGTTGCAAGCTTGCATTTCACTTCTGTGCCTCAGTTCCTCTGGTGTCTTATCACAGTGCAATTTAAATTATATTAGTGATTTGTATGGCTAAGAGGTCCTGGAGTGTTAATCTCTAGGCATGTATATGGTTATTATGAAGGATAATAAGCACATAAATGAGTTTCCTGCCTCCAAGTTTATTGACTGAGCAAACACCTGCATATAGAACATTGCATCCATGGCAATGATCTAAGATTTAGAAAGTGTTGGCTCTATCTGATGTGAAGTCTTCTGCGTTCTCGTGTCTGCCAGAGATGAGATAGCAAAACCTGTGTGACTCTGGCATCTCTGCTATGTAGCGTCCAGAAATTAGTGCCCTTTTTTTCATGACAAGATATGCGTCTGAAAAAGTATTTAAATGGGGTTTTATCCTGACACATTTTATTAACTTTCAGACACGAAGGATGGAGCTCTTCATATGCAAGTAGGCATTTGCAGTAGGTTGACTAAATTGCTGTAAGAAGAATTTCTATTTTCATAAAAAACAAATTATGTTTTATTTTATAGTAGAATAAGATAATTATATGATCAGATTTTGAAAATGACAAGAGGCTTGAGGCACCTCAGACTTGGGCTCTGAAATTAAGATGTTTGAGGCCTGCATTTAGAGATACTTAGCTGAACACCTTACTGACTTTTACTGTAACTTATCTGAAAATGGAAACATAGCTTTAAACATTTAAGGCATTCTCAAAATTAAGAAATGTATATTTCTTAYATTAAGAATAAAAAAATATATATAGCGTATTTGTCTTTACCTCGTCAGAGCTGCCAGTGTCTTTCCTTTAATTCTAGAGTCACTTATTATTCACATTATAAACCTCGTCTATGCCAATGTGAGCCAAGTGGCTTTTAGTTTTTTATAAACATATGACTTGCCTGTTTTTAAGACTCTATTTGCATTCCCACAGAATAACCAAAGAAATTCAGTACCCCCTTGCCAAATACTAGTTTTAATTTTTGCTTGAAATGTGCTGAACGCTAAGCACCCAGAGTGCACAGGTAAATTTAATATATTTTTATTTTTTATCTTCTTTATGAGGGAATTCTGATTTGGATTAAAAAAAGCCCTATGGCCAGTAAGTGTCATTCTTTCTGGATGAGACCCAGCCTGCTGTGATTTAAGTGGATCTGAAATACAGAAGCTACTTCATTTAATTTCATTTTTTAATGGTGTTCCTGCAAGATGAGGAGATAAAGCTATACATATCTGAACAGCAAATGAGCTCCATCTGTTCTAGTTCAAGATTTCTAAGTCTGGTTCATCATCATTGTTTGATGTCTCAAACTCTGATGCCTTGGGCTGACAACAGGGAGGATGACAGAAGATTTGGTGGATGTTTTGAATGTGCTAAGTACATGCAGGATGTAAAGCACAGTGCTGTTGGATTGAATTAAAGTGACGTCCTGCAGCTAAGTGTATATTTGTGTAGTGTGGAAGCAGTGAGAGTTTGAGTTGTCTTTTCCATACATCTTTCTGTAACTCAGATACATTCATATGTGGTAATATATGCATATTTTCAGAGTTGTAATTTTCCAATCCGGTGTTTCTCCACTATGTTTAAAGACACCTATTCTCTTCTTCTACCTTCCCCACTTCTAATTAGATGGCTTTGCTGCTCCTCCTCTCAGTCACGTGCAGCTTTAGCATAATTTTTAGCATTTATTCTTCCTTTGTGGTTTTTCCAAGTTTCTATAAGCTCTTTTGTCTTGCCTGCAAATCCTTCACTTTCTCTCTGAGCTTGTTGCTGAAACTTCCATATTTATTGGAAGTATCACCTTCTTCCTGTCTCCCAACCTCCAAAAACCCCTGTCTTTATTGAAAATGGTTTTATTGGTTCACTGTTGTTTTGGAAGAAAGCTTTGTAGAAAGTTTTGAAGTCTTTTAAAATTTAGTAATTTGAATTTTTTTAAGAGCTCTATGAATTACGGTTTTGCACTGATTATGTTCAGTTTTACTAAAGATTTTGAGCAGGAGGACTGCAATGATAAGGAGCTGTCTCAGGATGCAGAAGAACTGTTTTCACTTCCTGACTCTCAACCTGTGTGAGGTTGGCGAGTTGTGCAGTCCACCTCCTGTCCCCATCTTTCTTCATCTGGAAAATGGGACTACACATTCGCTCCTGGCATAGACCTGTAACAGCACTACAATGGTGAAGACTCTGCACATCTCTTAGAAGAAATGAATTTATTTCTTTTATTTAGTTCTCTGTTTCTACTTACTTTCTGCTACATACTTTTTTTGTTCTGATATTTATAACTTGGAAGACCTGTTCCTTAGCATTCATTATTTTCCACTTTTAGTGCCTTTATCCAATATGTTCTTTGCAAGCTTTCTCCATGAACAACATGATGGTCAAAACCTCATACTTGGACTTCAGAGGAGTGTACTGTTATTTGTTTAAACTGCTCTGTAGGTTCTTTAAGACAAAGGGAGAATTCTGGCCTTATGAAATTAATGGCACATCTTCCGTTGACTTGAGTGGAATGAGAATATCACCATTGGTTCACGAGTGCCAGGTGAAATGCTGTGAGAGTTGGATATGGCTGTAAACAAACTTTGCTTGTCCGGTGATTTTCCTGGATTCTGGTAGGACTGTATTCCTTTCCTTATTTCCCCAGTACTTTCCATGTCTTAAGTAGATTATAATGAGGCATTAGGTACCTTAGAAGTAGCTAAGGTGAGCTGGAAAACAGGCTGTTTCCAGTACAGAGCCAAGCTTGTTACTAACGCTCAATAAAAATAAGAGAATAGGATTTCCTTTAGGTTTCTGAATTCTATTTACTCAGCATAGTCTTAGCATGTGAAATCTTGTGGACATGAATGAGATTTAGTAACATACGCTCTTGTTAGCATTGTTTCAGACTTGGCAATAAACAAACTGTGCCCTTTCCAGCCTCTCAGTAGATAAATGCTTCATATTTTATTAGAACAATTTGGCTCCTGACATGAACTGTAGGCCCATTAATCCTGTAATATAGTGAATAAGATTGGAAAAATACAGGATGTAAATATGTTCTTCATTATGCACTTTAATACCAACCAGATATATAGTGTGCATTCTAGAACATGGTAGTCAGAGTGTACTAAGCAACTAGCAAATTGTTGACAAGGCTCATCTGCTATTGGTTTATTTTGGGGTTAAGAGCAAAAAGCCTTAAGAAATTTCAACTGTTTGACATTATATGTTGATGCCTATCACATCTTGCTGGACATAACTTAAATAGATAGGGCCAGTGGCTTTATTACGTTCAGCTCAGTATTCTTCATTGGATCCAGAAACAAGACAACTTAAAGAATATGTGAAGAGTTCTTCAGTAAGTCTTACAGAAGAAAAAGACTCCTCAATTATGAGAATGGTTACATTTTTGTATTGGGGATAATAATAATAATAAAACAACTCTAGTCAATGAAGCAGTAAATCCAAGCTCTTCTATTTTACCATGATCTTTTAATTTGGGACTAGTTTTCCTTCCCAAGTTTGATCTGAGAGTTACTTGGATCACTTAAGAAGTAGGAAAGAATAAATTCCTATTGATACTGTAGCGTGTGCTACAAGAATCTTAGCAGTGATGATCATAATGGTCTCAGTGGCCATATGTTCAGTAAATTAGTTGGTCTTACTCAGTGGGGGAAAATGGACCTCCAAACACTGGGCTCCAAACTGGAAAGTATACTCTAGCGAATAGCCTGTGTATCTTATCTGTAGCTCATCCATGAGGACCATGCAAGTGGAAAGGAAGCTTGAAGGCCTTTGAATAGAGTTTTAATTTTCCCATGCAATATTTTCCTCTTGGATTGGCATTAGCACTATCAAGGTGCCAGACTTTTGCTTGAAATTTGTGAAGGGCAGAATATTGATCAAGGGCCTTCATTATATGTCATGTTTCAAAAGTTTTTGAACTCTGTAATTCCAGAAATGGACCCACTGTGTACTGCAGAGTTTCATATTGTTTATATTGAAAGCCATCATGTTTTTTATAAAGTTTCCCGTTCTTCCTCATGGAGTTCATCCTGAAGGAAGCCAATGCACTGAAATATCAGGATAGACAGACTTTCACTACATTTGTGGAAGTGAAATGTCAGTTCCTTTATAAATGAAAAAGGAGATACTCTTTTGGGACCACCTAATTAATGCTTAATTACTTATGTAATAATGCTGCAAAATTCTGGTATTGCATTAGTGTGCTGCCATATTACTTTCTTCCTCTTCTTACAAGACAGTGTAGCAGAAATTTCAGATCTTCAGTAATGGCATTTGTAAGAACAAGTCAAGTTCCAGGATACTGGCAACTGAGCAGTAAAAGATGCAGTGAAAGAGAATTTGTAGCCTTACTTTGTCCCTTTCTTAAGCCTCAGATCTTTCCTTTAGGACTGAGATCACTATGCTTCCACAGCACAGAGATGCTAATTTGGAAAAATGAGCAAAGGAATCAGTGTATTTGGTGGAGAAAAACAAAGAAGTGTTTTCCAGTGGTGGGGGAGATTAGGCAGAGAAATAGGGGGGGGGAAAAAACCAACCCTTTTTCATGAAAAGCAGACAACTTTCATAGAAAGCATCATTTAGTAAAAAGAAAAGTAATTGCCAAACAAGACATCAGTGCAGAAGCTTACAAGCAGCCATAGAAAACAGTATCTAATTCATTGGTATGGGATTTTGGGGTGCAGTTTTTACTGGGTCTGACAAAGTGTGTTGTGATCTCTTTGGAATGAGACTTCATGGAAATATACTAACAGCCTGTGCACAGATTCAGAAAACATTCCTGTATTTGAAGTGGTTTAGCAAAATTCATTTATCCATTAAATCAAGAATTGTGTTTAGGCTGCAGGACCTGATGGCCCACATAATGTGCACCGGGCTCCTAGCAGTCATATGTAAACTGTCTAATCACTCTCAGCTGTGTTACAACAAATAATTGGAAACTTAATATCTACCAGCAGTGGTACCTGTATCTGTAACAGTAGTAGACATTCCTCTTACAGTTCCTTAAAAAAAAGACGAGCTCCCTCAGAAAAAGTTGTTTAGATTTCTTTAAATTTTTTTTTATGGCTACTTTTAAAAGCTGCTGTTACAGCTTGGCTGCCTGTTGTCCATGTTGCATAGTTTTCTTTGAACAAAAGCCAGTCCTTTTTTGGCAAGTACTTTGCCATTTGAAGAACTGTCAGTAGGGAGAGATGCATTTCTGTGTTGATACAATGATGATTTTAACAGGTCGCTAATGCAGTGGAGGATGCTCCAGAAACATTCCTGGATACAGAGGTCTTTGCTATGAACCGTGCATTGTGAATCCCAAGGCGTTGTACAATGGGCAACTCTGTCTTGTCCACTGTGTTGGCTTTCATATTGATTAACAGACCCGTAAACTCTTTTGCAGTAGCATTTGATATTACTCCTTGCTCACTTTGTGTGCGTGGGATGCAAAAGCAATGAAAAAAACTGCACCCTATGTTCTGTAGAAAGATTGTTTCTGGTTTTGTAATGTTACCCGATCTATTGGAATTTTCCAGATATTGAATTGAGGAACCCAAATCTGCTCAAATGTATTACAAGACCTGAGAGAGTAGCCTGAAGGTAGGGTTGTGGTGGGTAGATAATATAGCTGTGCAGTCCGCTTAAAAACATAAAGGACGTATTTATGTGAAAAAATTGTGAATAGTTGAAGCAAAGTAGTAATGATCTCTTGAAAACTATCATTATGTACACTTTCATTTTAACTCAAATATGAAAAGAGAAATCTTTTTTTTTTTTCCCCCCCTCAATGGCTGTGTCTGAGCAGATGTAACAATTTTGGTGTTCTATAGTTGGCCCAGTAATTAGCTGATGATTGCTTGGCAAAGAAGCCAACAAATCAAGAATATAAAGAATACAGTGACTCATCTGAGAACGTTTGCGTGTGTTATATTTGTTAATTCTTGGTTATATGATTGCTTTATGAAGTATTCAAGGTTTTATAACTACAGAAAGGAGATAAAGTGTAAGAGCTGGTTTTCAAAAGGAGAGTCTTTTCTGGGGTTCATGTGGAGATGATCTTTCTCTTTCCCATTCACAATAAAGCCAACGAAGCTGAAATAGGAAGGAAAAAGCTGCAATAGTGTCGCTGTAAAGTTGCAAGGGATGGTATCTGCTTGATTAAGCATTTAGCTGGGAACCTTACATTCACCTAAGGCTTCAGCTTTGTTTGTAATATTTAACAGGTGCCGATAAGTATTAACTGCCAACATCTTCCAGCATATGATCGCCTCATCTTGGTCTCCTGAGCTGAACCAAGCCAGTGATGGGCTCAGTGAGACACAGGACTGCTCAACAAAGAACCTTGCACATCCTCATCTTCGTGGCCTTGTAACACTTCACAGGCTGAAGGCTGGCATGTGAGGAGAACAGTCTTAAATGGACTGTCCTTTCTTCCCTCCCATTTTCTTCCATGTATCTACTTCTAATGGCCAGCATATGAGTGAGATATTGTATCTGTGGACTATCAGATTTCCTTAGATCCCACAGAAAAAGCTCACGCTTTTTAGTGGTAGATCATAGAATCATTAAGGTTGGAAAAGACCTCTAAGATTATCGAGTCCAACCGTCAACCCAACACCACCATGCCCACTAAACCATGTCCCTAAGCGCCTCATCTACACGTCTTTTAAATACTTCCAGGGATGGTGACTCCACCACTTCCCTGGGCAGCCTCTTCCAATGCTTGACAACCCTTTCGGTGAAGAAATTTTTCCTAATGTCCAATCTAAACCTCCTCTGGTGCAACTTGAGGCCATTTCCTCTTGTCCTAAAATGTTATGTTAAATTGAACGTGGTGGTCATATGGATTTGAAAATTTAAAGTTTTCAGTAAGACAAGGGAGTTAGTTCCTTTACTCTTATTTGTGTTTTTGAAAATCTTTCTTCTTAACTACTTGAGAAGTTTACTAAACCTGGTGTTTTTTGCATTTTAACTGCATTTCCCAGTGATAGAGGGCTGAGTAAAGACAAACGAGCTTTCCTGTGTTGCTTTCTTTTAGTTAGTCTCTGCTGTGAAGTTTCTGACTGACAGTCCATATAGGCATAAGTACTTGTGCAAAGTGCAATGCAGCTATATTTTTCTAAATATCTCTTAAGCTTTACTTCCTTGCTGTTTGTTATTTGGGTAGGATGCTTTGTGAGAAGATAGTCACTTGAACCTTGAGCGTGTGCCCTGGTCCTTGCCTCTTGGGATCTTTTATCGTAGGCCTGATGTTGAAGTAAGGCATACGCAAGGGATTTTCTAGGTTCGTACTGAACTCCACTGAATTCAGGACCCATGTGTAAGACTGAGGCCTAATTGCTTTAATCAGGAAGTCCAAAAGAGCATAGTGAAGAAAGGAAGGTGGGAAAAGACGATGCTGGTGTAAGAGGGCAGAATGTGGCACCAAGAGGAAGGAATAGTGAAGAAGGCAGTTTTTATTATGGGAGGGAGATCAGCTGAGTTAATAAGTTTCATGTGTGGGATTCTTTTTAAAAATATTTATTTATAAATTAAATGTAAATTCCTTATTTGGGAATATTGTGGCTGAGTATGGTTACACATGTGTGACAGAGCATAGCAATGTATACATAAAAAAAAAAGACAAACCATTCAAAGTATCAGGAGATTTACAGGAGAAGCACCTCTTCGTTGACTTTAACAGCAGCTACATTGTGTGTCCCTGACTTAATTAGTGTCAATGTTATTTGGCTCTCCTCATATTAATCTTCTATTTGTTACAGTTAGCTGAAATACAGTTCTTGACATTGTTTCAGTTTTAGGTGCTGATGACAAAGTTTGTCCATCTTATAAATTGCATGCAATGTGTAGAACTCTTATTAATTGGTGGTGGAAGTTACAATCCATATTTTAAATAAGTAGCATAATACAGCCATTCAGAATAACACCACAAGAAAGAGAGGGGTTTAATGGACTCCATATGTCTGCTTTTAGAACTGGTTGAGTAAAACTTTGCTATACCACATAATGGTAAACCATCAGTGCTATAATGTCTTTGGGGTCTTTTAAGAACCTTCTTTATAGACACTCTTCTGACAAAGATTAATTCATTAATGGATTCAAGCCAACAGTATTATGGTTTATATTGTTACAATAAGCAGGCATCAGTGTTGGTTGCATTGTCCCTTTAAATTCCTGAAAACTGAAATGTAATATCCCTGCTTTTGAGGAAAAATTCATTTTGAACAACAAGCAGCTTTTCAAGTATACCACTTGCATTTTTAAAACAATTGTTTCAATGTATATTTTAGTTTATCCTCTTTCAGAATAGAGATTACAAAGAGTAGATGTATATAGGAAAACATGGATATAGAATGCAGTCTTCCTGCATCAGTGATAATTTTTTTATACGGAAATGTTAATTACTAGTTCTTAAAAGTTGTTTCATGGCTAAGTATTTAAATAAAGCAGCTCTGTTGATCATTTTTAAGAAACTAGTGCTTAGGTACTAATGGGTAGCTAGCCCAGGGCTGCATGATGTAAGTGGTCTGATTGCCTGCTCCTCCTTGCCCCCCTCCAAAATAGCGCTTACACTTGGGAGTATTTCCGAACCCACTGACCCTACATGCGTGCTGCCCGGCTTAGCCACTCCTTTTGTAGTGAAAATAAGATCACTGGATTCTGTATCAACATTCCTGCAGAGAGCATGTTAAAAGAAATCTGTAGCAATCCCTCCTTTGCTTCCACCCCTTAGGCACAGGCTGGTGAGGAATGTGCATACCCACATCATGTCAGAGGATGCGCTGCTTCCCCATTCACACCGAGCTGGGTCTGCGGCTGCACGGATCAAAATCGCAGAGCGACACTGAGACATCTGCAAGAGCGGGGACAGAAACTATCGATGGACCCTGAGATGGGAATTCTGGACATTTGCCTAAGTGTACCCTAATAAGACAAGCATGTTTTGGTAGAAAACAAAGGCCATAGCTCTATTAAAAGGGCATAGGCAGGAATCTAATCTTCTAGTTTTTTGTTATATGTCTTAGAATGACTTGTGCTTTTCAGAAAAGTGTGTGTGAATGTGTGTGTTTAAGTGTGTGAGTGCATACAGGGGAATTACTGCATACTGTTGAAGTTCTTGCTATGTTCTGTCTAGGTGTCAAAAATCAAAATTTTACAAAAAAAGCATATAAAAATGGTCTTTTCCAAGACTTTTTGGAAAAACTAGTAAATTTCAACCTATTACTTTCACTCAAATTTTTTTTTCCTATTGAATTATTAATTCCATGAACTGTTTAGATTTGCTTAAAAAAAGTAGACTGACTTTGAAGGGAGCTGTTTTACTACTTGTAGGTGACCCCCTCAAAGTCATATTCAGAGCAGGTACTTCTTCTGTTCAAAGGAACAGACCCACGTTCAGGTGCATCTCCCACTTCTGTAGTCCACATGGATATTCACACTTCATCTCAGGATTGTTCATCTCACCACACTCATCCTGTGTCTAAGTGGTGGGCTGACCTTGGTTGGCTGCCAGATGCCCACCCAGCCAATGTCTCACTCCCCTTCCTCAACAAGGCAGGGGGGGAAATAAGATGAAAAAGCTCACAGGTTGAGATAAAGACAGGGAGATCACTTACTAAACTAAATGTTCTTTTGCTATATGGGAGTAACAGCAGTGGGATCCATTTTTAACTTCTGGAGATACAGAGAAGGCATATGGACCATCCTCTTGAGTGGTATTGCAGCATTACCTCATGATAATGAAGCAAAACAGTTTCTTCAAAACTTATCGGAATTGCTGATGTTTCTATAAAGCAAGGGAGATAAAGCAAAAAATTAAAAGTTCTCCGCGGTCTGTAAAGTAGTTCATGTATTTCAAGGCTGTTACACAAACTGACTGCAAACTTAAACAGACACTGCTTCTATTTTTCCTTTACAGAATTTCTTTTTTTTTTCTTAAGAGAAGAAAGAAATCCCATTGTTTGCTCTTGTATTTATCACAGGAATCCAGGACCTGGGTATTTGGGATCCCATTCCGCCATGTCTTAAGTGTTGGCAATACCACCTTTTGGAGGCTCTGCTCTTTGGCATCAGCCCTTTTTTTGAATGGCAACTGGAACTAATTAATCTGCCAGGGCTCGTCCACCCATGCATTTCACCAGAAAACCAGATTGCTGCTGGAAGGAAGGGAATCATATAATTGTCAGAGAAGGAAAGGAGAGCTCTCATCTCATGGCAGTTTAAGTCCTCACTTCTGTTTTCTTAAAAGGCTGATAATTAATTAATTTAGTTGCTCGTCAGCCCACATTTTTTGATAAAGAGGTAGTTATTGTAGAAACAAACATCCGTTCGTTATTTCAGATGTTGGGATTTAATACATGCTCGCAGTTACCTTCTGCACATATGTAATACATTCTAGCTTTTTATAAGGCTGTTGGTTACAAATAGCTTTGAAATAACTACCATCCCTTCCAGCTATAAAATCCCATAATAATTATTCATTATATCAGCATCATTTTTATTATGCTAAAAGGGATTCCTCCACACCCCCTCCCACAGCACAATAATGTTGTAGAAGGGATTTCATTTGCCCACATTAATTCAGGATTGTTCAACACCGCGATACAGCTATATCATCTTTGTTTTAGGGGAAACTGGATGGAGTGAGACAGCCGCTCCATGAAACTTCAGTAATTGGATTCATGTTTAAATAACGTGTGGGCAAAAAACCCCTTCAGCTTCCTAGCTTAATTCTTTTTATTATCTGCATGTAATCTGAGTAGGTTCTAACTAGAAGTTCTCTAAGAATTAGGCTAGCTGGCTTTATAGCTATAATTTAGGCATAGTTATACATACCTCTGACAATTCCCACTTCCTGTTACATATTCAGAACATAAAAGACAAGGATGTTGAGATGGTAATTTGTTTCTGAAAGTGATTTCTGATTCTTGTAACCCCTCTTCCCCCAAATTTTAAAAGTATTTCTGGAGCTTAGCGCCATTTACTTGTGTTTTGTTTCGTTTTTTTCTTTTACATTTAAGACTACCAGAAAAAGTCTGATTTTAACTTAATTTTAATGTGGCATATGCTGTTATAACATCCAACTGCTTAAACATATTTTAGGCTTTAAAATGCACTCATTTAAACTGCTTTAGTTCCAGAGCATCTGATTTAGATACTTGTGCATTCACTTCTTAAATAAAGTGAAAGCATATTGTGTCATACAAGATTTTTTTTTTCCTTCATTATCTGATCCTTATGCATTTGAACTTGGGCTTCTGTGACAAAGACACAGTTGTTTGTCTGCTGATTGAATTTAACAAGAAGCTGGTGTTCTCTAAGTACGAGTGCCTCATTTCCTATAGCATAACAGTACAGTAATGCTAAATGCACATATGTACAAAAAAGCATTAAGCCCCAGAAAATCCCCTTAAATCTCAAAGCTGGAAATTCAACCACTGAAAGGTAATTGTACTGAAATTTAAGCCCAAAGTAATTTTCTTAGGTGGTTAAGGAGTTTTAAATGTAATAAATAAACTGCGATAAAAGGGGTCTTTAGAGGCAACTTCAAGGAGATGGTATGAATTCATGTGCATTGAGTGATCGTAGTTCCCAGCCAAATGTACAGCAAAAAGAGATTTTCAAACCTCTTGTGAAATAATAGGCAAAATAACCCTCATTTTACTGCAACTTCTCTATTCTTTGTATTAGATATTTATATAAATGATGTATTTTTGGAGCTGCTGCCTAGCAAACAGATACTACTGGCAAGCATCTGTCTGCGTACCCCAGAAGTGTAGTACCCTTGCATCATGTAGGTTGTTACAGCAGAGTACAAGAATGTCATAGATTAAAGTTTAGAGAGGGACCCATTTCACTTAGTTTTAGCCATCTGAAGGTTAGATTCAGTCTGACCTAGCCATTAGTCAGTGAGATGAAATGGGCATCTCAGCAGGGATGTTCAGTCCACTTTTAGCTTTTAGGTTCTTCTGTAGTCAGTGGAAGAGGATGAGCATCTCTAGAGGGTAATTTATCTTATCCCGAGGGGCTGACCTAAGAGTGAATCCTTAAGGTTTTAGCTGGTGAAGTTCGTTGAGGTGAATTCCATCCCTAGCTTGCTAAATATTGTACTTGTTACTAGGGTGTACTTGTTTATGACTTGAGAATGATCCAGGATGTCTGTGGTGGAAATTAAATCACGTTTGTCATAAACCTCAATAAAGCAGAGCATTTGTTTTAATGTAGCTGAGCAAAACAACATTTTGAATTGTGAATTTGTGAAAAGAAATACCTTTGTCAAGACTCAGAATCCCCGCAGGTGGGCTCTGGTCTGGGAAGTTGTGGTAGAGTCTGAAGACCGCAGTTTCAGTGAATTTTTTTTGAAACATCGTTCCATGATGGAATGATAGCAGAAGGGATTATGGTAGAAAAAGGCTTTTAAGATGAAACTTAAAAGGCGTATGACAAGTATTTTACATTGTACAACCTGCACAGGTCCTCTCCTGTTCTTCATTCCTGTATTTTCAAAACCTTGACTTCACGAAATAGATTGGAGTCAATACATCCTGCAAACCTTCGTGTGCACAAAGCTAACATAGGTCCTATGGCTGGCATCCTATTCTCGTAACTGTCAATGAGTTGATGGAAATACTTACCAAATAAAGATATCTGCTTGTCTCCAATTCTGTTAAAGCAGCTTAAAAGTTGAAACTTTTTCAGCAGTAGTGTTCGTGGAGAGTTTTGCCATGGTACGTTGAATTTCAGGATTGCCTAGAAAGCACGTTAGGATGTTCTGCCAAGCTCCTAATCTTGGTATGTTCACTTGCACAGCAATATTAACCTCTCCATAGTATGCTGTATGTGTAAATAGGTTATTGTTTTCCTCTGCTTCCTGTCTGGCTCTGCATAGTTACCATCCAGGGCTTTTTTTTTTTTTTCAGGGGTGGGGCGCGGTGTGGAGTGGTGGTTTGGCTCATAAATTGTTTTGCTTTTTGGCACTGGTGCTTGGCTGGCTTCTGCCTTCTGTTTAATTCCTAAATATTTTTTCTTTGCATTGTAGTTACTGATCTTTATCTCTAATACTTATATTTGTGGTGATGTGTTTGTTTTAGAGTTTCCACAGTGCTATAATTTGTTCTTTGTATCGCCTCATATGTTCGCTTACTGACTTGGAGAGCAAAGAGGAAAAAGAAAAAAAACTGAAAAGGAAAAAGTATATGTATTTTTTTCCAACATTTGTAGTCAACACAAAATACACTGTGGAAAACACAGTTGTTCAAACAGACTCTCAAAGCTGAGACCTGGGTAAAGTTTATAGTTTCAATGGGACTCAAGGGAACATGCATTTTCTGCCAACTCTAAAAAGACTTGAAAATGTGTTGAAATCTTATATGTATTGTATTTGTTTTGTCTGTGTAGGCAAGTGCTTCTGTGTGGCCCGTGCTTTTCTTGATATTCTCTACTGCTGACCTTGTAGGTGGGTTTTATGTCTCCGGTGCCGATCAAAGGGAGTTTGTAAAGTGCTTTTTAAAAGTGCTTTAAGAGTTGGTCTGACTTATGTTTCATGGGTTTGAAGGATTTATTGAAAATATGTTCAGCAAATTAATTTTTATTTCTATAAGGAATTTGAATTCAGTTTCTTGAGTGTTAGATTTCTCCCCCTCCCCACCACTACAAAAAATAGGGTTTTCCTATGGTATTTATGTCTTAAGTAGAAAACAGAGAATTCCTGTTTTTATGCTCTGATTCCTTATAACTGAGGGTGTATTTTTTCTCATGGTAAAGTTACTGGCCACGTGCAGGTTAAAATACTGGACTTGTATGCACCTGTACGTTAAGGTAGGATTTTTAGAGTGGTATGTATGGTCTTGCAACTTCTAACACCTCATTAGATTCATTATTTCATTTGTGCTTGTCCTTTTTTTTTTTTTTTTCTCTTCTATAAGTCTTTTTATTCCAGTTCCACAAACACCTGTTATTACTGTTAGACCAGACTCAGTGCAGCTAGGGAAGGGTTAGGGAATTCTGCTGTGCTGCTTCAGTTGGCAAGGAGAGAACACATACTTGCTATTTGTCAAGTGAAAGAATAGTATTTGATCTCTGGGACACGGCTTGATTGATTGATTTATTGCCCTAAGCATGCTTGTTTGGTACCATATATTGTCTAGACTCCCCTATCATTTCACTTTGAAAGTTACTTTCCATACTCACGTTTCCAAACAAATTCAAATTTGTACAGATGTAACTGATTTTAAATATCTAGTCAAATGAGGCTGGTGTCAAGACCGTTGGAAGTAAGGAGTATCAATATACTTTCCATTTTGACTATGGTGCAATTGTTTCATACAAGTGCTTAGCGAGGTGGATTAAGCTGGTAATGGATTCCTATCACTACAAGTGAAGCTGAGCAGAATTCAGCCTCGTCTCTCCATGATGGTGTCTTCTTCAGAAAGGTTCTGTTCTTAGTCTGTGAAAATGCTCTGCACAATAAGCATGTAAAGATGGGAGATCTCACAAGAACATACTTGAAACTGCACCACATTTGTAAGCAGATGTTATTTTGTGGTTTATAAAGATTAACTTTTTTTTTTCTCCAGCTGTATGCCAGAATCTTATATTTGCGCACTTTCTGGATACAGTCAGAAGTTGATGTATCAGTTCAGCAAAAAATGGTCTGCTCTGTCAGGTATTTGTGCCTAGTGTTGCCAAAGACACTTAGATTTGGATGAGCTTTTTCACTTTTGGATGCATTTTTATTTGTTTGTTTTGACACATGATATTTTGAGATTGCATGTGTCTGCAAGAGCAGCAGCCAAAAGGAGATGAGACTAATCCTTAGTTTAAACAGTTCAAAGACTAAACTGATACAGTAATTGCTTTTAGAATCTCCAAACTGCTTTGTTACTAAAATCATATATTTAATTCTCTCCCTGTTTTAATAAATGCATTTTTTTAATCATCGTCTCTATTTGAGAGAGGGAAAATCTGAGAAAGAAGTGATTTGGGGGATTGCAGTAGGAGTCAATGTCAGTCTGGGCTGATGTCTGCTTTTTTTTTTTTTTTTTKTCTTTAATCATACTGAGTCATGGTCTCTTCTTTTCCTAGAAGAACACTTCTCTGATAGCAAATGGTAGAGCTGTTCAGCTAGAAAGATTGAGTGTGTGTGTCTGTGTATAGCTTTCCTTTCTGGGCATTGTTTTCTGAAATTTCTATTAATTCCTGTTTCTAAGGACAGGTACTTTTCCTCACGCTCTCTTGTATTGCAGTGTCGAAACGTTCCTACCAGCAGGTGGAGAATGATTAAAAAAGGCAAATCAACCAATGATCACTCCTCTTTATGAAAGGTGACCTTTTCAGAGGTTTTCAGAATATCTAACTTCATTTTTCCTGTTCTAAATCCCACTTCAGCATATCCCGTTAATTTCTGTTGGCTGGACAGTATATGCAGAAAAGGGCATTTGGAGGGAGATTTCCTGAGCTGTAGGAACCTTTGAGAAAAAGCTGATGAATGGGCAGAGATGTTACAGCTGCCCAGCAGGACTCCAGTAACACTTTCTGTGCCTGCCTTTCCAGGTGAGCGCTACCATGGGAGTCTTCTCCACAGGGATGAAAAACCTCTGACATTTCTCCGAGCCCTGCTAAGTGTTATCTATCCCTTCGTGTACATCAAACTGACAATTCCTACTGCTAAGCGAGAGGAAAGGTTTGGGATTAGCACATTTGCAGTTAATAGTTTCAGCCTTTCTGATCTGGTTCCAAAAAGCTTTTTTTTGGTCTTCTGTTTTGAGGACTTTACAGGTGACATACCACAGGAGATCTGATGGTTAGGTTTTTATTTAGCCTAAGGTGGTCTGGTCTTAACCACTGGGCATGTGAACTAGATGTCAGTTTTGGTTTTCTTCTTGGGAGACAGCAGCAGCAGCTTAGGGCAACCTTGAGCTGTGTTGGAGGCCGACCTCTTCCGCTCCTGTCTCCTTTCCCCCTCTGAGAAACAGCAGCTTGCAGTTCTGCTGACTCTTCTTTCTTCCACACTTGAAGAAAACTGCAGCGCTCAGGTTTCTCCAAGGCCGTGACGTTGCGGGGTGGCAGATGCTCCCAGCCCAGCTGTGCGAGAGGCAGCTGGCTGTGCTGTGCTGGCTGGTTTGCCTCCTCCAGGGAAAAGGCACTGGGCCAGATTCAGCTTGTTAACTTCCAGCTGGATCTTACTAGCTAGTCTGTCCCAGCAGCCTGCAGAACTGGCAGCTGACATCTAGGAGGTAAGCGTGGAACTGCAAACTGTTAGAGAACAGAAGAAATTTGAAGCATCTCTTAAAGTATTGACTGGACTTTCATAGCATGCAGAATTCATCCAATAATCAGTTGTCCATTCTGCATTTGCAACTGGGAGAGGTAGGACTTGAAATCAGCCAGCACTGTGAAACAGAGTATTAACAAACTCCTTTGCTGGCTTTACCTTGGTGTTTATTTTCTCTTCCCTTTCCCACGAGAGCTTTGTTCTACATCCACTCCTCTGCACACCACCTTCTCCAAGAACCTTTCCTTGAAGCCTGAGGAAGTGGTTTAACATTGGATACAGACGCACGCACACAGACACACACAAGCATAACATCCCATCGTTAGAAAAGGAGTGTGACTTCCTGTACACAGCGGGATTGATGGGGGTGGGAATGGCACAGTTGCTAAAATGCAAACAGCAGAAAGGCAATCCCCAAAGTATATAAAATTCCTATAATTTAAATGGCTAAATCAGCTGAATGCTGGTGAATGTTCCACTGGTTCAATACAGAGTCTAAATGCACAACCTGCAGCCTTTCTGACAACCAAACTTGGACTGTGGAGGCAAGCAAAAAAGAATGGGGGGGATGGGTAGTGAAAGAAGATAGTAGGAATGGTTTTATAGAATCATAGAATCATTAAGGTTGGAAAAGACCTCTAAGATCGAGTCCAACCGTCAACCCAACACCACTATGCCCACTAAACCATGTCCCTAAGTGCCTCATCTACACGTCTTTTAAATACTTCCGGGGGTGGGGACTCAGCCACTTCCCTGGGCAGCCTCTTCCAACGCTTGACAACCCTTTCGGTGAAGAAATTTTTCCTAATGTCCAATCTAAACCTCCCCGGCGCAACTTGAGGCCATTTCCTCTCGTCCTATCGCTAGTTGCTTGGCAGAAGAGACCAACACCCACCTCGCTGCAACCTCCTTTCAGGTAGTTGTAGAGSGCAATAAGGTCTCTCCTGAGCCTCCTCTTCTCCAGGCTAAACAGTCCCAGTTCCCTCAGCCGCTCCTCGTAAGACTTGTTCTCCAGACCCTAAGCATCTTACTACTCAAAACTAATTGCTGTTTTACTGTCAACTAGAAATAAAGTAGCTGCAGCATACAGAATTTCTTTGTTGAAATGTAACCTAGGCTTCCTTGTTACTGTATCTGCTTCTCGTTGTTAATATGCGTCTCGTACAGTAAAGAACTGAAGCAAAGAGCTCAAGTCAAATGCATCCTGACCTGGAGTAAGGTTGCTTGCAGTACTTTTTCCTCTGATAAAAGAGGTGGAATAGCATGAAAATGGTGCGAATGTGATGGACTAATTTTCCTTTTTGAACCTTTTCTTTTCTATACTTCCCCCATACATGTTCTCCCACTGTAAAACTGTGTTGCATGCTAATCTCCTTGCAAACTTACTGAAATTCCTTCTGTATGCCCTTAATGTTCCTACGTGCCCTCAGACCAGCCTAGCTTGTGGCCCTCTGGGGTAAAAAGTTGATGTGACCTGCTTCTCTGCTACAGAACATATTTAATTAGATACTCGGGCATGTAAATACTTGAGCATCTTGGTTCCGAACTGAGGTGTGCCTAATTCTCTCTGCACCTAATTAGAGAATATAGGCCTTTCCACAGGGGTGTATGCCATGCTAGGTGGTTGTACAGGGGCTGCAGGAGGACCAGTAAGACAGCATTTGACTGGAACCTTCCTTTATGAGGAAAGGGAAAGGATAAGCTGATGGTGGTACAACAAAGAGTTTTCTGATGGACCAGTTGAAGGCCTTAGAGGTCTTTGTCCCTGCAGCAAACTCTAGTGGTACCTGTGCCATCAGCAGGAACAAAGCTATGAGAAAGACCACATTCATGTTTAAATAGAAAGGGAGATACCAGCTTGATCACAATCAGCTGGATGAACCCAGAAAAACACTTCAGCCTACTCATTACCAACCAAGGCACTTCTTGCTTCTCTTGCCAGCTATTTATGGGGAAGAAATCCATTCTTGAAAAGAAGTGGCATCGAAACTACCATCTCTTTATCTGAGACCCCTTCTGAGCCTCATGGTGGTGCAGATTTCTAAGAGCGCAACTTGGACTGAAAGAGTTATGACAAGCCTTTCTTTCTCTCCTAATCACCACATTCTCCAAAAAGACTGCCCCAGTAAACATGTATTGTTCTGTGTTCCTTCTCTCTTGTGTTTTTGAATATGATAAACTAAGTTTTACCCTTAGATAACCTTGTGTGCCTACAAAATTTTATTTAGATGTCCACGTTACTAAAAATAGTACATGAATGAAGCGTTCCAAGTAGCAAACCGCAGCTTCCTGAGGTAGCAGTGGCTGTAGCGCAGTTTCTAGTTCAAAGATTTTGTTTTATAAGTGATATAACATTGCAGAGTCTACGTCCAGTTTTACAGCATTGCTTTGCTGTGTGCTGTTTGTTCGTGTTCCTTTAATGATACTTGGATGCAAAGCATGTGTCATTAGTTGGCTAATATAACAGAAGATTGCTAAGGCATATGTTTTGTGGTATGCATGCCCACTCCACTACTTAACAAGGCTGTTTAACCTATATGTTGTTTGTAGCCTGCAATGATCAAAATACTGCCCACACGTTTTAGTCATAGATTTTATCACTTATATATTGAAAGTGCACTTACTTTTGCAGAATATATTTAAGACTGAAAGTTCAGGTTTAGTACTTTGACTCTTGGTACAAATTGTTTTCCTGGTGTCTAAAGCCCTGCTTGCTCAAACAAACTCTTTGGTAAAAAGGGATCTAGCTGGGATTCGGTTGCCAAATGTGTTTAGAAAAGGCATCATAAATGATAAATAATGATTTCAAGTTCATTTGTCTGGGACAAATCCAAGCATGATACGTGTTATGTTCCAAAACTAATTCAACAAAGTAGGGTGGGGGGAAGTAGAGAGGGGAGAGTGAAATGGTCATTTGGCAAAGTACTTAATTTTCTTGACAAAGTTCTTAATATTTTAAAACATTTCCATCTTTCGGACAGAAACCATACACTCTCTAATTACTGGCAATAAAACTAAGGATTTAAGAGCTATGAATGTTACAGTTGGAGGAAACTATAACTAAGGCTGGCAAGACTCTGTTTCCTTAAGGAATCAGAGAGTTCAGACAGCTTTTAAAAGGAGATGGTAATTATTTTTCCCATTGAACTTCTATGTATTGATAAATGCATGTTCTCCAGTCTTCAACCAGTAAGTTAAGCAGTAAAGTATATCCTAAGTAACTTCTTAATTTGTGTTTCCCAATGTGGTGTTTCAGCTCTAAGACGATTTATCTAGTAATAGTTATCGTTTCTTCTGATTGTAAATCAGGATTCTTCAATTCTGTGTCTTATATCTTCTGCTGAGAGAGAGAGGTGTAGAACGAAGTAAAATTTAATGGATATAGTTAAAAAGTAAGCTGGTTCTAAAATACTGCACTGTGTATGTATTTGCATGCACTCTCTTGTAGCCTGTCTGCTTCCAGTGAGCCAGGGAGACTCTGTTACTACTGAATACAATAGCAGGAAGATCGTTAGTTGTAATATAAATGTGGGTGCACGTAAGTATTGCCAGTCAGCAGGTCATTACATGCAACCAAGTCTGGACCATCTTGGAATCACTGCAGAAACCACTGGCATATAAATCCCTCTTAGTCTGGCGGGCTTCCCTGGGGCAGTATTTTGTAGCCAGGAAAGATGCTGTGGAGGCTGAAGCTTGGAGTGGTGTTTGCTGCAGCTCCTGAGCTCTGGAGCTCTCACTTTACCACAGTGTTCCAGCGCTGTCAGGACTTTGGCTGCCCCAGTAGCTTCCCAGGCACTGTGGGGAGAGCAGACTGGTGTGTCTCGGTGCTGGTCATTGTGGGCTTCCCTTTAGCCCACTAAATACTATGAAAGGGCGTGAGTACCTGGGAAGCCCTGGGGGTGCCGGTTCCCAAGCTCTTGTGTTCCTGCTCCTGGTGCAATGAAATACTCTTGTCAGGTGGGCAGCACCAGAACTTGGCTTATCTTTGAAATATTTATTCCTACTTTATTCTGCACTGGAATGCAGACTGATTTTGAAACAGGAATATCTTCTGTGAAGTGGCATTATATTTCCTGTACATCCCTGCAAATGAGAAGGACTGTTTTTGTACCATAGGATTTTGAATTATTATATACTTTATATAATACTTTAAATACCTGTATTTAGAAAGTCATTACACAACTAGTTGTGTGGAAGTATAGCATGACATATAAAATTCCCATCTACTTTATATCATTTTTCTAATCGTCTCCTTTCTTCACAATTGTTATTGAATTGGCAGATTAGTTGTTTGAAGAGTCAAGCATTTGTGGTGTCTTTATTTGACTTTTTATGAGGCAGAGTTCATGGCTCTAGCATATAACCAGTTCATTTTGTAAGTGGGTGAGTTTGTGTAACCAGATCATTTTGCATGTGAGTGAGTTTGTCTTTGAGTCAACTTCATCAGAAACTGGTTGTCCCCTGTTAGAACTGTCTGCAGATAAATTGGTTGCTGCAGTGCTGTGAAGAGGACATGTGGTCAATGGCTCAATGTCCAGATGGAAATTGGTGACGAGTGGCATCCCTCAGGCATCCGTATTGGGACCAGTACTGTTTAGTATCTTCATCAATGACATAGGCAGTGGGATCGAGTGCACCCTCAGCAAGTTTGCAGACGACACCAAGCTGAGTGGTGCAGTTGACACGCCTTAGGGATGGGATGCCATCCAGAGGGACCTGGACAAGCTGGAGAAGTGGGCCCGTGTGAACCTCATGAGGTTCAACAAGGCCAAGTGCAAGGTCCTGCACATGGGTTGGGGCAACCCCCGGTATCAATACAGGCTGGGGGATGAAGGGATTGAGAGCAGCCCTGCCAAGAAGGACTTGGGGGTACYRGTGGATGAAAAGCTGGACATGAGCCRGCAATGTGCGCTCGCAGCCCAGAAGGCCAACCGTATCCTGGGCTGCATCAAAAGAAGCATGGCCAGCAGATCGAGGGAGGTGATTCTGCCGCTCTGCTCTGCTCTGGTGAGACCCCATCTGGAGTACTGCGTCCAGCTCTGGAACCCTCAGCATAAGAAAGACATGGGCCTGTTGGAGCAGGTCCAGAAGAGGGTCACAAAAATGATCAGAGGGATGGAACACTTCTCCTATGAGGACAGGCTGAGAGAGTTGGGGTTGTTCAGCCTGGAGAAGAGAAGGCTTCAGGGAGACCTTATTGTGGCCTTTCAATACTTAAAGGGGGCTTATAAGAAAGATGGGGACAGACTTTTTTGCAGGGCCTGTTGCAACAGGACAAGGGGGAATGGTTTTAAACTAAAAGAGGGTAGATTTAGACTAGATATAAGGCATAATTTTTTTTACACTGAGGGTGGTGAAACACTGGCACAGGTTGCCCAGAGGGGTGGTAGATGCCCCATCCCTGGAAACGTTCAAGGTCAGGTGGGACGGGGCTCTGAGCAACCTGATCTAGTTGAAGATGTCCCTGCCCATGGCAGGGGGGTTGGACTAGATGACCTTTAAAGGTCCCTTCCAATCCAAACTATTTTATGATTCTATGAATGTGTTCGTGCATCCTTCTGTCTGGTTCTCCAGATATGAATTAAGTAATTTTTAAAAGCTAAATTAAAATGAACATGTTTTACAGTGCTTGCAACAAAGCAGAGCTAAGCATAGCATAATGTTTTTGTGCAGGTGTATGGCACAATTATGTTTTTCTCTCCATCTTCGGAGACGAAGGAGGCAGCTGTTCAACAAGGACCATAGTGGAGAGTGAGGGAAATCCGTGCATTTTTGGCACCTGGGATTCTTTTTCAGTTTCTAATTTTTACATTTGACCAACCCTAAAAAGGCACACAAAATGTTAAAACTCAAAGTGTTAAAAATTACTTTCTAGGTCACAGGTTGCATTTTAAACCAGGCTTGCATTGTTATGGTTCCTGCTAATATTTCTGGAGTTAGAAACCTGTCAGTGTTTCCATTTGGAGTGAGGGAGCTATAACTGTCTATAAAAATATGTTCCCAGCCAAAGCATGCCATGTGAGGTCGTTGCTGAAAAGCAATTAAAGTCTGGCAGCTTTGAAATTAGAGGCACATCAACAAGACTGGGAAATCTGCTGCTTTCTGACTGTGCTGCACTCCTAGAAGTCAGGAAATGCACGACGATAGGTGCATGGTGCCTGTTTGGGGTCTGGTTTTATGGGTCACTCTGCGCAGAACCAGGTCTGGATGGATGGTTTTGGTTTGTGTAGATGACTTTAGTGTTAGGTTTTATTGTGCTCTGGATGTCATTTCACAAATTATGCTCTCGATGGATATTTTAACACCTTCTATCCATTTCCTAAATCTTTTGTGCAATTGGTCCTTTTCCTCTGGTTCACCGCAACTTTAAGTAGCTCCAGCACACTCTTCCAATTTACGACATCTCCCTGACTCGCCAGCTGGACTCCACACATAGCCTTGGTGCTCCAGGAAGGAAGACTTGGCATCAAGTGAGTCTGGGGTTAATGAAAGCCTGGAGTGGGAAGTTATAAAAATCAGATGGTTATAGTAATTGTAAGGGTCTATACACTGAGTTTAATAGCTCCACGGGGAATGGTGATATATGAGGAGTGTAGGAGGAGAGAATGGGCATGGGAAGGTGCCATTATATATATCGCTCTTCCCCCTCCCCTTTCATTCCCTCTTTGCAGGATATTTTATATCTTTTTGCCAGAATCCTAGTCTGACCCGACTGCACTGCATCATCAAACAACCCCTACAGAAAGCTTGCAGAGAGGGGAAGCTGTTTCCAAGATCCAGTCTTCTCTGGCTGCAATGAAATATGTAAGTCTGATAATCACATGTGATTATCTCCCCTGCATTTTCCACGGTGATTCTAAATCATCTATTTTATCTTTTATCTTGATCAGATACTTACCTGTTTCATTTTATGTTCAGGCAGATGTAAGACAAGTTTTTTTTTTAAAGGAAAACAGCCACAAAGTTAACATCACCTTGTATTTTGGGGTGCCCAGAGTTCAGGGTCAGAGTCACACAGGCCAGTGCTCCTGCTCAGGTGGAAAGAGGGAGTAGCTGGAGGCAGGTCTACTGTAAAGGGTTGACTGTAATCACAAACTTACCATTGCTGGCTGCCTGTGATGACCAGTGTGGAGGCAGTTGTGGTAAGCCAGGAGTTTACAGCTCCACATGGAGGCACTGGCAGTCGCTGTACATACAGGGCTTGGTGCTCCCATCCTTCTCCCTTCATAGAGGTGATGCCAGGTCCTTGATCTTAGTGAGTTGGACCATTGTGTTTTGTCCCATGACTCCAAATGTAAGGAGACCCTGATGTTACTTACTAGGCATAAGAGGACACTAAAATTAGGAGCTGCCTCAGGTTTAGGATGATGCTAAATCTGGATGATTGTAATATTAGCTGCTGAAGATGAGTGTTTAGGCAACAGTTAATAGTACTACATTGAGACATGGTGATTATATTTTGGATTTAAAAAATAGATAAAATAATCTTGAAAATATAAAAAATCTTTTATAAGATAAAGTCTTTTCTCTGGGACTATCTTGCATGCATTCTCTATCATGCTTGCTTCACGGAGTTAAAAGGTGCTTGTTTGTCTTGTTGGCTTTGCAAAGCCAGCATTGTGACAAAAAATGCTTTAGATTCCAGCTTGTATATTTAAAGAATAATGAGATAAAATTGCACTGGCAACCTAAATTCTGCCTTTATTCACATCTCCTTTTAATTATGAAGGCCATGTTTAAGTGGTTTAATAGAAAGCATAGCGAGTACAAAATCTTTGAGGGAGATACAAGCACCTTCCATGATACGATTTAATTAGTTGTTTTCTAGGGCTGGTTTTGGCAGGGAATATGTATGCGTGTGTATATGTGTGCATGTACACATTTACATGTGTGCAGCTCATAACTTGAGCAAACTTTGTTCTGGAAGTCCTTGAGGCACAAGTATGGAACACCACAATGTTGGTTTTGCAGTCATGTTTTGGAGAGGAGCTGTACTTTGAAGAATATTTGAACTGCATCATTTATTCCAGTTTTTAAAAATGGTTAGGATAGCCTGTTTTCTGTATGCTTCACAATGTCAGAAAATAATATAAAAACAAACAAACAAAAAACAACACCGTAGAGATTATGTGAGTAACCTGAGGTTTCAGTTTAAGTAGTTAAGTGTTTAAATATAAATTTAAATATCAATGTGTTTAATGATGTTTTTTCAGAGGCAAAAGTAAGTGTCATAATTTCCTAAAAATTTGCCTCTGGTGGTAGAGATGAAGACGTGCTTATGATTCTCAGCTGCAGCTTTGTGTCACAAGTACCTCCTAAAAATCTTAAGGAATTACAAACTCAAGTAAATCTGAGATACAAAGTGAGAGATGCATTTAAATATTTTGCTTTCCTCCTGTGAAATAACTGTGTGAAGAAAACAGGTGTATTAGGGGATCATTTGAGTGTACCCTCCTCAGTGCATGAGCTTGCATTAGTATATGCAATGAAGTAAATTTGTTCTCAGTCATTTGCACTTCTCATTTTAGAGTCCACACCAAGGCTTCTTTTTACAGATAGTTATGTGAATGAAGATTTTCTTTTTTAATTTTTTTTTTTTTTAAGTCCTAGTATGTGACTTTGGACAAATATATGTAAGAGCATGTTTAGTACTGCTAATTTTTAAGCAGCTCTTGTTAAATGACAGTATGGCTAGGATTTTCTTTACTCAGATGATGCTTTTTGGGCTCTCCATGGGCTTTCCTAATAGTCCAATTCTTAAAGAGCTTTTGCCTATCTTTACAGAAAACTCGTATCACCTGCTTCCAGTGATATGTTTTCTTTCTTCCAGTTAATTACTTTGAGTCAAAAATCTAGTCATGGGAGTTGTAATCATGATATGAATTAGCAGGCTGAGTTAAAGACCATAGTTGCACCAAGGCTGTACTATACAGTCCTTCCTTTGTGGAGAACTATCAACAAATATTTATCATTCAGAAAACTGTACCAGGAGACTCATAACTGGAGTGATCCTAGCTCCTACTGACTTATTTGAAGTGACTGGAGTCTGTTAATGTCCAGCAATGTTGAAAATAAAAACCTGTTCAAATATTAAAAGTATCGATTTAGCTGCCAGGGTTCAAGTGCCTCATATGAAAATACTGGTCCGCATTTTTCAGTAGCTGTTTTTTCAGTGGCTTACGCAGTTTTTACCTCTGGTGGTCTCTAGGATGAAGTGTTTTGAGAGCTGAGGGGAGAACTTTGGAGAAATCATTTCTCTTATGAAATACTCCAGAAATGAAGTTTTTCCATTTTTTAATGGAATTGATATCTTTTTTTTTCCCCTCTCCCTTTTTTTAAAGTGAGCTTTTTAAAGCCCATGTAACTTCTTACTTTAAGGCATTGACACTCCTTTTATTCTGAGATAGTGAAGTGCTATTATCTCAATTCTAAGAATGAGGAATTCAGAATAAGAAAAGCTAAGTTATTTGCCCAAGTCATGAAAACAACTGTGGCTGAATTATTCCTTGATCCTAGGTGTGTCTTATCCTAAGCTGAGAGCTCCCTTGAGTAGTTCATTTCTCCTCTCAGAGGTACAGCCTTTATAATAAAAAATAAACTGATTATTTAGCATATCTTCATTTGTTTCTTAAGACCAGGAAGGACTGTTATTATAATATATTGCCAAGTATTATTACCTTTACTCAGATGTATGTAGTCTAAAGGCTCAAACTGGCACAAAGCACTTCAATTCACAGGTTACTAAATTATGTGTCACAGACCACAGCAGTGACCAAGCAGCCACAAAACACTTCAGGGACTTGGAAAGGCGAGACATTAACTAAATGAAAATTGCCCAGACAGTCCCAGCAGGTAAACCGTGCCACATGCTGCAAGTCTATGCTGATTTGGTGGAAGAAAATTCCTTTCTGAATGTAATCTGATAACTAGCTTGACTCTGAGTATATGGGGGACATATACAAACTAGACACGAGTTTTGATCTAGCATGTTACTTGCCCCTGGCTATGGCCAGTCTGTGATCATTCAGAGGAAGAAAAATAATTTTCCCTCATTCTTGGGAAACTATATCTGCCGGTTGCATGTTAAAGTTGGTAACCTTTTCAGGTTACTGGCTGGGCCCTGAAGTATGAGACTATGTGTGATTTATAACTAATGTCTTAACAGGCATGAGACTACTGAGGGCAATCTGGGCGTTTGTGTCCTACCTGGGATCAGGAGAGACTCACTGGCCATGTCTACAATAGCAAGAAATGAGGTCCAGTGGGGTGCATTTGTAGAACTAAACAACTAGTTCTGGGGACCTGGTGCCCATGCTTTACATGTTTCAGGGTTTTACTTTGGGCTAGCTCTAATCCGGTCCTGTGAACTGGATGCATACTACTTGCTGAAGAATGTTAGGTGTACACTTGGAGCATATTTTCCAGTGCAGGTTAATTTGAAGGAAATGCAGCTCCAGGACTGCTGTGTCATGTAGAGCAAAGCTTAGTCTATAGGGGATAATGTGGATTCCTGATATAAAAGCACACTGATGATCCAAACTGTGACAAACACTCAATTCATGTATTCTGAAGTGCTTGCATGACACCTCCAGGGGCAAGAACCTAATACTTTATCCCAGAAGTGCTATGAAAGCATATAACTTCTGAAGAGAGAGGTAGTCTCCCTAACAAGGGCTTCAAGCCAGTCCAAACCTCTTCCCATTCCCTTCTCCCCTGCCTCCATCTTACAGGTAGCATGTTCCAGTGTTTAATTACATGGTAGACACATCCTGGTTTAGTTCAAGCCTAACTTCAGCTTCCAGTCATCATCAGCAAGATGGACCCCCTCCCACCCTTCCTGGGTAGTTGGTATTTACCTTTGTTCAACTGCATTTTTTAGGTTGTAAGTGTTTAGTTGAGACTTGAGGTGACTCTGTACCAGTAATGGTTCCCTCTGATGACTTGTTACCCCATCAACTTTTGTCATCTGGAGACTGTGCCAGCAAAGGTTTTGTATATTATTTGGAGCTTTTTTGCTAAGCATTGATTCTTTCTTAATACAGTGTACATTTAGAGATTAGTTGGTGAGCTGGGTTTTAAAATAAAAATGTCATGTTGTACTAAGTCAGATGACTTGAAGAAGTCAAAGTATAACTCACCAACATTTTTCTTTTCTTCCATGCTCATAGATAGTAACAGTTTATTTTGATCTAAACCCTTGCTTATTCTATCTTACTATTACATATGTATGTATGTATATTTAGTCTCTACTTCTCAATGATGCAACACTTTCTTAAAGACTCCATTTTTCTCCCCTGAAATTGATGTCAGGTGAATCGGTCTGTAGTTCCCTGTTTGGTACATAGGCTGTCCTCCGAGCTGTTGGGCTTTACTCAGTCATCAAACATTTATTTAAAACAAAACCATAATAATTCTAGAGGGAAACATTAAGTTAATGCATTTAGCAATTGACTGGCAGTGATAGTTGCTTAAATTTTTTTTCTCTTTGGCAAATGGTCTTGCATAGCTTCCTTTTGTATGGATAGCAAACTTTTGATTACAGCTGTGTTATCACATTGGGTGGATACATCCTGCTTTATTCCAAACATGAGATGTTAGGCTCTTTTGCTTTCTCTGTAATTTTAAGGGTTAGAAATATGGTTTGTTATTCTGGTCTCTATTCACTATTGAGTTTTGGGATTTTGAGGGTTTAGAGGGGTGGGGTTGGTTTTTTCAGTTGGGTTTTTTTGATCCCTTTAGGTTATTTGTTGATTATCTCAATTTTTTAACTTACATTATTTGCTATTTATGTTTTGTTTTTCCATCCTTTGAAGCTGTTCTTTAATACCACTTCCACATAATTTTTTTTTTTTAGTCAGAATGGTCTTTTTTTGGCATACCTTTTTTTTTTGTTTTGTTTTGGTGTTTGTGGTACTATGGCTTGTTATTCATCCATTAGAATATCCTTAAACAATTACCAATTTTAACTTTTCCCAACATCTAATTTTTGTTTCCAGTCAATTATGCCAACAAGTAATTTAAGCTTGGCAAATTTGATCCTTGCAAAGTTTCAAATAATCACATTTCTGGCTTATGCTGTGTACTGCTTGTACAGTGGAAACATAGCCAGTCCAAAACTCACAGGTACATTGTCAACTGCTAATTTTTGATCAGCATTTACCTGTTTTTTGTTGTAAAAGTTAATCTAAATTTGAATTGCCCCATAATAAGCACACTAAGGTAGTGCTCTTTATAAATACAAAAACCCCCCACTTTATTAAAGAAACTCTAGATAACGTTCTTTAAATGCTTACATCAGACATATCTCATATCAGATTTCTCCAATGCTAAAGTTTCCTGGGATGCCATTTTTCTTTTCTGATAGCTGATGGCTAAGGAAGAATTTATCCTGGTGTCTTGGGAGGGCTGGAAGTCCAGCAGTACTAACGTTTTAGTCTTGTGAGTGAGCTTTATAGGCCATGGAGTTGCTGCACTTCTGTGTGTGTGACACTGAAGGGTAATTGTTTGTCTGATGCAGAATACTGCCCCCATCACCACTTATCAGGGTCTCACCTCCTGGAATGAGGGGGTGTGGGTGGGATTTTCAGCATTTGAACATACAGCCTTTTCTCCTCAGTCTTGGTAATACAAAATGGGTATCCGTATCCAAATTCTTGTTTTAGGAGTGTGATAATGAAACCTCTGTTCTAGTGTCAGAGTAGGGCAGGGTGGCTTGTCCTTGTGGGGACGTCCTCTGCTCGGAGGAGGCAGGAAGTTGCCACCTGTCTTTCTGGAACATCTCTGCTCTTTTCAAAAGAAAGGTATCTCTGGGGGGAACTTTCAGGGGGTTTTGGCCAATGGTGGGTGTTGTCTTGTGCTTTCCTGAATTTCATCTCATTTGAGCTGAGCTGCATTGCTACCTATAGGTCTTTTCCTCTCGTGAGCTTTTTTCTCTTAAGATGGCTCACTTTGTGTGGGAAAGGGTACTTCCAGCTGTGAAGATATCCTTTAGGTTCCCTTATTTGCAATTACAGCACATTTCCAAAATGCTTTGTTTCCATTTCATTCATTGATACTTGTTGCCTCCCTCCATGGGATCTCCTGTGAAAAGGAATATATCTGGACATCCAGAAAACTTTCCATATCCCCGTGTGCTTTGTTACCTGTTCCTTCTCCATCAGAAGTGTGTTGCACATCATGTAGCTCAAGCTGCCTCCTTCAAGCACGAAGTAAAATCTGATATTTCAGATGCAGGTCATAGGACCACAGGATAAGTCAGTCTGGAAGAGACCTCCCAAGGAGGAGATTGGACCTCCCTTACCACTCTCCTGCTCAAAGCAGGGTCAGGTGTGAGACCAGACCAGATTAGTTGGGGCTTTATCCAGTTGGGGCTTGGAATGGCTGTGCCTTCCTTTACCTGTTCAGGAGTGTTGTGATGCCACTTGGAGTCCTGGACTTGCTGAAACCGGATAGCTGTTAGAGTAACCACAGCATCCATCTAGCTTTGAATTTCCTTCCTGTGGAAAATGGGCAAGGGGAGAGCAGTACCTACTCTCTGCCTAGTGCTTCAATACAGAGTTGAAATGGGTTCAGCCTAAGCACCCCACCTGGGAGCCTGTAAATGCTATTGGTTTTCTAGCACAAACGTAATTATTGACTGCTCTGTCAGCTGCTGTAGCTGAGGAAATGCAGTCCTGCGTCTACACAGTACCCAAATGGGTTTCTCTACAGACTTGTCATATCTACCTGGAGACTGCCAGCCTAGTCCTCTGAAATACTGTGGGGAGCACTTTTACTTCTGTGTGGTCCAAGCTTGATTCTCAACCTAATGCCTAACCTGAAACCCAGCTTGCGTCCATCAGGCATGGACATCTAGCAAATCTCCTTGTACAGACCCCCACTGAAGCTTTGCTCAGAACTGCCTTTTGCTCAATGTAAGGACCTGTACAACATTTCTTCTGCAAAACTTATGATACTGTGAAGATAACCTTATGTGCATTTTAAAGTTTCCTACTCAGCTTCTTATGTCTGAGGCCATTAAATCTTCCAGACTATTCCCAACTATCTAAACCTTACATTTCTTCATCCTTAGAGGGTACCACTTTCTGCACCTTTCAATTTAATAATATTCTTTAAAAAAAAAAGAAAAAGGCAAAAAGCTCCATTTTCATGCTGTTCAGCATTTCAGAAGTTTCATATTTATGAAACACTAACCTCATTTATATATATAAATATATAAATGCTATATAAACTGGAGAAATAAGGCATGTTCTTCACTGTTACAGATTTACAATCACAGTCAAATATTTATTTGTTTGGCATTTCCTTTACTTGGGGGTTCCTGTTGTACAATAAAAATGTGATAGTAAACAATAGTTAAGCATGTAGTCATAAGTTTAGTGGTGCCTAATATAACAATGAAAATAACCATATAATCTTTGCCTTTATTTATTTCTGTTGGAATTGCTGTATGGATTATCTAGCTTCAGAGCCCAGATTTGATATCTATCACTTGTAAAATACATTGAATTTAATCTTCCAGGAAGTGAAAAGAAAGGCTTGAGCTCCTTGTCTAGCTACTTTTTTTCTGTTCCTCAATCTTTTCTACCTTTTTAGGAATTGTTCAGTAAAAGTATGAAATGGCAAAGTGAAATATCATGCATCATACAGAAAATCTTCTTCTATGTCACTGTACTTTGTGTCTTAAGCAGAGTGTTCTGGATCTTCACCTCTTTAGCTTCAGTGCTTCCAATAATGTTTTGTCTTCAGCGGTTTGGGTGGATCTGGGTTTGGAACTGTGTTTTTGTTGGAACGCCTCTACGTTGGATCCCTGCAGTTTTCAGTGCTTGGAAAGGTTATAACTTACAATAGAAGACAAAGTAAACATGCCATCAAAGGGGAAAAAATTAAATCTCTGTTTGTTCACCTGCATGCTAGAGATGAATCTTATTCACAGCAGCTAGCTGAAATATTCTAGATATTAAAAGGCTTGGAAAAAAATGAATCTGTTTAAATGCCTGGGACTTTGTTCCAATAGAATTTGTGTCCCAGATGTTGATTTGCAGCAGCAGTATGCTGGATGAAGTTTGCTGTTGAATGTGCCATCAGATAGTGGCACACAGAATATATATATGGGGAAAATGCATTCCTGTGCATTTCTGTGCAATTTTGTAATTAAGAAATAGGCTGTTACAGCCTGTGCATTTCTGGATGACTGTAGCATGGGAACCTGAAATGGAAAGGTCTGACACTGGTGTCCAAGTGACTTTTAACCACCTGAGAGGTGGAAATACATTGCCTTGTGGACTCCCACTGACCCGACCTCCCCACCAGCACGGTGTTATGAGGAAAGTAAAGGAGTGTTTGTATTCTAGTTTTGTTTCTCTTCACAGCTTCCACATTAACACCGTATATAAAGAGTTGGTCCAAGGTATAGTAAGCCTCTGGAAGGAGTATGACTATTTCTTCTGTATTAGAAGTGGAACTATCAGCCTCTGTTTGAGCATCTGCTCATGCTTCCCAATATGATTTATTTTCAATGGAAGGCAAATAAACTTCCCACTTGAAATAAGCTGGGGAAAGTGGGGGTTGTCACGTACTGTCTTCCCCACCTCCATCTTCTTACATACAAGGCCTAGAAGGAGCTCCTGGGCCTCATACGTAGGCGAGAGATAGGAGATATAAGTGAAAAAGAGATAAAGCCTTAGCTGAGGAACGTAATTTTCAAAAGCCTCTTTGGGAGGACACAGCAATTGGTGTCAAATTCCCGATTCCTGCTGTAGGTGGTTTAAGGTCGGCTCTGTGCAGGCGCGGAGCTCCCCGTGCCGAGCAGCTAGGCTGCTCAGTATGCACACTCTTTTGCACTTCGTTGTCTGCAGGAGAGCTGTGACTGGTGAGTAAGAGAGTGGTGGCCTGGTGGGAAGGAAGCTGTAGACATCCCTTTGTTGAAACCAGCCCTCTGTGCCACTAAGGCAAAAGAGCCCCACCACTGCACGAAGGGCATGCTGGAGAGAGCTGGACATTGGGGTAGATCCTATGGGTAGAGCAGACTGAAGGTCTGGTCTCTGGCCCGTCAACTGACTTATGCAGTTTTCATCAGATGTAATTAATCTGTGCTGTTGCCAAAGGTAATGACTTGTGGTGCTTTGCCTACGTGTCTGAATTGCTGGGGTTTGAGGAACAACCCAGAATCTCAGATGTGATTATTTTCTTCTTTTTAGGTAGTGGCTTTGGGGGATTTCTACATTTTACTCTACAGACCTGTAGAAAGATGAAGGTGTAATTAATGTAAATTCTAAATAAGAGAAATTGGAAGACAAGTTATCCTTCAAAAGTATTGCATATTAAAAATCCTCTTGGGTTTTATGGTTGGGAGTTTTTTGAGGTTACTATACATGAAGCTACTGGCATTTAATCAAATTATCTGGGGCTTATAAAGTATCCTAAATCATAAAACTACCTGATGGAAGTTTATTTAAAGCTTATATCATGGATGCTTTTACAGAGGCTGAAGATGCCAGGTAAGATAAAGAATTCTGAGATTTGGAGTAGACAAAACTGCCCACAGCTGTGCAAACAGCACAGCAATGGGCATGTATTGGCTATGTTTCAGTACTGCTGGACTACAGGGTTCCTAAAAAAGCATCATTCTAGCAACTCATAAGCAGATGAATCAGAGGTCATCTTGGAGGAACTCTTCTCAGTCTGATAATAACTGAAGCAGCCACTTTACAAATCAACAACTTGAATGGATTAAAGGAAATGCCTGGTCCATTAGTTGGTGTAATGCAATTTCTTACTATAGCTGAAGTAGATTAGCCTATAAATTAAAACTCAGAAATGAGATTGGCAACATGCACATGAATGCGCATCATGTAAGACTTTTGAACATCAAATGTTTTGAACACCAAAAGTATTGGGGGCGGCGGGTAGATTTCAAGATAGATGACCTGTGAGTGGTATTTGTGAACCAGTGGGTTGGTAAGGCTTGGTGGTTGGGTTTTTTTCTGAACAGTCTATGTATCTGGCCTGTATGCATGAACATACAGGGAAGAGGGCTTTTTTAGTTTATTTTATTTTACCTTTTTTTGTCTCTGCATGCACTTTGTGTCTGTGATGCTTGGACCTTTTATCCCCAGTGTTTCAAGTGTGCGTGTTGAATTACTCTCTGTCAGTGACAGCAGGAAGACCTAGGATAAAACTGGTGAATCTGTGAACAGCAAACAGCAATAAAAGCTAGTATTTCCTAGGACATTTGAACAGGGAGTGGGACACTTCCCTCTTTGTGTCTATTCCTATACTTGATTTTTAGGATGGCAGGTGATGGAGTGGTGTTTGTGACCTGCAACAGATGTTCCGTATTTTTTTTTTCCATCTGGTAGCTGGAAAGGACTTCCTGTGCATAAAATGTAAATTGTTGACAGCACTGGATTTCTGGACTGGAAGGACAAGTACTGTCACTGGGGAACACTGGGGAAACGGAAGAGGTCTGAGCAACCAGACTGAGGAAGCATTGCTGCTCCATTTTCAGGGAGAGAGGAACTGTCCCCCAAGGAACTGAACAGAGAGAAATTGTGGAGAAGGATTCACATCAGTAGTAAGAGGAAGCAGCATTCAGTAGAGTTGAAGGCAGGTGAGGACTGGTAGGCTGTGAACAGCAGACAGAAGAGGACAAAGGGAGTTAAATGTTTTCAGCTGATAGCAGGTATCCAGAAATTAAACTATGAGAGATGCCTTTAAAAGTGCCAGATGGTTGAATGAAGAAAGATGGCTGAGATACATCTGTGACTGGGTTCAGCCCAGCTGGAAAGAAAGTCAGTAATGTTCTCAAAATATTTAAGCAACCAAGGCACCCTGAAACCAACATACATGTCATTTTATTGACAAAGTAGGCTTCTGAATTTAGTAGTCACTATGCAACGCTGATAATGCCTATAGCCACTAAATATTGCAGAATATCTCAACATGTAGGTGATTTCTTGAGACTTGCCAGGGTGCTGAAGAAGAATAATATCTAACTGATCTTCACAGTGATTCTCCCTACCATGGTGGCAGGGAAAACAGTACAGAATATTATAAAAGTATTCAGCTGGACAGCCATGTAGCAAAAATAAAATGTTTTGATTTGGGAGTGGAATAAAAGTCCACTGTCTTTTGAACATAGATGGAATGAAGACAAGTCTTCTGAGGCCTAGACTAGAATAATCAGAAGTACATTATATCAATAACGAGAGAATGAGATGAGCTGACAAATGAGAGTAGTTTAAGCATAAAATTATGGTATTGAAAATATAATTAAGACCTCCAAAGGAGCTGAAGAAATGGTTAATTAATAAGCAGGCAAAATTGTTCACTTATGAGCACAAATTTGGTGAGATTTATACCAAACTCATTGAAGTGAAATGCCACCCTACAGTTAGTCTGTCTTCAGAGGATGAGTGGGGAACATGTGGGTTTTCTGAGTTGTGGACAACTTCAGAGAAAATGATCCTGAGTGGTTAAGGACCAGTGTCCTGAGAAAGATAGCAGGAGGTGATCTCCTGCGTAACTCCAGAAAATGGCTGCTTCCTACCCAGAGCAGCGTGGTACTTGGGAAGTGGTGTCTTTGTGGTCATGAATGTTTTGGGAGTGTAATATCTAGGAATAGTAGAGAAGTTATATCACTTCTGTATTTGGCACTGGTACAATTGCTTTTCCATTGCTGAGCTCTTTTTTTGGTGTCTGTAAGCCTGTTGATAAAATGGTAAAGGATTGATCAAAGGACTGGTTATTTTGCCTTGCGGTGAGACATTCTGGAATCTTTCTCTGTTTATCTTACCCATGAGAAGGCTAAGACTTGACCTGATCAGAGTGTCTGCATTGGGGAAAAAACACTGAAAAACTGTTAACAATCTGGCAGGCAAAGATATAAAAAGGTTCAGTGGTTGCTATTTGAAGTTCAAAATTCCACTGCAGATTTTCAACAGTGAGAGTGATTAGCTCCTATGATATCTTAACAAAGGTTGTGGTGGTTTCCTTACCGCTGACAATTTAAAAATCAAGATTGAATGGTTTCTTAAATGATATGTTTTAGTAAAGCACAAGTTCTGTGGCTTCTTTGTACAGGGCATTGGGCTAATTGGTCACAAAAATCCCCTTTGACCTTGAATCTCTTAATTCTCTTAATTTAAGACAATGACTAAAGTCAAGCTATTCAACTTTTTTTTTTTTTTTTTTTTTTTTTTTTTTGTTATTGAAGTTTTCTGTCCAAAACTTACACAGTTCTAATGAAAAATAGGTATTTTTCTTGGCCAGCTTCTGTTCATAGTCCATCAGATGGTTTTTAACTATAATGACCTTGCAGTCTTAAAGCATTAGTACACTGGTATACTATACAATATTGGTGTACCTGTAAGGCTGTATTCTTTGTTCCATTCTTTGGTACCCTGAAGACATATGCCAAGCATGAGTGTATTTTAGTTGGTTTTATTGAGATATGTATGAGATACCTTTATAGCATTAATTGAATTCAGGACTATGAAATCTACTCTTTCTGCAATAAGTGCAGCTTGTAGTGGTCTTTTAGTCACTTCCCTCCTCTGAGTCCCATCTGCACACCTCATGTTTGCAGTGATAAGTGTCTCGGAGACATTTCTGCTAGGTCTGAACTAAAATCCAATTACCAGCATTTATGTGGCTGCAATCCCAGTTAGGGCAAGAGTGCAGTTAAGCTGGCCATTGTACCAGTAAGCCCAGTTTCTGACTTCAGGGAGTTCAAAAGACCACAGACTGCCAAATAGTGACACAATGACCAGGCAGCGAGTGGTATTAGGAGCATAATGAGCATGTTAGCCTGGCCCTCTAAAGAAATGATGTTTAGGTAATGACTTTTTTCTACTGCTTTTTTCTCTGCCAGGCCCTCGTCTTTCTCCAACTGGTTTTGGATTCATTTGTCCATTTCAGCCTGGTTTTTACAGAAGTGTAAAAATACCAGGCTGTTGTGGTGAGCTGAAGCACCAGGTTCAAAAGAGGTTTGTGACACCTAACAAGAAAGGTGTCACAGGGTGTACATGAAAGACACAAATTAGTAGCAGTTGTGGTATGGGCTGCAAGACAGTAAGATCATAGGAAATCAAATGCTCTTAGTTCTCTTGCTTACAAAACAACTTGTATTCTTGTGGGGAACAGTCTAGACTCATTTTGTACTGTTGGTTCTCTTGTGATTTCAAATAGTCATAACAATTCACTTAAAACCACTTCAGCAATATGGCTTAAATACATTTGATCCAGACAAGAGTTAAAGTAATCAGCTGACATTTGATTTTACTTGGTATGGATCCAAACCATGAAACTTTGAACACCCTTACAGTTCAGAAGTGTTTCATTCAGTGTTTGGGTACTAGTCTGTGTTCTCAAGTAACCTTTTCAAACTTGGCAAATTTAATCCCAGATTTAAAATAAAAAAGCAACATAGGGAATCAAGTCTGTATTTTTTCTTTAAATATAGAGATTGCTCTAGAGTATAGTTGTCGAAGCAGCAAGCAGAAGGAATAGAAAATGTGTTTTTTGTATAAAGGTGTGTGTTTGTGTTTATGTGTGGTGTTCGCACCCGGGTACATACTTATGTGTCTGTACAAAACATTGCTCCTGCTGCAAGGACCTTACAATCTGAACAGACAGCCAGGGCAATCATGTGCTTTGAGACCGAGAGGATGGTGCTAACTTAGAGCATGTGTGCATTTTCGGTTTTATGATGTGACGACAGCAGCGCTCTGACACTGGTTAACATTTGTGGGGCTTGTGGAAGGAGTGAGTTTCCATGCGGGATTTGGCTGGAGGAAACCTGCCTGCCTGGCACACAGAGTTGAGGAGGGTGTTCCAGGCAGGGTCGAAATAGAGATGTGAGAACTGAGAGTAGCGTGATGTTTTACATTGCATATCACGCAGCTGGTAACTTGGAATGTGATTGACCATATTTTATAAGCTTGTTATTTTTTTTCTTGCAGTCTAATACAGAAGGAAAAAGAAGAGGTTATGAAGAAATTCAAAAGGAAGTGTATAGATGTTTCTGCTGAACACAGAGGTGTTCACTTCCTCCTTCAAAGAGCAATTGTATGAGAATTGAAAAAGCTTTATGTGATAAGAATACGTTGTGTTTGCTGTGTTGAGGAACCAAGATGGAAAGGGAAGACTTTGGGGCAGGGGGGATTTTGTAGGATTTAATTATAGCCTGTGTACATGGGGGCAAAGAGAGAAAGTTAACTTGATATCTTCAAGATGGCATGCCTATGTGACACCAAAAACAGTGCTACGGTATTTGATTTGTTAAAGTATATGTTCAGTGTCCAAGTAATTTAGTAGTAGAGCATATCATGATTTTCTCTGCTTTGGGACAAGTGGAACTGACAGAAAGGTCGCTCGGAAAAGAATATAAGCAACAAAGTGGAAGAACACTGATTCTGTGAGAGATACTTCACAATAACTTACTCTATGCAAAATACCTGGAAATTATTCAGTTTGGTACCCAAGCAACACAGTGGGAAGTTCTCAGATTCTGTCATAAAGTTTACTCTCTGTATTACAGCATACAAATCAAATTCTCTTCCCTTACCATTGTATAATTCTTCAGTGATTTTTTTTTTTTTTTTTTTCTCCTCTAATGTGGTAAGGAAAGAAAAGAAAAATATCTGATACATTTCTAGGTTTTTATTATAACTTAGTAACTAGGAGAGCAACAGGGAAAGTCATCACTATGTGACCATTAACTATGTGACCATCTTGAACTCTGTTATCCAAATTCAATGTGTAAGTTTAATAATAATTCATTTAAGTAACAATACATGTGTCACATCTATAATACCTCACATCTGAGGATTTCAGAGCAGTTTACAAATTTTGATGAACTGAACCTCACAGCGTTCCTGTAAGAGGGGGAAAAAAAATACAGGCATAGAAATGACAAATCATTTGTTAAGGCTGCTCAGAAGATAAGAAGAAGGAGCATCTAGATGTCATCATTTGGGGAACCTACACACAAGTTAAAATTTTGGGATAAATGTATACAACTTATAAAATTACTATATTATTGAAGTCTTTCCTATGTCTTGTGTTGACCTTATGCTTTGAAAGATGTGCTGTCCATCTTCTAAACAAAGGATAGCACAGGATAATGGAGGATCATTTTATGCTGTTAGCTCCTTTTCATGTGAGAGTGTGTTAGGACAGAGCTATGGCTGAAGCCCAGGGAAGTCACCATGATTAAATTTGTCTGCACAACAAAGGGTTATCAACAAAGACATCTTATCAGAAAGAGAAAAAAGAGGCACTTGAGGGGAGTAACACATGGATAGTCATAGATAAAGGAAAGTTGGACAGTAGAGTCAAACTGAGACACATTTTGTAGCCAAGAAGTCTGAATTTTAATGGGGGTCAATGAGGGAAGGTGGACATGAGACCTACATGGACACTACAAATGTATCCACTCAAGAGCATAATCCCGGCTCCCCAAACCAGACTATTGTGAATAGTAGCCTTTAGCTATATCCATGCCATTCAGCAGTTGGCCTGGCCCTAAATCATAATCATGTATATCCTTCTCTCTGTTCAAAGTTTCTGAAATAATGCAAGAATTGCGCAGCATGCTTGGATCATGGTTTTTTATGACAATTCTTACATGTTGGGTGGTGTGAGTGTAAGGGGTACCCCTAATGAAAGGGATACCCAGGTGTAAGGGATGAGTTCTGCTCCAGAGTGCTAGAAAAGGGTATGAAGACTATGTGGCAGAGTGGTGCGGTCTTGTTCATGTTGCCTACTTGGAGGATTCCTTGGAGCAGACTCTCCCAGGGGCATATATGGGTTATGTTTTGGAAGGAGTTAGTTCACTCCAGAGAAGAGCATAGGGCTGGAGTGACAGCTACACAGGGTGGACAGTCAAGGCTGAAGCCTGGAGTGAACTGGGGAGCTGGGTTATTTGATGTCAATATCGCGTAGCTGCTCAAGAGGGATATAGAGAAAAATAAATCCTTGACTTGGGGAAGAAACAACATGACGTATATGACATCCTGACTTCAGCTGGTTCAAACTCCAAAAAACACTTTGAGTGGTGAATAAATTCAGGCATCTTGCATCTTTACTTTTGCTCTGCTCCTTTTAATTCTTTTGTTAAAGTACAGGCTTCTCTGAGGAACCTTGAACAAGCTGGAGGTACAGATTTACTGGGAGTGAGATGCAAGGAGACTGAAAGGGGATTCAGAAGTCTACAGGATTGCCCACCATGTGTTAAGCAACAATTGCTTTGGAGTACATGGTCACATATTATTTGATGTGGTTACGGATAGGCAGTCCCTGCCGACAGTGAGATGAGGGATGCATACAGGCCTAGCTCATCATCTGTTTGTTTCTCTTCTTGTATGTCTTTGAAGATGTGGATTGTGAATGAGAATAGTTGCAAGATGAACTGTAGGAAAAGTTATATCTGAGGTCTTGTGGGCAACAGGAGATGGGAATGGGTTTAGGAGTATAAGGCAGTTGGTCTGGTAGGGTGTGTGATTACAAAGAGGTTAACAGAGAGCCAAAGGATCGTACATATACCATAGAGGGTAAGGATGCTATTCCCATCAAGAGGATCTCACCAGGTAAGCCTGGTGCCAGAGGACTCCAACACTCAGAACGTGTCCCACTGGCTGAGCTGTTTCACACCGGATTGCTTGGCTTCTCGTCCTGCCTGCCACCCACTAGGATTATTTTGTACAAGATTGGAGTTGAATGCTGTCGTGCTGAACTTGGAGAGGCATGTGTGGGGGACGGGAGCAAAGAGGGAATGGGAATGTGGTGTGCAGATGTGTGAAGGTGAGAGTAAAGCTTATCAGCTACTGGTTCCAGAGGGTGGTGGGCTTTTCCTTTTTTCTTTTCCCAGCTCTGCTGGTGAAGTCATCCATTGAACAACCTCAATTATCCATCCATACAAGATAAAAGTACCAGAGTACTATGTTAGAATGTGAATACTTTGAAATATTTAAAAATATAACAATTAAACATAGTCCTTGCCCTTTTGGCCAGCTGCCCTCAGAGCAGCCTCTATTAAAAAGCTCTTCAGACCCCAAAGACACTTTCCTTGTGTTGCATAATATTTTTCTTTTGTTTCCAGTAAACCAGGTTTGAACTGGCAAATTTCTGTGAAGTCTTGTAGCCAATTTAATATTTAAAACAGACCTGTTAAGTTATGCTGGTTTCAGGAATGTCTTGAGCCATCCTCCCTCTGCTAACCTGCTGTGCTGACTCAGCGCCTGAGAAGGAGTTGACAGCCCATGGGGACAGGGGAGTGTTCTGCGACTCTGCAGAAAGGCAGGATAGTAAAAGCTCATAAGGGCAAAGAGTGATGCTGCTAAGGTTTGTGTTGCAGTATCAGTCAAGTAATTTAAAAAACAACAACAACAACAAAAAACAACAAAAAACCAAACAAAAAACCAACCAACAAACAAACAAAATAGAGAATAGAATTAGTTGAAGGCATAGCAGCTGGTGACCTAAAATGGTAATCTGCACTAAACGCCTTCCTTCAGTAATGTCTGTGCATATGGTTTTCAGCCCATTTTGGGTAGAAACTTGTAGAAAAAGGCTCTTAGAAGTTAAAACTGCTACTCTTTTTTGGAAGTAATAATCTTGACATTCTCATTAGAAAGACCAAGAGGAGACTGCAAGACAGCTGTTCTAGTACCCCGAGAGCTATGGGACAGCATGCTTTGCTAGTGCTGTACTTGTACTGCAGAAAGTTCGTTACTCTTAATATTGCTCTCTTCACAAGCCAGAAGTTGCATTAGTGTGGTTGCTGGATTTCCATGGACATATCATTCCAGGTGCATGTATCAGGGTGCTGCTGTTCTTATATTTTGCTGCTGTTGTGTGCTTATGTGCTCAGCTTCAAACTAGGATTCAGCACCTGGGTTTTACTGATGTTGTACTGGTGAACTTTATATAGCTTGGTCTCTGCTTGCCTTTACCTTTATTTAAAAAGTGTGTAAATTCATGAAATTGCCCTACATACATACAATTAAAAATATAGAGATTGCATTTCTTTTTATTCACTTGCCAGTGCAGATGTATGAGAATGAGTGCACTTTTAAAACCTTCCTTTCAAAACTACTTGTAATCACGCGGTAGATAAGTAACATTTTAGAGGGAAGAGGACCTCCAGCCAAAATAATTTCCAAATGATCTTAAAGTGTAATTTATCTTCTTATTTTGCAGCTAGCTATGGACCAAATCCAATTTGCAAAGGCTGTTTATCTTGTTCAAAGGATAATGGGTGCATCAGATGCCAACACAAGTTATTCTTCTTCTTACGAAGAGAAGGAATGAGACAATATGGTGAATGCTTGCATTCCTGCCCATCAGGGTACTACGGACTCCGAACGCCAGATATGAACAGATGTTCAAGTGAGTTTTTTTTGAATGCTTACATTCACTTTTATAGGAAGGCCATAATTCATGCTCAGTTTTTGAGATGATATGTTGTGGAACATGATGATATTTTCACAGATGTCTCAAGATCATCATAAAACTTCTTTGCTAAAGAACATCCCAGCTCATTCCAAGATATGTAACATTCAGCAGATTAAATAGTTGATGCATTAACCTGGTTTTTATTGTTGTTTTTATTGTTATTATTGCTTTAGTTAGAAGGGAAATTTAGGAAAGAATGGTGATTTAAGCAGATATTCCTAGTTTTAACAAACAAATTCCCATTATATGAAAATAAAAAGGATTAAGCATTAAGCATTAATTTAACAGTGCCTCATGTAGGTACTAGTCAGTATATGCACTGATATATGGGTGGGCTTCTTGTCATGCTTTTTGTTCCCACACAAATTTCAGGTGACCAGACACCTCACACCAGACATGCTTTAATATGTAAGTGTTGCTATTTTAATAAAACAGATGTACTATTAAAAACAAACAACCTTTCACTTTTAGTACTGCATTTTATTTGGAAATTTACAACTTGCTGATGTGCAACAAGATTCCCTGTTTGCATGTTGGTGCCTAGAATCACAACTGTTAAAACCAACGAGTGCTCTGGTATCTCTACACATTATTTCACTGCTGTCTGGCAGTTGTGCCGATATCGATTTTTCCATATACTCATATGTGGAGTAATACCCATATGGATTATTAATCATTGCTATTACCTCTAATTCGTATTTATGGTTTGAGGTTTTTTTTTGTGTGTGTGTCATAGCCTAACCAGAATTAGGTCACTGAACCTAAGAACCTGAAGTGAGAAATAGCTTTTCTTTGCTTCCTGGATTAATCTAGTGTCTGTTAAATGCACAGCACTCTCCCGCTCCGTACTGCGGCATGTCACTGGGATGCACCGCATTGTGAGAAAGCAGGTGCTGGCTTTCACATCACACATAATCTTGAGACCCACGTGAGGTCACTCCGTGGCAGTCCGGGCTGGAGGGGGAGCACTCACGGCCGTGCTTGGGCCCGTCCCAGCCCGTGCGATGACGTCCCGCCTCTTTCTCCCCATTCCCTGCACGGGCTCTGTGGATATGGTATTCTTCACGTCGTGTTCCCAACTGCTCTGTAATATTGCTGAGTGCTGCCTAATCTGTACCAGGTGGCTAGGTTTTGATGAAAAATTAAATGAGACCAGTATATGGTTTATGTATCCCTTCTGTAAAGCAATTTAGGAACTTGGCCTTAATTTTCATAACACATTTGTGAATTCAGCAACTCGTCCACTTTAAACCTTTCAAAACTGAGCTGTAAAAACTTGCCCGTGTAAAAATGTTTTTGAATATGGTTACAGTTTTGGGAAATAGGTGAATTTTTCTGTATTAGCCTGTACTGTGCTTGTGAGATAGGAAAAGTAGTCTGTACTGGCAGTCTTTCTTTACTTTCTTAAAAAGAAAAAAAAATTATTTGCAGAAGGTGGATGGTGAATTCAGTATAACTTTTTTCATTTTTACCACTTACAGAAAGTGGCCTTTTTCCCTGAATTACAGCATTGGTTTTGAAAAACATAAGTGCGAGTTGTGTCCAACCCATATTGGCATGTGTTGAGCACTGGATATTTAACTCACCCTCATGCCTTTGACAGTCTCCCTCTGTGAGAATAATGATGCAGTTGCATTTACTGACCAGTCCTGGTTCCCCTCCAATGATTTTTGTATTGTATATTTTTATTTTAGTGTAACTGCCAACTGGTGTATTCATAAATCACATCTTCATTTTTGTTCTTGGTTTGGTGATCTCACATGGCACATACATTGCATTGTGGACACACAGACATTTTGTGGGTTGAAGCTGAGTTAAAATAAACATTCTTAAAAAATAGAATAGGTTTCTTCCTACTTGATGTTAGATACTTTTAGGTACGCTTAGTTACAGACTCCATTGCTCAGATACTATTTTTAGCTGAGATAATACTAAAAATTCTGGCTATGTTAAAATCCTTCTGGGAGTTACAGGGCTTGAATTACATAAGTTGAAATGATTTCTGCCCTATTAATATCTTTATAGGCACAAAAGCTGTTTAACATTTTATTACTGAAACACTTGCCCATTTTTGTTAGAGAAGCTACAGAACATGTTTTTATGGAAAATGTTGACATGATTTTAAAAGCCAAACATAGTTAGTGCCAAATGTAACACAAAAAATACCGCAGCCAAGCGCAGCAGCTCTAAAATGATGGAAATTTTGAATTGCAAGACTAATTTTCTTTTCTACATGTAAGCAGTATGTGTGTCCTGAATTTGCGAAGTGGTTCTAGACTGTTTTTCTAGTAACAGTGAATCATGTAATTTTGAGACTGCTTGTTTCTTGAAATCGATGTAGAGTTTCCTGCTGGCGATGATTTTCCTCCTGAATGCTGCAGTATGAGAATGCAGTACATTTGGACACAAAATTGGAAAGTGTCGAGTCTCTTCTGTAGAAGAATGCCCAAGAGAAGAGCTACACTTTGTTAATTTTCCAAGAAATGTTAATAATTAATGACTTTGAACTGAACTGCTCCAACAAGAAATGATCTCCTGAGAAAAAAACAAAACTGAATTGAAGAGTAAGATGAAATCTGTCACCTGGGTGGTTGGTTTAACATTGGTCTGATTAATGGATCAAGCCTATCTTGAACCTTTCAACTTAGTCTGTATCCATAGTAACCTCTACAATTTTAGGGGGAGGAAGCACTCAGAGTTTAGAAATTACAGCTCCCTTCAGCTTTGGTTGGCTACTCCATTTGTTTAGGTTCACCTTCTTTCTCACAGGAGGGCCAGACATTGCTAAAATTGTAATTTCCCCTTCTGTGCGCCTTAAGTAAAAACAAGATAAAGAGAAGCTTTTAAACAAATTGAGCATTTATTAAACACGTGTAGTTAATTCACTATATTAAGAAAGGTGATTTTTTTTGAACTTTGTTACAAAATAGCAAGTCATCATTAATATATCATAGCTTGACTATTTCTTATGTAGTATAGAAGAGCATATGACCCTCTGAGACTATTGTAGCCAGTGCAATTGTAACTGTCAGAGGGTTCAATTACCACAGGGGCAGCACTATTTGCTTTAAATAAAATAATTTTTCTGACTTTTTAGAAATAGTTTTCATTACTTTTGTGTATGTTTCCTTCAAATATGGCTTTATATTTCAAAAACAAGCTTAATATAGCATTTGGGATTTTGAAAAAGAAGTTGGATGGCCAGAAATTGAGGTCTACCTATCATTATTTTATAGGCATTTATTTTTTTCCTTATCTCTTCCACTCTCTTTTCCTCCTTCAAATGGATTTTGATTTTTTTTTTTATTTGGAATTTTTTTATTTTTGACCTTACTTTGTACTTTGGTGGAAGAGTTTTGTTCCATCCTTCTGGCAACAAAAATCATCATAGTGCTTTGAATTAAGATTTATTAAATCTGTAGTCAATTTAGATTTAATAGGGCAATTGTATATTTGTAAAGTACTAATTGAAACCACTGTGGTTTGGCATTTATTTAAAAGAGCTCAACTAATAATGAATCAAGATTAGAACATACTGGAAATGTACTGCTAAGTGTTTATTAAGTGAATTTATTTTAAAAAATATCCTCACTATAGTGTTTTATAATGAGGATGTTGTATTCCAAGCATTGCTCTCCACGAAATGGTAGACCTGTGGTAAACTTCAGGATCTGTTACAGTAAGTGACTCTGTGTATCATTCTCTAGCACTCATGTTCAGCCCCTGCCAGATTTGTAGCTTAAAAATCTTTTTGTATAATAATGATAATAAACCTGCAACTACCTAAGCCACATCTGCTTAGGAGGTTAAATAGCTAGCTATTATAGATATTCCCTTGCAGGCTAAAGCTCTTTTGCTTATGATTTTCCTCCTCTCCTTACTGTCTCGTCAGTGACTTTCCTGAAAGTTTTGGTCTCTCTTCTCTTTCCATTGGTTGTTCAGCTGATATGCCATCCACTATAAGAACTGCTCACGTCATAGCTTTCTTCAGCATCTTGCCTCTGTCTCCTGCTCTTTCTAGCACTAGCACAGTCTTTGTCCCTCATACGCCCTTGTGTCTTCAAGGTGAGTTATAAAATATGTAGTCTGTCTGGATTTTTGCAGTCTCTCCCAGCTCAGGAAATTCTGGAGAGGATTAGCACAGAAGGTGGTGCTGGTCAATGACAGATTGGTGTGGAGTGCTGACGGACATGTCAGGATGGCAGCGTGGAGTAAAGTCTGTAGCACCAATGCTGTTTTACTGAGCAGGAGAGGGATGGGAGCAGGAGTTGGAAGGAGTGAGTGTGGTGGGCATGGGGACAGTCTGGAGATAGGTGAAGTGAGGAGGTTCTGGTGTAGAAGAGGCAGAGACATCTGAGGCAAGAAGAGTAGGGCACTGTGAGTCAGAGCTCAGTGTGAAAGACCAACGTTTTAGGTGCTTTGGACCAAGCAACAGTTGTCACTCCCCAGGATAACCAACCTCAGAAGTTACGGGCCCAGAGGCTCCTCTGGAATGATGCCTTAATGGAAGGACTGAGTTTGACCTTCAAAAGGAAAATGCTAACTGTAGTGAATCATACTTTGACTTCTTAAACACAAGGGGACGCCTCAAGCAAGGACCCAATTTCAGTGCAAAGACTACCAAGCCCTTCAATTTAGGAATGCCATGTTTCCTTCCCCAGCTGCAGTCTGCAGCTTCCCTTTGCAAAATATGATCATTATCTCTCCATCTCAAAGGTGTTCAGTACAGTTCTCCTTCTTACACTGGTGGTTGCTGGTTTCCACTCAGCAGCTGCTGAGCAGAACTTGCTGTGAATCGTTGTCGTCATTAATGTTACTAGGAATTGACCAGCTGTCTTTTCCACTATGTGTACTACAAAATATCTTTGTTATGAAGGGAGTTATGGATGGATAGTCAATCAAATTATGTTTAGAAAGGGATAATGTGACAATGGAAACGCTGCAGAATATGGATCTTTCACAAAGGCAAAATAAGACTTGTGTAAAATTTTCAAGATTATGTGTATCAGTAAAAATACTTTACAAATGAGTTAACTACTTTTTACAGTTGAGAGCGACATCTTTTGACCTTAAAATTCATCATATTGCGCTTAGTATGAGAAACTAATATAGTAAACCTTCTTCTTGTTAAGGTATGTTAAAATATGAAGTACATGCATCTCAATATGGAGCATTTTATACTTTATTTTGAGCTTCAAGGACATTATGTTTCCTTACAATTCAGCTTACTCTGCGTCACCTTATAAGCTGGTGATAAATTTACTATGGAAGGATAGTGTTTGTTTTGGTAATGTTATGCTCTCTGTAATTATAGTACAGAAAGAAGCTGTTTACAGGAGCACATACTCTTTTTTTACAATAACAGGCATATGCACCTGAGTCTAAATTTAATTCAATATCTGAATTTGTATTTTGAACTCCTGGGCTTTTGATTCCTTCTCTAAAATGTAAGTCTGTCAATTCTTTAATGCTTATTTTAAAAGAGGAATGAGTAGGAGTGGCTTATCATGACTGTCAGGAAGCCAAAGCAGGTCACGAAAATCTTTTAATATCATTGTGGTTCATCTGCTTAAAATGTATCTCTAATTTGGGCATGATTTGTAATCCAGGCTTTCTCCATCCGGAGTTCTTTAATGCACCATTTATGTAGTTCTCTATAAATATTGTAAGTTTCATCCACGTCAGTCAGATTTGGTTTGTTATGATGTTCAAGTAAATGGCAGAGGAACATTTGGTTCAATATAAATGCGATTATAAAGCCTAAATACCAATGTTTTATTGCTGGCTAGCTAAATGCACTTCTTATAAATCAGATTGGTTGCCCTAACCTTGACTGAAACATGGCTCATAGCTATTACTTTTTTAAAAAATCTGGTGTATGTGCAAAAACATTTCAGAAGAAAATTATTTCTGAAGTGCCATGGGGTGCTAGAGCTCACTGAAAATTAAGGAAAAGGGCACTTTGGCGCCTAAGTCCTGTACATAACTTAGCTTTTGCCACCCTGTTTCAGTAAGCAAAGTTGAAGATGTTTTAAACGTCTGTCTTTGGATTCTTTTCAGACAATGGCCTTTTTTAAGGGAGATACTATGATCCTTTTTCTTTTTCTCCTCTGTAGAACCAAAGAATTTGGTCCTTCAGTTTGGTAGGTTTCCTGGCCATTGACTGAGGAGTGGCACAGTATTAGCTCATGGAGTTATGTTTCTTTCTTGAGCATATTCTGTAACTGCTCTCAAGCATGGAGGCACTTTTACATCCTATAATCCTCTACTGAAATGTCAGTCATTCAAGTTCTTACTCTCCTGTCAGCCTAGATTAAGAGATTGCGCAGTCTCAATAGACTTTTCATTGGAGAAGTTACATATCTTATCCCTTCGACAGAGCTCTGAAATGTTGATTTATGGGACAAGTTTTTGTTTTGCTTTGTTTTGTCTGAACACTGAAGATACTTGAGCAAAGCACTTCTAATTTCAGCCCAGCTTAGCTTGACCAGACAAAGTAGTGCCTTCTCTTCCACCCTTTCCCCTGGGAGGTGAAGTCATAGAGCTGTGAATCTATAACCACTCCTGTGACAGCTTGTGATTGAAAATAGACTTCTAGAAAGTTAGCTTTTCTAACTTCTGGGGTACTGGTCGTCTTTAGTTCTCACTTTTCACTTTGTAAATATGTACTTATCATGAAAGATTATATCTCTTTAGGGTTTTTAATATTAATTTTGCCCATTAAAGTCATTGCAGTGGGCTCTGGTTTGTCTGATGGGATAAGAAAGTTACTAGTTTAAAACTGCCCTTGCTGAAGCAGTTAGGACCTTTGCCATGGATTTCAGTGAGGTCATAATATTGTTCTTTTAGCATTTACATACAACTTTTGTGGGAAGTATGGTGTGACATTTTAAAAAATGTCACCTGTTTAGAAATAGGCTGTGCTAATCAGACATACCAGCAGATTTCTCTGGGCCTCCCTGAGTGCTTTTTGAAGTCCAGTTATGTGAGGATGGTACCAGAGGAAGATGTGTGGTCTTCATACGGGGGTGGCTTTTAAGGGTGTTTTATACCTTTCACGTGGAAGGATGGAAGCAAGTATTTGACTTTCTGACTTTCCCAAGATAGAAACACTGGAAAGAAAATATGAGATTGTGCTAGAAGAGCTGCGGTGAGAGTGTTATGATGGGTCTGAGAGGTTCTGGCTATGTAGAGGGTAGTAGAGCCAGTGGGATATAAGATATATGCTGAGCAGGAATAGAAGGCATTTGAGGTCTGGTGGGAAGCAGACCCTTGATGAGACACTGCAAATTGAATACAAGGGAAGGAAGAGGTAGGGACTCACAAGTGTCAGCCCCTAACCTGCAGACCTCTTGTTGCTAGCTAAATGGGAACAGCAGCACAATGAAGCACCCTTTACTTCTTCACTCTCTGGTTCTGAAGATTAGGTTTCCAACCTTGTCATTGTTGCCCTGCAAGTATGGTAGGCCTGCCAAAGGTATGTGACTGCTCTTTGGGGTTCTTCTGCACGACTGAATTTATCAACTCTTTCTCCCCTCAACACCAGTCTTATCTTTTCCTGGGCCTCCAAAGCTTCTACTTCTAGGCTCCCTCTCCTTACTACTCCTAAAATCTCCCAGGCAGTTACCCTTGTCTATCTGGAAACCTCTGCTGGGCACCATTTTCTGTTTATTTTTAGAGAAAAGAAATCAAAACACTTCTGARGAATACTGTGGGTTATGCAATATCTATTTCTTTCCTCTAAAGAGGTCCTTGGGTCTAAAATCTTAGCTATGCTCAAGTGTTTTGGTCTGGTTTCCTTTGGGGTTCTTTGGTGTTGTAAACTTCTAGGTAATCTTTTAAGTAGAATAAAAAGAATACACTAGCAGCATGGTTTAGTTACTGAAATTACACAGAAAATGAAACCACTGAACTGGTGAGAAAAGCAATTGGATCTATAGCTAGTAAATTGAAGTAATAAAATTGCTTTTGACAAGAACCTTCTCCAGATTAAAAAAAAAAAACTCTCTTGTTCCAGTTTGTTATAATTATATCAGTAAGCTAACTAGTTAATTCAAAGGGAATCTAAAAGGATTTAGAAAGGTGTTTTGAAAAATAGGAAGGATTTTGCTTTCCTTCTCCAGTGTTAGCCATAAGATGCTGAGATCAGAAAGTTCGAAGGGTTGAAAACTGTGGCAATTGGAAGAAAGCAGTTCAGGTCATTAACTTTAAAAAATATTTCCTTGTTTTTTATTATATTATTTTGTGTAAAGGCTGAAACCATTTTTTTAAATGCTGGTTTTCTTAATTATTGTATATTATGTCAAACAGCTCTTATGTAGGTTTCATACTAGGTTATTCGTTTATTATCCAATTTATTATTTAAATAATAGAATGCAAAACATTTTTGAATTCTGCAATATACTTCCATTAAGACTTATATTTAACAAAGTATACATAGATAATGATGCTGATTAACAATAAGAAATACAAAATTTGACACAGTTATATTTAGTTCCAAACCATTGTATCTTAATATTCATAATGGAGTATCAACATTTTTTAGGAGTCTAACTAAGAACGTTCTCTCTCCATGTTGGTATATTTAGCTGTAAAAGCAAGACAATTTAAAGAATTCATTTATTCTAATTTACTAACCTCAGTCACAGTTAAAAATAATTTATTAATAGCACTTTTATTTAAAAAAAAAAAAAAAAATTATCCCAAAAGCATTTAAACAATATAATGAAATGGAGCTAGGCACCAAAAATATAAACTCGTTAAAAATTCCTTTATTTTATGACCACTCCTATGACAGTTTGTAATTGGAAATAGACTTCTAGAAAGATAGCTTTTCTAACTTTAGGAGTACCGCTCTTCTTTAATTCTTTAGTTTTGTTTATTTAAATTTTATAAAAAAATCCCTGCAAGACTTAGAGCTGCACCAGCACCCTCCATGATTTGAAACAGAGTATATATGGAGGATGTCAAAAAGGAGTAGTTGTCAATCCCAGTTGATCTTCAGCTACAGTGTGGCCTATTACTGAGTTAAATTATCATCACGATTAGCACCCAGTAACCCCAAGCATTGACTGAGTATCACTCTGGTGAATTAATGTTTTAATTTCAGAATTCTTAAAGTATTCCTAATACTTTTTCAGTATTTTCCCCTAAATTGCATCTGATACAGATTAAATAATAGGCATTTCATGTTTGGACTAATTTATCTTCATAGGGAAAAAAATGAAAATAAACTGCCTTGGTGGAAACTCCACCCAACCTTAACGCAGGACCAGCTGCTAATGCTTCCAAAATATAATTGTCATGGCAAGGACTCTACTGTGATACAAAAGAAAACCGGCATAGTAGGCAAAGCAAAAGATATAAATAGGATGGGAATTTTGAAGTATGATCAAGAAACTGAAAGAAGATTGATTCATTCGTTTAATGTTTAAATATAGGGTATTCACATATGTGGTGTTAAATAGCAATAGTTTTATGGAGGATATCCCCAGCGTAAGGTAAGGCAGGCTTTCACCTGCTAAGCATGTTTATATGGTATCAAAAGGCAACTTGTACCGGAAGTTTTTAATTTAATCCCTCTTCCACCCAAAAAAGTTCAAATGGAGTAAACTTTAAACATGTTACTCCCCAACATGTTTTGAAAGCAATAGCTAAAACATTATTTCAAAAATATACTTACGTCACTTTGATGTGAGGGAGGGTCACATGATGCTAATTTTTCTTTTAATGTTCTGCTCTGCACCTCATCATTGGACTAAATGATTTGGAAAAACCTTGATGTCTTTTCAAACTGTCTTGTGTGGGTGGGCAAGAGGCAAATGTTTTTTCTGAATATTTAAACACACTGGATGTTTGATTCAAGCATTGCAATTAATAAAATACTTGCAGTACATCTTGAGTGTAACAAACCAGATTTGCAATTAGCTATTGCAGTACATCTCCAGAGCAGCTCACCTTATCTTTTTGCCTTGCAGACACATTAATCTGGGGAAGTGATTTTGCAGAGTCGTTGTATGAGCATTGATCTCCTGTTCTTTGGAGATTGGTTCAAACCTCATGAAAAAGAAATTATCATTCTTGGGAGTTTCCTATAAACTAAACTGTGGATAAGAAGCCCAACTTGTGCTGCTTATATGAACGCAAGTTCTAAAAGCTCCTTTGAGAGATGCTGGACGCTGGAGTTGCTAGCATGCAGATTATGTGTGGTTGTGTCTAAACAGAGCCTGCAGAGCTTCCCTTTGGCAGTGGAAGACTTCAAACTGATGTTTGCATTCCTTCTAACCAAAGAAAGGTGTACCAGCATTTGAAATATTTTTTTTTTTTCTTTTCATGCTATCTGCCTAATTTATTGTCCAATGTCACAAGAAATCTGATCTAAAAAGCCTCATATTTTCCTAATTCCTAACAAAGAATAATTTCCCACGACCACCCAGTTTAAGTGTTATGGTTTGCCCTATTTTGGCCTGCCGAAGTTCAAGAATAAATATTAAAATCAGTTTTATAAAGATTGGCTAAATTTGAAGTGTTGTTAGGGGATATTTACCAATAGCTATTTCAGAAGTCCTTATGGTTTGTGGCTTATTTTTTTTCTTTAGAAAAGAATGAAGAATAAATGAATGACATAAGTGACCAAAAAGATTAGTGTATTGTTGCATGACATGAATAACAAAATGCTTCCTGCTGTGACTTCAGATAGCTGAAGACAGGATACAGTTAATGTAGTTTATATAACTTACGTATGTTAGCTGAAGGATTAGATTTTTTAAATTAATTTTAAAGTGTTCATTGCTGTTCCAAATATAATGGCTTTTACTTTTTAATCTTTGGAACATTTTTCCCTGGCATTTTTTTGTAGGTATGTATGACTGACTTTCATAAGCCTCCATGTAAGTATTTCTGCTTTTCAGGTGTGCATATGATTGTTGATGTCTAGTTCATTTCCAAGTTGCCATATTTTAGTATGGAATAGGATGTTTCTGAATAGTCTGCTTCTGAGTCTGTAATCTATTGTGGATGATATTTCTCTTAAATTTTCAGAGAAATCCAGTATTTCAAAAGGCAATAGTATTTWTTTTTTTTTTTTTTACTATTGATTTTAGCTTTGTCTTTTAGTCATTTAATAATGGCTATTTTTTATGGATTAACTGCCTTAATAATAGAGAGGAGTTATAGTCAGAAAAATTGAGGCTTTTTGCATGGTAGCGCATGCATATGTGTAGATATGGACAGCAGACATAATACATGAAAGAATTCATTCAGCTATTTATAGGGTCAACTCATGGAAAAAAAATGTATCCTGCTTGCAATGACAAATAATAAACTGAAGCCAGTACATATAATACATGCATACTTCCCCAAATAATTTGTTGCATCTTAGTTTCCTCAAAATTACTTAAACACAAGAATAATTTACATTGAATGTTTTTCCTCCAAAAACATGTAACTAACTCAAATATTGCTTAACTAGAGGTTTTATCTACAGTTTTGATCAAAAAAAAAAAAAGGATTAAAAGGATATAGGGGAAAATGTGGTAAATAATTACAGTTAACTGTGATTTCTCTTATAGAGCAGATAGAATTCGGGATGACAGTATTCCTCATTATAGCACTTCTGGTTTTGCTATTTTATCGCTTTGTAAGTCCTTTCATTTTTAGTCTTACCCTAACTTAGCTGTCTCATTGTTCCTTATGATCCTTTTGATTCAGGATGCAGAATAGAAAACTGCGACTCCTGCTTTAGCAGAGACTTTTGTACGAAATGCAAAACTGGCTTCTACTCGCACAGAGGCCGCTGCTTCCGAGGATGCCCCCCTGGATTTGCAGCCTTGGAAGAGCTTATGGAATGCGTGGGTGAGTCTTTTAGCACAACAGTGCTGCTGAAGTAGCTCTTTTGCCAGGTGGACAGGTTCAAATACATATGACACTATTTTTAAGCTGATGCTTAGTATTTTCTATCAAGAAATATTCACTAATAGATTGTGTCTGGATGTCTTTACCTCTAATAATAATAATAATTAATAATAATAATAATAGTAGTTTTTTCCAAACTTTGAAATACCGCATTATTGGGAATGTCACTGTTCTGCATCAGAAAGTTCTGTCCTCTTAACTGTAAATCACCTTGTATGAGGATTTATAACTCAGAATTTGTAAGATTTCAGGAAGGCCAGTTTTTGCGTTAGAACTTCAAGTCAATGACGTACTCGTTGGACTCTTGCCCTCATAAAACTACCTGCTCATTTTGCCTTTTACCAAGGCCAGAAACTGGGGAGAGGGCAGATGATTGAATTCCTGTAGCATCTGGGCTTCAAATTCACTTTTAATTTCTCTGCTGCTCCCCCCTTTTCCATTAGCAAGTAACAAATATAAACCACCAAATAAGTGTTTTTAGTAGAAATGTACTTTATAACTCTAAGCCAGCATTGACAGTTCTCACGATATTTCTCGAGTCTCACAATTTGGTGTTTTATCTTGAAGCCTGGGAATTGTGTGAGAACAGGCTCTTTCTTTCAAGAGTATTCCTTGTACTTCATGATGGAGAGGACCTGGAAATGTGAACTCTCGAGCTTTGCAAATCCAGGTGACAACCAAATAGGATTTATTTATTAAAAAGAGAAAAATTTAAATCAGTCTCATGATTTTAGGAGGGTTTTTGAATATTTGGGACTGACATTATGTCTATACATACCGATTGATAGTCTGATGGCTTTATGCTCAGGCTGATGCCAGCTAAAAAGATTCTTTTAGGTTCTGTAAGAGATTTTAATTTTGTTTCTAAGTTTTTGCCTGTTAACAGTAAAACTTCCAAGTGGTGCTTTCTAGTAGTGTATTCTTTAAAAAACAAACAAACAAACAAACAAACAAAAACAACCGCAACAAAAAAAACCAAACCAAACAAAAAAACCCCCAAAACCCCAAAAAACCCAAAAAACGAAAACAAAGGAAAAAAACCGAGAGGAATTGCTCACTCATGTTTTCTTTTGCTTTATCAGAAGGCTGTGAAGTAGGTCAGTGGAGTGAGTGGGGAACTTGCAGCAGAAATAACAAAACATGTGGATTTAAGTGGGGCCTGGAAACGAGAACAAGACAAATTGTGAAGAAGCCAGCAAAAGACACGATACCATGCCCAACCATTGCAGAATCCAGACGGTGTAAAATGGCCATGAGGCATTGTCCAGGAGGTAAGCGTAGTCCGTGCCACAAAAATCTTTATGAGCTTTCCTTAACTGAAATCCTATTTCTAACTTGAAAAAAGAGCTATTTCATCCCAGCTGAAGGGGAAATCCTGTCTCTGCTCTGCCAGCCAAGGCTGAAAGGCAGCGGTACTACGGCAGTCCTAATTTGTGCAGCAAGACTCCAGGGAAAGGCCCAGCGTGGGAGTGATCAGTCTCTCAGTAGACTGTGAAACTGTGTTTTTCCTGGTGTGGTACTGAGGCTTTTTCAAAGAGGTGCCTCGTGGAAGAACCATAACAGGTTGCAGTTTGAGCTTCAGCATGAAAATGGTAGTGATGGTGGAATAACTAATTGCTCTGCGCATGGCAGGAAAGATTATGATTCTAAACCTTCCTTCAGGCAGCACACTCAGTGCTGGTGTGATGGGTATTTAAATTAAATGAAGTTAGTTACACATGGCATTGTGAGCTGGAATGTGTTACTTGTTCTGAATATTGTAGATCAGGGCCAAACTATGATAGATGTGATGATACAAGCAGAATAGTGACAGATATCAAGCTTTTCAGCATGAGACCAGCTTATGGCAATTACCACAAGTAGATAAAAGAAAGTAAAATTTCTTTATCATGGTGTTCTAAGACTTAAGTAGTGATGCTACTTGCATTTGAAAAAGGAAATGGAATTTCAAATTTGTGTTCAGTTTTGTAGACCCCAAAGCGAAGACAGTTCACTGGTAGAGAGGAGTTTTTGTTATCTTTTAAATTGAAATGATTAACCTTTCACTTGTGCAGACTGAACACTTACAGAGTTTTCAGAATTTGTAGGAGACATGGGTGATCAACAGGTGATAAAGATGCCATTCCTTTTGGAATCATAGGATTAAAGAAAGATTCAGGCTTGAAGGGACTTCGAGATCTCTAGTCCAACCTCCTGCTGCAAGCTGGGTCAACAATGAGATCAGACAAATAAAAAGGAATAAAGGGTTGCAGAGTCCTGAGAAAAACCATAACCTGATGAATAAGCTAAAACTGAAATAATCTTGGAATAGGTACATAAATAAGTTTGCTTTGTGTTCTGCGATTGTTAAATATGTCTCTCTTGGCTTGAACACACTGCCCACCAGTATGTGTGAAAATTATACATAAAGTTTTAGCTTACAGATTAAATCTGTGCAAGCTTCATTTTTGTCTCTAGGACCTTGCCACAATCTGGAAGAGAATATAAAGTTGATTCTCTGTTATCCAGGTTAACTGAGTTTGTTATGCACTCTTCCTCCCTGTCCCACTCCCTATACTCATACACACATAGTGCATAGTCATAGTGGTACTGGGATGCATTGTACAGCACAGTTAATCTGCAACCTAAATAAACTTCTCAAAGCCTTTGAAGAGTGGAACCTACAAAATGAGCATCTCTATAGGAAGGAAGAAGAAAAGGTAAAAATCAAGGCTGATGTGGGCTGCCATGGTATGTGTCTCACGGTGTCTTTGAATGTAAGTCAGCTGCATCTACATCAAGGTAGCTACGCTTCCTAGTGCTTGAAGCCTGCTGAGGTGGATGAACTGTTCCACTTACTTCTAACAAACTCTGAAGCCCAAATGGGGTTAGTGACCAGATCAACTGGGGAAATGTTTTATTGCTAAAATGGAAGGAAGAAAAAAGAGCCTGTGTGAAGTTCTACAAAATCTCCAATCAGTATTTTCTTTTTTTGCCCTTCAGGTGCATGAAGCTTAGCTTGTAGTGGAAAATTTGAGAAAATTGCAGAATATTTTCAATTCAACTCCATGTGGTAGGGATTTAGTCATTTATGTACCCAATGTGTATAGAGGGAGGTATTTCATGGATGCAATGTCCAGCTTCTATATAAAATCCTGGCAAGTAGAAATTTACAGGTGTGGGTTTAGTCTTGATAATTTAGTTAGGATACAAATTGTTCAAATTGTTGTAAATAGTTTGAGAAGTGTGCTTAAGTGGACCACAATATTTATGAATGCTGTAGCATGCTCATGTAACTGCGGTAATCTGGAGCTATTGAACATTCATACCTTTTTGTAGCAAATTCTCTTAGGTTGTTTCAAATTTTCTTGTCGAGCAATTTAGGTCACTGATTAAAGATTTACCTCTCAAATTTTATCTTTTCAAAGGCACAGTGGTGGGCTTTCCTAAGAGTTAGGAAATTTATTGCCTAGTCTATATCAAGATCTTTGACCAAATATCTGCATTTTTTTCACTATGTATCAGGAAAGTTCTTGCTGCAAATACAAATTCACTGTGAAAGGCTTGTAGTGCTCTTTCATAACCATGGGCTCCAGTAAATCCTAAAGATTACAGTCCTCTCCTGTCCTCCCATGGTGTGGAATTCCCTGCCTGTGTTTTCAGAGATAAAAATAAATATGTACAAAACTGCAGGTTTGAACTCTCAGCACTGAATGCTGATGCTTAATACTGCTTCTGTGCAATCATGTAAAACACTGGCCAGGTATAAACTCCTTTATGTCTCCYAAGAAACTCCTGGGAGGGAGTGTGTTAGTGGTGTTTTAAGTGCCTGGGGTAAGTCTTCCCCAGACCTGCTTATCTCTGCAGGTGAGGAAGCCACGGAGATTGTCCTGTTCAAAACTCCTCTTTGTAGTGTGTTTTAATTATGATTATATACACGACTGGTCTAAGATCCCATTCCTTTATCGTATTTAATTTAGTTAGCAGGTTGCCCCATTAGACTCAACGTGTTTCTTTGCTTGCTTACTCACTGTGAAGTAGCAGGAGGCAGGGACACTGGTTACAGGGAAGCTGAAATCGAGTAGATCCTGGCTGTTAAGGAGGAGATTCTGTGTTTTTTACAAATATGGTGTTTTCCTAATGTCAGAAATTTTGTAATTGAACTTTTAAACTGAGGAAATAAAACAAAAATGTAGGGTTAGCACTACTGGGGGACTGAAGAACCATAATCCCTGTAAATGTCGGTTGAGAGGCTGTTGATAAATCCTTTCTTCCTAATGTTCTCAGTACATAAACTCACACAAATGTGTAGCGTAAGTATTGGATTATGCAGCTAAGATGGTTGTAGATTGTGGTGGATTAAACTGAGCACAGGAAGTAAGGATATTTTTGGTAGAACAGGGTCAAATAAAGTGCTGTTGACACATGCTTTCTACTTCTGTACATTTTACAGTTACTATTTGTGGTCCACATTACAGAAGAACTTCCAAAACAGATTTTTACACATTTGCAGAAGAAGTGCAGTTAAATTCAGTTTCCCTGCTAAGTACTTCAGTTTCGTATTTATCAAGGATTGAGATGTTAACTCATCTGGCCATATGGCTGTGGTACAAATCTAGCTGATGAAGAAGAATTCTTTATCACTTTCCCAGTATTTGCGGAGTTGTAGAGATACAAGCTGGAATGCAAATGAAAGATAATTTCACTTCTTTCTTACTGAAGCCAGCAACATAAAAGGATACTCTACTTGATTTCAAATATGTTACTCAGTGGTATTTTCTTCTTGTCAGTACTAATTGATTTAACTGTTATTACTAGATGGGAACGTCACATCTGTGTATCTGTTCATGTTATGTATGTTACCCTGTGGCTTGGGTGTAACATGACTCATACTGTGAGAGGTTAGACTTAGAAAATGACTTGGATTGTTCAGGCCACCTCCTACCCATGCTGGTCTCTTCCTGATAAGGAATTTTCTCCTCTTTAGTTCAAAAAGAAAGAAAAAAAGAATTTTTAAAAAAGAGTGATTGCGTTACAAGCAATGGGGAAATTAGCAGGCAGAAATGTTCTATGGGCTGATACAGCTTGCTGTCTAGAAGTTTTCCCATATATTTATTATAAATATTCTCTTCTTACCTCTTATTTTTACATGTTCCCCGTGTTCACCTCAGTAAATTACTCCTCTCTTGTTTGTACCCTGGAGGTACTTGCAGATTGCTCTCATGTTTCTTATTAAGTATTACAGAGGCAAGCAAAGCAGCTCTCTACTTCTTTTAGTCTTCCATCATACCGCAGTTCTTCAAGTTATCTGATATGTGAATAGTACTCTATTATTTCTAGTAAAAATCATGATGCCRTTTCTGAATGCTTATTTTGGACATGAAGATAGGATGTATGTCTGCATTCATTTCCTGAGCTCAAAAGAGGGAAGGTAGCAGGACAGGTCATGAGGCTACAGCGGGAGGGAGTTCTTTCCTTGACACAGACATGTAATTGGATGGACTTCATGCTGCTTGATTGGGCTTTGGAGGCTTTTTATGCAGTAATCTTTCTTCTGTCCATTGCTGCAGTAGAATTTAAGACTTCTGGAAGAGCAACAGTAAAAAAGACCCAGTCAGGCTTTCTGTCCTTATACTGCAGTTACATTTCATTATTAATATTCAGAAATTATGACTGAAAAGATTAAAAGATTAAAGAATATATACTTAAATATAGAAAACTAATAAATATGCAAAGCTGCAAAATGCATGTTAGCTAAGTAGTGTGAGTTCTTTTAATCTGATAGGCTACTAGTGATAGGGCAAACAGGGAGTTAATGATCCCAGTTTGCAAAAATATTTAAGGTAGGATAAACAATATTTAGAGTAAAACTGTACATACACTTTGGTGAAGACACTAGCTATAAACTTAAAGTATACTAAACTAGCATAATTTCTAATAGAAGCCATGTTACAGGTATAGTTATCTCTAGTAGGTAAGTATTTTTTCCTTCTTTAAATTGACATATTTCCTCTGAGAGTGAATGTTTTAAAATTTCTGGCTTTAACTTGACAACCTGCAGTATAAAGGGTCAAAAATGTTCTTGTGTCGTCCCCCCATTCCCCCCGAAAGTTTGGTGCTAACACTTATTTTCTTTTGAAACCTGGCAAAGGAAATCAGGATTTCTCTCCTTTGTTAGATTTATTTAGAAGAGGCTAACTGACGAATTTTTTAGTTGTGCAACCAACAAAGTCATAGAATTATTGAATAATACAGGTTTGAAGAGACCTAGGGAGGTTACATAGTCCAACCTCCTGCTCAAAGTAGGGTCAGACAAGGTGGTCTAGGGCCATGACTTTGCACTTGTCTTTGTTGAATTTCATGAGGTTCCTTTCAGCTACAATGAATCTCTTCTTCATAAGTAAGAAATTAAAAAAAAAAAGCTCAAAATAAATGTAGCACCAGAACTCAGTGACTGATCTCTCTGATCAGACAGGTGATTATGTTCTTTTAAGCTTTTCGACTACATCTACACTGAAGTGCCCAATGTAAAAAAGTTTGTAAGCCAGGATGCTTTTGAGACCTTAATTTATACCTTGCACTTGGAGTCACAAGTAGGCACAATACCTACAAACACCGTCTGCCTTTTGAGTGTCAATGCTAGGGCTCTCTCTAGGTGGGTCTCAGTAAACATAACCACCACATTTTATGTCTCCTATTGGTCTTGTTATGTTGCCACAGATAGCCTAAGTGGCAAAGACTGGTCCAGGAACAGCAAAAACTGTTGCCTTCTCCACAAGGACAGTTGAGCACTGTGCTAGATTTGTCCGTAGACTGTGCAGCCAACATCCTTGGAAGTTTCCAAGACCTGACTGGACAAAGCCCTGAACAATCTGGTCTGAATGGTCTTGATGCTACTGAGAGCAGGAAGTTGGACTGGGGACCAACCTGGATGATTCTGCTGCTGCAAAAGGCAGAACGTGCTGTGGGTTTAGGCTGAAAGAACATGGTTCCTCCTGTTCGTGCTTTGCAAAATTTCTTATATCCTCTACTCCCAATTAGAGAGAAGCTGGAATGACTGGWCATAGGGAAAAGGAACAAAAGTCTTTACCGTGTTTGTTATAGTGCTGAGATCTCTTAATTTGGCTTATTTTATTTATGTTGAAATAACATGCAGAGTATTTCTGATGTTTTGAATATAATGCTAACTGTTGTTTCATGCATTTCCGAGTTTAGCTTTAATCAGTATAGAAGCCTAGTTGGAAGTGCTGATTTCTTAATTTACTTTATTATTGTTTGACCTGTTCACTTAATTGTGTTTGGCTGAATGCTGCACACTTGTAATTTCAAAATCTTGCATAGGATCTAAAAGATACATAGCACAATGTACCTTTATTTTAACTTAATGCACTATGGCAGTCTAAGAAAACATTGAAAGGCCAGCAGAGGTACTGCAGAGATGCAGATACAGAACTGTATTTTAGTTTTAGATTTGCTTTGACTTTTCAAATCTTAAAGAAAAGTCCAGTCTAATTTGGTGACATTTTTAGTAACTTGAGGATTTCATTCCATTGTTAGTTAAGTCATGACATAAACGTATGTGGCAAGTTATAGATAAAAGAAAATGATCCTACTTAGAAAAGATTATCTTATAAGTTGAGGTATGATCTGAAAAGCGATGGTAGCAAACAGAAAGCATTGTGGTTCTGGGAAAGATGACAAGATTTACAAACAGTAAGATCTTACTGCTTTGGTTAGTATTGCATGAATCTTGAAGACATTGGAATATTATTTATCACTGTAATACTAAAAACTAGTGTTTACAAGTCTTAGCAGCATTTTAAACGGGACTGTAGTACATAATATTTACAATAACATACTGTCATTGCCTGCTGCAGCTCTCTGTTAATTTTGCAGTAGCATCGGACCAAATCTGCCCTTTTTTGCCCTCAGCAGACAGGTAGAAACTGCATTAAGTGTAGCTCTCCTGAGTACTGGCTCTGCTAGAATATTGGTATCACCAAGCAGGCTTGCTTCCTTGATGTATTTTGTGAGCACCAATTACAGTCTAACCAAGAAGGCTTGGCCTTAGCTTGTCTGAAAATATAACCCATAATTTTCAGTTACAAAGCATGACTCAAAGCTTCTGAAGGAAAAAAGGAAAAAACATTTCAGCATCAGCAGAGAGCTTAGAAGAAGTAAACTCTACCAAAGGCACTTATTTGCCCAGTGCAGGTTGGGAAAGCAATAGTAATGAGCAAATATTTTTGTGTTTTAGTTGATGGCCGATCTGCATATTTTGTGAAGGAGCTAGCAAGTGGGAGCAAGAAGGGACAAGATGAACATAGTTTGGAGACTTTCCAGAAAACAAGAACTGTTTTATAATGTGGCTTAACCCTCGGAGCCTGGCATGCTTGTTAGTAAGTTTGTTCAGGAAACAAGCTTTTGTCAGCTGCAGAATCTGCTTGTCTGGATTGTCAACATCTGCTTCATACAGAGAACATTGTGCTGAGAGTATTAAAATGTTTTGGTTTTTTTTTCCCTACCCTTTAGCTGATCACATTCAGAAGGGACTGCTGCAGGTGAAAACTAATAGTTAAGGAAATCCAAACCCTAAGGAAAATGAAACCCGTAATACTGCTTATTTCAGTAAGAGTGCCTCCAACAAGACTTTAAGTATTTTAAATTAAGGCATATAGGCAAGAGGTGTAGTTATATTATCAATAGTCAATAAGTTTGTGCCAGCTTCTAAAAAAGAGCACAAAGGTTTTCATTTCTATTTGGTAATAATAAAAAAAATCAAAATCGAATTAGTAATTCAGGTTGGAAAGGACCCCAGAAGGTCATCTAATCCAGCCTCCTGTTAAATCAGGTCAACTGCGAGAAAACCAGGATTAGCTATTACTCTGACAATCCTCAGAGATTAAATATTTTCCCTTTTTTGGTCATAGCTCTGTTCCTCTTCATATGTTTATTTGTGAGATGCTGATTTATAAATTAGAAGAAAAATGGTGTTATTTTTATTTGTTTCTAAGTGAAAAATATAAAAATGCACAGCAAATTTGAAATTACATTTTCATGATGTTTGCATTCATTTACACTTAGATGTGAAAACCTATATAATGCATGTATGTACCTGTATTGGAGCACTTCTATACCTGATGCCTCTTAGATTTGCAGATAAAAGTTAGGCCGTGTACCTCTCAGCTGATAGGATACTATAAAGTAACTGAAATATAGCAAGAAACTCTGATTTTTCTTTTCTGCATTAAAATACAGTATTTTATATTATTTTTTCTTAGAAACAAAAAACCTATACTGATATTTCTTGTGTGTTTGTCTTTTTCCATCCTGCAGCAGGGATGGGAAAATTAGGAATCTGTTGATAGAGGAGTGTTCTTCTCCATACTTTTGTATCAAAGCAGTAAAGAAAATTAAGGTGTGTTAATGATGAAACATGAGCAGATACGTTCTTTCCTTAAGGCTGATGAACAAGTCTGTTAGATCCTGACAACCGGGTATGACATGTTGATGTTCACAGCTATAGGACAGAGATACAGAAAGATTAATATAAATACTACTTTTCAAACAGTGTAATTTGTGTGTTATTTGGTCATATGAATGAGGAAATATGTGATTGAATGAATCTATGAAATCCTGTTCTGAAACTTCCCTTGCACACAAAATGTTTCAGCTGAATTTGTGTTACAGCACTTTTTTAAAAAAAACAACCCCCCACCTGAGCAACAAAAACCCTGAATACATGGAGAAAAGAAAATGCATACACGTGTGAGCTAAGAGGTTAAATAACTGTATTGCACATGCATTTGATTCATATTCATTAAAATGAGTTCAAGTATAAACTCAGTGTGACTTTTTAAAAATTGCTGTTATTTTTCTATTATATTGTTGGAAGCAATCCTTTCCCTAGTTATTTTCTAACGGGAAAATGCAATCCGATTTGACTCCTATCTGAAAAGTAGTTAGAAAGTTTTTATAAGCTGTATAAACTTGAACATCAGTTTGAGTAGCAGTTATGTTTAATTCTAAAATCAAGTACTATCTGGCAAGGACCAACATCCAGGTTTCCTCTGCAGGTTTTAGAGGAATGACTCCTCTCTGCTGTTACTAAATTACATCACATTGCTTGATGGTCTAGATGGCTCTCAAAGCTCTGTGAACAAGATATGGCTGTTGACTCATCGTCCTCCGTTTTCTGTGTGTTTGAAATAAGGTCAGTTAAATTAAGCAGCTAAGCAATTAAGCGCCCTGAAAAATATCAACACTTACTGAAAATAACCCTTCCAAGATTTAGGTAGTACAGAAGTGCCAACTCAAGCACATTTTTTCCCTTCCTTCTGAATATAGATTTTTCTTCAATCCTCCTTTTTAGTTAAAGTAATAGGAAATATTTTCTTGGGAAGACTTTCACATAGTTTTTCCAATCATTAAAAGGTTGTACGCACAATTTATTTATTGCCATTATTATATCTTAGACCAGATAATTACTTTCAACATGTGTGTTTCCTTAAGTATATTGTATTTCAGAAGTAGCATGAGCATCATGTGATGCAATATCTCCTATGGGAGTTATCTGTTTTTAATGAATAACCGAGTAAATACTGGAGTGTAAATCCTTGTAAATGACCAGAGTGTGAGTTAGAACTGTCCCATGGCAATTATACAGTTCAGGGTTGTTTAAAAATGCTGGAAGAGAGCCAGCTGCTCATCCATATGGAAATACAAATATTGAAAAGAGCTGTAGCTGATCCAAATGCACAGATTGAATTTGTCCATAAAAGGTATGTGACAAATTTTATTGTGCATGCCCTTATGAAGCAACTCCTGTTGGTTTTGTCTTTTGCTCATTCTGAATCCACCTGTAGGAGGAAAAGCCATATACTTAATCATTTCTGAGTCTCAGCCAGACATCTTTTTTTACGCATTGTAGTGTTAGCCATTTCAGTCACAGCAAACACTCACCTACCTGAGATTATATTTACCTCCCTGAAGATCAATCAGTAAGGCACAGTTCTATGCGTATCCTCTCCCAAACCACAGGCCTGGGTATGGCAGGTCTGGAGAGCGATCTGCTTTGGGTGTGGCATGTCAGGAGAGCAGCCAGCCTCGCTCATTTTTAAGGATTCACTAAGGCTTTCCTTGCACAGAAGTCTCTTCTGAAGTAATAAACCTACTAGGCTATACAGATATTATTTGTTTTCACAACATTGATACAAGGGCCATATCCTGACATACTCCTGGCGGAATTTTTGGTTGGGTGTTTCTGATATTCCTCGTCTTTTGTACAGTTCATCTCTCCAGCAGAACATGTACTAACAATGACAGTGTTTAGGTATTGGAAGTTATTCCATGAATAATGGCAACTGTGACTGAAGTAGAAAGACTTCACCATACTATAATATTTAGAAAATATGCAGTATTTGTATGCAATACTTAGATTCTATCTGCCTCATCATCCTTAAGGATGCTGTAGGAAAACATGTATGACTGAATGTTGGGCCTTGCTCTGCAGGACTGGCTTGGTGACCTCTAACCAACTGTGACAGAAATGAGATTCTGTGGATGCATATGTGATTACCAACAGTTAAATTATCAGTTTAAGTAGATAAAGCTTTTCAGCTGAGACATAACTGGGTGCATACTCCTTGCACAGTACCAATGCAAAGTAAATTATCTAAGCATACATCACCCTCTGACTTGCAGTAGGCTAGCAGTGTACATGCAGCTAGTTACAGCTGCTTGGCTGTTAAGCTAGAAACTCATTACACTGCTGTAACTTGATTGATTGTGATGGCCTGTCTGTACCCTTTATAATAGCTTTCTTCTTCGGGAGAATCATTTTGAATGCTCTGCAGCCTGCTTGCTTGATAGCTAGTGGTAACCTAAGGTAGCCTAAGACAGGAGCCTCATGGATTCAGGCTGAATTCAGCAGAAATTGTTTGCTCCTATCCCACAACCAGACAGGGCAAATCTGGAGAGTAAAGAATCCAGCAAAGAGGAGGAGAAAGGAAGGAGTCTGAGAAATAGACAGTTACGGCTTCTTCCTGTTCTTTGGGTCTTTAGACAGAAAAAAGTCATGTAGGGACATTTGAGTCCTAATTAATGGCTTTGTTAGGTAAGTGCAAAAGGTAAAGCCTATCCACACATGCTGCTTCACTGACTGGTTTCCAATGCCTTTTAAAATCTGACACACAATGGGCACGTCTACAGTGATGCGTAGTTCAGAGGCTCCCAAGCTGGTGCTGCATAAGGTAGCTCAAGACACRGAAACAGTTTAAAAGTGCCAGCATAATGCTGTGCAAGAGTTAATTACCCCTGCTGAGAGACAGGATTAATAAATCTGGCACAGTGCTGTGCAGATAAATGTTTTCAGACCATGAGGTACTATGGTTGTGATAAAGATCTGTGATTTGCTGTATGGATGCATAGCTTACGAGTGCTAACTTGGGGGACTCATTCTCTTATGGGGTTTATTCCTGTCAAATAATTATCGCAGAGGGGCTCACAAAAATTCTGGAAAGGGATGGTGCTCAATTCATAAATGCAGCAGCTTCCAATACTCTGCTGTAGGCCAGATTTAATTTAATTAACTTGCACCAGCTGGCTACAGAGTCAAGGAGGAATGCCAACAGGGAATAGGTGGAGGAGCAGTCTCCCAGCTGCTCTCACTTGATCAACTCACTGCCAGTGTTAGAACTAGGCTGGAGTCAACAGCACTGATTTTTAAGGATGTGCTGTGGAAATCCTTCATAGAGAGCTTCTAGATGTGTCTGCATCTTTATCTCTCATGAGCAGCACAGAAGGAGGGGAATGGAGGAAAAGATCTGCTGCTTTTTTTTATTGTTGCTTGTTTGTTTTGGGTTTTTTTTAGAGCTTTCTGAGATAAATTGAGGTAATTTTACCTCCGATTGGAAAGGTTGGACACCGCTGATTCCCATAGTACTTCTTGCTTTGCACCTCAGGGTTGAATGAAAAGAACTTCCTCTTGAACAGTTTGAATTCCAGGTTCATTCTGAAGAACTATAAACATGACTGCAGATAATGTTTGGAAAAGGGGTGGGAACGCGAGCAGAGAAAAAGAGCAACAGAAAGCAAGAACTGCTCATGATGAACAGGGCATCGCTACTCTGCATTGATTTTACGTGGTATTATGGCCTCACATTAAAGATGGGTAGATTTAAATAATTTTCTGGCCACAGTCTTAAGAATAAATTAGCCTAAAATGAGTAGTAACATGTAAAATAGCAATGCAATATCACAGAGGTAACTCAGTACTGTACCTGTGTCAGTATAACATTCTACACCAGATGATCAATCATAGAAGCAGTATTAATTATGATGGACACAATACTGCACCAATATGTTTGGTTCCTAAAGGGGCTCCCTTATGCAATAAGTCCTCTCTCTTAAACATATTTATTTTGTGTGTCTAAACTGGCAGAGCTTAGATTCTGAAGGGGCCCTGAAAGTCTACTGTAAAGTGTCCTCCACTGAATTAGAATCTTACATCATCTTTGCCATTTAATGTGAGAGTTTAGCAGTTTATGTTTCTTTATACAGCGTGAATCAGGAAGAAGGGTATTGGAGTTCAAATGAAGGCTGAGTTTATACAGCCTTACATATCACCTCCAAGTTTGACACTTTACTCTTATGTCATGCACATCTATTTACTGCCTATAAATATTGCAGACACAGTAGCAAACTTTTAGCTCATCTTTTAACACTATTCATTTAGATCTTTCTTCTTGTAGAACCTGATTAGCTTGGCTGTTCAAGTATTTGTCCATTTTAAGCCTTTTTACTCAAATTATAATTTATTGGTTTCCTGTGAGCTTTCTTCGGCATTCTTAGCTGATCAGACAGGTAAGACTGATAACTTCTGGGAACCTGGTACCAAGTCAGACTCTGCTGGAGAGCAGAGAAGCATGCAGGTATCTAGTTGCAAAGAGCAGCAGCAGTAGGACACCAATAAGAGCAGGTGCTTTACAGCACGTCAGATTTATTAAGAACTTAGTTTAAGAAGTTCAAACAAGGGGCATGACTTTCAAGCACCTCTGTTTGAGTTGCACTATCATGTAGCATAAAGATCACAGGTATTTCCAATGACATTAATATCCCATGGCACACATTATAGTGAACTCCTGATGAAAATGACAGTCAGCTCTTAAATTATTCTACTTCTCTGTCAGATACAAATGTGAACATCTTGAATGGGTTGCCAACTGTATTTATACAAAGAGTTCAGCGCAGTAGAAAAGTACTGTAAAAACTGTCAGACTTTTTTGCTTAATTCATTGCTTTTAAAGTTGCACAATGAAACCTTAGCTGCTGACTAGATGAAAGTGCCAGGCAGCTTTGATCAGATCTAGCATAACTGTCTTGAAGCTAGATTACATTTAGCTTTAATACTATAGTATCTTCAATACTGACAAAAGTGCTGCATTTATCTGCTACTTGAAATGACAAATGCCTAAAGGGTTTCTAAAACAAAGCTAGTTAAAAACTACCACAAAGATGGTTAAATTCCAGCTTTGTATTTTTGCTCTGAATTTATGGACCAGATTATTTTGTTACCTCCTGCTTTACCATCTGTTCCTTATAACATCTAAAGTAGAAGGAACAACTTTTGTGAGGCCTAGCAAAGAAAACCCACAATTTGGCCAAATACAGAGAATAAATTTTAAGCATTGCAAAAGATTGTGCAGGAGAGATGCACTAAAAATCAGTTCACAACTCTGCCATATAGCACTAGGAGTGATACACCAGTAGGACTATTGGAGTGTATTTACAACAGAAGAAAAGAGATTGTATTTGATAACTGACAGCTGAAGAAATTTCTGGGCCATAAAAACTCCACAGATGATAAAAAAATATCTACTGAGCCAGTCCTGTGTCAGGCTTCAAATCATTGCTCTGGTTAGACAATTAGAATAGCTGGTGGAAGGTTTCTAGCTAAAAGAAAGTAGCGTGGCAGAATACAGGGAGATAAGTCTTGAAGGAAAAGGAAGTTGGTTTCAAGATCATTACACACTGTGTCAGTTTTATGATACAAAACACTGACATTCTGATGTAACGGTCAGAATCAATTTTTCATAATCATTGAAGGTGATTAAATATATATTCTCGGCAGGACTTATGAATAGAAGCTATCAGCTGTAATGCGCAGCACTCAGTACATGATTATTCTGCCACCAGACTGTCTTAATCGGCTCTGCAATCCAATGCCAGCTTGAGCGTAGGCTGCAGTAATACCCCGAGAGCAGCGGATCGTGAGTCCCAGACATATAAATGGAAAAATCCTGGGAGATAAGGTTCATTTTCTCTTGCAGCTGTGGCAAGGAAAAGGAAGAGGGATTTATAATTTCTGCAGAACTCAGTAATAGAGACGGCCCAAAAAACAGCAGAGTGTTTCGTAAGAAGTTTTATAACATGCTGAATATTTCTTTCAGCTGGAGTTTTTTTTATTAAATAAGTAATTGTCCTTAAAATTTCAAGCTCTAAAAAAAGTTGATTCATACGTCTTTTCCAGAATAATGTTTTTTGGGTGGAGTAAGTTGTGAAATAATAATAATATATTACTTTTCTATTACTTTTCTTCCAACCATCTGAATTATTTTTTCAGGGAGATAAAAGAAATTCCATTTGTTTGGAGGGGAACATCCCCCTCGCCCCCCCTTTTATTACAGTGTCATAGGTTTACAGTATCTCGAACTGTGACTCAAGCTTATAAAGTGCTCACATCCTAGTTCTTTAGGTGAGATACTTATCTGGAATAGGTCAGTGTTGTTCTATAGATGAGTTCCTGTTGATCGCTCGTAGCATTGATGAGCGTGAGCTTCTTGATGTTATTGCCAAAAGTCAGAAGTTCCATCAAAGCCAGCAAAGTTTCATTGCTTGATTGGTTTAAATGAGAAGCAAATCTGGCTGTTTTGTAATCATTATTTGTTCCACAAAGTAACAGGATCTCAGAACTTAAAAGTAAACTTAAAATAGGAGCCAGAATATAACTATAGTCCTTTTCAATTCATTGAGCAATTTTGGAACCTCTCTCTAATTCGGGGAAGGTTGTCCTAGAAGAAATGATTAAAAAAACCCAAACCAAAACAAAAACAAAACAAAAAAAAACACTTTCCCCAATGAGTTGAGTATAGAATAAGAATTTAAATAGCGTTGCTGGACTTGGAGTTATAACTGGCTGCATCAGTGCATGCACTTCAAAGCTGGGAGCAACATGTTGCAAAAGAACCACTTGAAATTTTTTTTTTTTTTTTTTAGACAGTTGTCCAAGTCAGCATCTCTGTATCATCTTTCAGGGCTATTAAAACAGGGTGTGGATCTGTTGATAGGGGTGTGTTTTAGTTTTCTATGTGAACCAAAATTTCATCTAATTATACAATTAACTGTGTAAACTCTCTAGAACTGTTCAGTATGTGGTAAAGACATCATGTCAGCTCAGTGGCAATTGAATTGTTTTGTCTACCTTTTATACCACTTACACTAATTTTTCTAATGGTTTTGTTCTAAGACAATAATAAACACGAGAACAGGGGAAGGCCTTTTTACTGAGGACAGTGTGATGTGGAAACTTTGGGCTTCTCCCTCAATCAAATTGACTGATTTTGGAAAGACACTTTTTCAGGAAGTGAAACTCTGATACTATCAGCATGGCAATGCTTCAGCTGCCAAAGGAAAGGTACAAACGCCCTGAAATCTGTAAGAGTATTCATCCCCTGTGGACACTTGGAGAAAGCTCAGGTACTTCCTTCAGCAGAGCTCTTTGAACTGTGGAAGTTACCATGCATCACTTGCAGGAATTGTTATAAAAAGGCTTTACCTTATTACTTCCTAGGACGATTAAATGAAGAGAATAAAGTAGTAATGAGGACATTAATGGGAGTCCCCTGTATTGCTTTCTCGTGTGATTTTTGTCACCGGTTTCCTGATTTCTGAAAGCTCAGCTGCTGGAACCACCACATAACTGTTTTCATGTTTTAGCTATTTTTCCAGTCGTTGTAGCTGCAGGCAAAAGTCTGAAAACACGGACAACCTGAATGTTTCAACACCAGAAATTAAATAAGAAGCACTGGAAATTAATTATTGCTTTAAAATCTAGTGGGTTTAAATTTTACTTGCGACTGGCTCATGATTTTTGACTCAATGTGGTTGTCAAACTCGTACCTGACATCCAACCCCAAAAGGAACATATTTAAAGGTGCTGGTTTAGAGTTTTCAATGTTTGCTAAAACGCTGTGTCTCATTTAAGTATTCATGTGAAAACTCTGATGTTTTTCTGTATGAAAACATTTGGCATATAATTTGTGAAGAAGAGAATGTTGTCGTGTAGGACTACAGATTTGGCGTATTTCCAAAGAGCTTGCTTTCATGGTATTTACATAAAACCTAGTCAGCAGCAAAAAATCAAGTGTTATTAGTGAAGGAACACTTCAATACAATGATCTAGCATGTAATTTGAGGAGATTAGAAATTCATATTCTAGTTTAGGCTCTGAAAAATGAGCTAACGCAATGCGTTGTGACCAAGCGAAATAATAGCTGGTAATTTACTTCCTTGGTTCCTGTCAGCAGTTTCATTTGTGTTGAATAGGTATAATTGTGTGTCCTCAAAGAGATTGCACTAAACCCTGTTATGATACAGTCAGACTTTCCAAATCCTTTATTAAGCACAGCAATTTCCTGCTACAGATAAAAATACTTCAGTCTTTAGTTATATTTACATTCTGCTAGTAAAAAGTAGCTTTCTTTTAAAAATGTGTTACTTGTGGTCTTCAAAGTTGAGTTGACTGAAGTTATCCTGTTACATTATTGTCCATGTGAATATGGTGTTCAGCTGAGCCAAATTTAAAATAAAAAAAAGCACATTTTAAAAGGCCGTTGAATGGTGGTGATGCCACCATGCTACCACACGTATTAGATTTTGAAAGCAAGCGCTTTCTGATTGTTTAACAGTCCAGAGTAGTCGCAAGGGGAAAGTGTGGGAGGTTTCAAGCCTAAGCCATTTTACAGAAAATGAAGTGATAATAGTTACTGCCGTTAGCCATATGACTCAGTAGTAATTTGGAGAAAAATTGTTTACGCTTGGCAGAAGTTAATACTAAACAAGCTCCATAATCTCATTTTTGCTAGCAAACATACTTTCCCGTTAAAAAGGCGCTAAAATGTACTTACGGTGATCTTACACTTCTTGAAGATAAGTGCAAGAGGTACTTTTTCTAGTTTGGAGGTTTTGGAGTGTTTTTCTGCCAAATTTAAAAAAAAATAATAATCAGATCTAGATCCTCCTTGCTTGAAGCTTCATACAGTGTTTATTACAGTCTAGCTTTATTTTGATGGAAAAACAGCAGGAAATTGAGTATTTAATCTTGTATATAAGGTTAAAATTTGGAAACATTTTTGTTTGAGTTGCTGTAGCTCAAGAGCCAACATTTATTATTCTGCTTTGATTTTTATAACTCTCAACACATTTGGCTAAGATATGGAAACTTAGATTTTGTGCGTGCTTAAATTTTTTCTAAATAGGTTTGACATCTCTCATGTTTTTTGTTTATACCTAAAACTTACCATGTTATCCCCAAAAGCTAATGCTCCACATTAGAGAGATTGGGACAATAGTTTGTTTATATATAACACAAATATTAACATGTATGTCTATATGCATAGAAATAAAAGTGTTTGTATGCTTCCAGGCTTGCTAGTATTTCCTAAATCCAGAAGATACTTGCAGCTAGAATAATTTGAATCTTTGGCTATTGGTGCTTCTTTTAATCGCAGCTGCTGCTGTTCAGGCTTTCAAAAATTTGTTCAATAACAATTTTGTTATTAGCAGGCCCTACTGAGTGCTGAGCACTCTTGAACATTTGCTACTGAAGAGTATTCTTTCAGAAGGATGAGTGTGTTTTAAGAGATTCTTCCTGCTTTTTTCAAAATGCCTTACTGACTTCTGGTTGGACTCGCTGTTCTGAATCCCTCGGCAGTTTGTGAAAATGTCCATCTTAAACTTAGTCTTTTTCTGCCCAAAGTAATGGTATTATACAGTGTGCTGTGGGATTTTTGCAGTCTTATATTTCTCCATACTAAAATTCAAGATTGTAAAATGCTAGATTACAAATAGTCCCATAGAATCATGTTCTCTTTTTTTTTTTTTTTCAGAAGCAGTGACCTAATTCATGAAATATTTCTGACTATGTTGCTGTTACACTTATTAGCCCAAATGGGACAAAATAATCCACTGGTCACATGTGCTGAGCACTCCTCAAGGAGCCCTCCATGACTTTGGTTTAGAAATGGGGTTTGAAACAGTTTGGCAATAAAACTTTTTTTTTCACTATTCTTGGAATTGCCTGGTACCAGTGAAAATATACTCAATTTATTTTCAAGTATTTAAAACCTTATTTTTACAAAAGCTAAATCAAGTGGTGGAATAATGAAAGGAAGAGTGGGGGACAGAGATTTCTTTATTGTAGCTACCTGTGAATTACTTATTAGTTTGGAATAATGATAGCACAGTATGTCTTTGAATACAGTCAGGGTATTAACCCACATCCCTAGAATCCTAACCATGACTTCCAGAATATTTAGCTTTCTATATCATTGCAAAAATTCTTGACCATCATTAATTTATCTTACCCTTAAAAAGAAGGGATAAACATTTCAGTAGGTAATAGAAACATGTAAAATCTCTCCTTGAAGTCATGCCATAAGAACAATCTTTCTTCCAGTCTTTTGGAGCTTCCAGTACTGGCTAAAAGGAGGAATTGAAGAAGCATATGAAAATATTCAAATCGTGGTTAACGGATTGTGTTTTGTTTTGCACGATTATATTGTTATTGTACTGTGTATAATTGTGTTACTTGATATACAGCTATTTTTCTAAATGTCAAGATGTGGCTAGTAAATAACCTTAAAACTCCATTTCATGGTTACTACAATAGATGAGTTTCAATGGAATTATGCAGTTTGGAGAGGAGACAGCTGTTGCACACACTATGCATTTTTGTTGGGACATTTCTACTTCTGGGTGTTTTTTTCTTTCTTCGCTCTCTAACATAGCCACAAAAAATTTGATATGTTTTTTAAGTCACTTGAGGAAAAAAAAAAGTCTGATAGGATTTCATAATGTTCCGTTCAAATCTTATGCATAATTTCAGTCCTGTATTGAGACAAGATTTGATATTCTTGTTTGATGGAGTGACTCGTGACTCTGCACTCAGGATGCTTGTGCAAAGACAGATCCACTCTTGTACAGGTGCTTGCATAGTGTGTACTGCAAATCAAAACTCCAGGTATACATCAAACTGTAGTGTATTTACCAAAAACTGAATTTTTGAAGTTGCTGAGCTTAGCAGACATGCATAATGCTATCAGTTTTCTGCCCTCCCATAAAATAATTACAATACTTTATTTTAAAAATAATATATTAAATAAGTAATTACTTAATTTTAAGGGTGATTACAAAAAGCATTACTTAACATAAATTCACCAAAATGTCTACATGTCATTCCCTCTGCCTTTTTGGTTATGCCTAATGACTACCAGGCTCCTGGCACATTTCAAAACTATTTCTGGACATCTCCAGTTCCCCTGTGTGCTTTCTTCGTCCTTCTGTCTTTGACACAGTTCTCCCTGTTTAACTATATTCCTCCCTGCTTCCCTGGTTTCCTTCTGCTTCCTATGCTTGCATTTTTTTTTTTTTTTTTAATAACCAGAGCTTTCAACTCTGTATGCCTCTTTGATTTACTCATTAATGCTATAATTCACTCTTTCAATTTTGCAAGCTATCTTTCATTCTGTGTGAAATAAATTCATTGATGTAATTAATCTAGACTGATAATATCCCTTTTATCAGCCTACCAGATAATTTTGATGTTTGGTGATGATAGCGTTTTGTATTTAATAGGTAATCTAAGTAAAGGGGATATATTTGTACAACCTTTAAATAAGAAATCTCAATATATTTATATATTTGAGACAGCAATGTGCCATTACAGCAGAGAGGGCTAACAGTGTCCTGGGCTGCATTAGGAGGAATGTTGCCAGTAGGTTGAGGGAGATCCTTCCCCTCTGCTCAGCACTGGGGAGGCCACACCTGGAGTACTACGTCCACCTCTGGGCTCCTCAGTACAAAAGAGACATGGACATACTGGAGAGAGTTCAACAAAGGGCCATGAAGATGATTAAAGGGACTGGAGCATCTCTCCTGTGAGGAAAAGCTCCTATGAGGAGAGAGCTGGGACTGTTCAGCCTGGAGAAGAGAAGGCTCAGAGGGATCTTATTAACGGGTGTAAATACCTGAGGGGAGGATGCAAAGAGGCCAGGGCCAGGCTCTTTTCAGTGGTGCCCAATGACAGGACAAGAGGCAATGGGCACAAACTGAAACACAAGAGGTTCCTTCTGAACATCAGGAAACGCTTTTTTACTGTGAGGGTGACCAAGTACTGGCACAGCTTGCCCAGAGAGGTTGTGGAGTCTCCCGCCTTGGAGACAGTCAAAAGCTACCTGGACATAGTCATGGGCAACCGGCTCTACATGGTCCTGCTTGAGCAGGAGGGGTTAGACCAGATGACCTCCAGAGGTCCCTTCCATCTTCAACCTTTCTCTGATAGGCATAGTTTGATTTCAAAATACAATTTGAAGCAACGGTAAACTAACCATAAATTGTTATACTATCTATCTTTAAAAGCAAGAATGTTGCCAGAGGTAGAAAGTTCATGGTTTTTTTATTAATTATATGGTTTTCCATTCATAAGAGAAAAACAAGTGATGCAACGTGTGCCTTGGTGCTATGTAGTTTAGAGCACCTGATGTTTTAGTCCAGGTGTGGACATTGCCGTACTGGGGAAGGGCAATTTTTATGACTAGATGAGTGGTGGGAAGCTGTACACCTCACTGGAACATTGAGGGCGATTGTGGAGAAAATTTCTGAAACCTGTGGAGCACTATGGAAAAAAAATGTTAGTGAGAACTTACCTAAGATACAGTAATGCCAGCAAAATAACTGCAGCTTATTTGATGTATCTGAAGGTAGAATATTATTCTTTGTTACACTGTCGATGCTCTTTCCTTACAACTGAGACTCTAGCACCATTTTTGTCTCTTTTTTTACTATCCTAAAATACTTCCTCTGTTTTACAGTCACTCTATCAATCTCTGTCTCTGCTACAATAATAATAATAATCCATGTAATAAGTGACTGTAGAACCTAAAATGATTCTTTCTGCCTTGAAATGTCAATATTAAAGCCTGAAATCCATTAGCCACTTGTACTTTGATTTCTGAGTCACCCTACATCTTAATCTTCTCAAAATAACATTTACAACTGAAAGTTTGCAGTTTTGGTGGTTGTGGCGGGGGGCATTGACAGGAAGGCAATGTGCTTAAAATTCCCTTTTAAAATGCTTATTGAACCCACCATCATCTTCTGTGTGTGGTTTCTTACTGCAAAAAGCCCAGATGATTTGGCTGCACTATATTCAGCTGCACATCTGCAACAAACTGTTATAATTTGCATTAGCACAATAGTTGGCTGAATAAGCTTGCCTCAACACAGAATATTAACAGATGCCTTTCTCTTTTCTGACCCCATTTAAGCACAGGGAAAATAATTTTCTGTTTCCTTTCCCGAAGGTGATAGAGCTCTTACTTCAGAGTGTTATCTGATGTAGTCAGCTTATAAGAAAGGGAATCTTAACCGGTCATTTTGTCAGAAATTAGTGTCTCCTCATGCTTTCATCTTTTGTAACTAACATTCTAGGCCAGTCTTTGAAAACTGTGAGTAATTGGAAGCCATAAGCAAAAATATGCAATCACTTTCTATAGTAGTAAACCTAGGATAACTGAAATGCAGGCATTATGTGCCTGGTTTGAAGGAAATTAAATTAGAGGTGGCGTGATGCAAGCGTTTTTGGATGATATACTATGGAGCTACAAGTTTTTTGGTGGCAGCCTCTGTATGACTACATGATGCTGTAGGTTGGTATTGCGAAAGACGTAGGTTTGTGTCCTATCATGTCAGGAATGGACCTGATGTGCAGGGCCATGAGGTAACAAATATCCTGATTTTAGCATGAAAGCACTGTTATCGTCAGCTGTAACTCCACTCTTTCTTCCACACTCTATTAGTCTCATCTCGTACAGCAGTTCAGATTTTCCTTTATCATTTCTGGTCTCTCATGTCTCAGGCAGCACATGTGAGACTTGCAGGTTTAATACGTCTCATGCTTTTTCCCTTGGTAAGCATAGATTTCATGCATTTTCAGTGTCATGCAAATTCTGCTGTCCCTTCTGTGCAAAAGAAATCTGGCTTGATCTATAATCAGCTGAAAGATTACGTGACAAAATGTCATAGTTGCATGATCCTAACTAGCTGTGCAGGATTAGGATCATGAAGTGGCAAAGAAGTTACTGAGTGGCAGAAGGGCGGACAGTGGGGCTTTCACTTACAAGGGTTCTGCCAGAAAATGCATTCCCTGGCAAAAACCTGTTTGCAAGCCCTTCCGCAATAAGTGACTCCATATGGCCATGTACATGCCAGGCCTCATGCATGGTAGTGAAGTTTCTTGTGTAAGGGAGCATGTATTTTTGTCCTACTCTTACACTGTTACCAACATGTTAGTTTTGGGCTACTGTTACAGTAGTGGTTTTGATGGATCCTTGGTTGACCCAGAGCAGCTGCTTTCATGTTTTTGTATTTTGATGCTACCGCTGACTATCTCAGCCCGTAACACTATGCACATAGGCTTTTAAGGATTTGTGAAATTTGAGGGTCAGCGCATTGTTCAAGACTTATGGCCAGCATGGAATGAACAAAATTCTGCTAGTGATAGTAACTTATATCTGATCTGTTGTTTGAAAGCTCAGTTACGTTCCCAAGCAGTAATTCTTGCACATAAGAAGAGAATAAATCAGTTCTTCAAAGATGACCATATTTTCATTGCCAGATGAAATTTCAGAACAGAATCACTTATCAAAACAATGTTTTTGAGAAATGATGAGATCAGGCCAGTTAAGTTCTTCATTATGTAAATTATGGATTGAAATCAATCCCAACTGTTATAATTTAGAAAAGAAAAAAAACTATCTTCCCACTTCGTAACGTATTGTTCAGTGTTAGTTTTAGCTTCTGTTCTTGGCCTATTCATAGATCTGCAGCCCATTACAGTGGCGCCTGTTAGAGCAAATACTGTGAAAGTTTTGCCAGTTTTTCTACGATAAACCATGTTTTCCAGGAATTCATACTTAATCATAAAAAATCCCTTGTAGTTGAGACTTGGCATGGAAAGTCTTGATTCACAAGGATTTCGCTTGTATATTTATCCAGATTTTCAAAAATAAATCAGTCATCTAATTTATTAAGCCAGAGGTATTTCAAAATAATGTATTGTTTAAAGATCATTGAATTGTATTTGTTGGAAACAAATAATATTATGGTCACTTAATCTAAATCACTTAATCTAAATAGACACATTTCCTGACAATGAATAATTGCTTTGTTGCTCTTACCTCACAAATCACTCTCAAATGTTTCTGTGTGTTTTGTCTATTGGGTAGACCCATGCAGAAACTAATTAGTGGTTTAAAATGGTCGAATTATTTTCAGTGTTCTCGAAATATTCAAATGGCTAAGGTATTTTCCTTTGAAAAGCTAACGGTGTATCAATGAAAATTTAACTGTATAACTCTCTAACTTATGGTATGATGTTGATATTACATCCTAATGTGCATTTTAAAACTTATTTTTTTCTATATGGCATGCTTATTTTATAGGTGGCAGGATTTTTCCATTTAGTTAATTACATGTAAATAACTATTAATGCACGTTGTTCATCATGGAGATACGAGAGTCAATCTGCTTTGTGACTCTTACCTAGGATGTTTCCATAGTTCTGATAGAGACAAACTATAACACTGGCAATTTCTAACTAATAATCCATATAATTGTATAGATTTTAATTGTCTGCATAGACAGACAAACCAGGGAGAAATGCTTATTCTTTATTACAAACATTTCTTTTTGACTGCATATTAGTGCTTTATGTTTCCTGTTGAAATCAGGTCTGGGGAAAGAGCTATTATCTGAAGTTTATTTACACAGAAATTAACAACAACAGAAATCACATGTTCGAAGCCTGTATGTGTGGAAAGATTGTAAAGAAGAATAACTGGATAGTGTTAAGGAGTAAGTAATTATTCGGCTACACAGAAGGAAACTGAAAGATGTTAAGCATAACTGGAAGGAGAATAAATTCAAACAGGATTTTGAAAGGAATCTCCTGAAGTCAGCAAATGACAAGAAGAAATGTTACCTTCCAGTCTGAGTTAGAGAGCAGGAAAGTGGCTATAACATTAGATTAATTGTCTCAGTAGAGAAAATAAACAGTTGAGTGGATATGTGTAACTAATTTGATAAGTATGTCACACCCTAAATGATCCAGTTGTCACCCACTATTAATCTTATAGGACAGTTTAAATCAACACATGGAAGAGATTGTGATGAAGGCACTGGCCAAGGAATGAGTATTTGCTAACATGATGAAATAATTAGCATTCAGTAGAGATCAACTATACTTCAATGTGAGAAGCTGATAATAGCTTAGCTGAGCTTGAGTCAAATAAATACTTCCTTCCAGTGTTCAAAACAGTATCAGCCCAGCCTTAGTATGTAGCCAAAGTTATACGCTTGCGTGTCTGTTTTTTAGGTCCATGTATTCCAGTCCAGGGGCTTATCACATATGCATCTAAAATCAGAACTGTAAAAATTGTTCAGCTTGAAAAACAGCTGCTAATTCAAAGTTAGTGAAGTCTAAAAGGTTCAGGTAGATGTTTCTTCCATCATCTCTTGATCTTCTGCAAAGAATGTACAGGCAGGAATGTACCATTCTTGGGAGAAGTACTAGTTGGCAGAAGTCAGAAAGGTGCCAGGAAACCTGCTAGTGTTTCAGGGCAGCGTTCAAACCTGTGCTCTGGCTCTTTTTATTTTATTCATAAGATGTAGCCCTCGCAGCTGGCCACCTGTTTAGCAAGGATTGTGGTTTGTGCTACTGTACTCACTGTACTGTACTGCAGGATGGGCTCTCTATGTCTGCCAGCCTCACTATGTACTGGTGGAAATACCTCTGGCCCACAAAGAATTATTAGCATCAGGCACTTCTAAGCAAAAAATAAATAGATCTTGAACAATTTCAATTATGCAATGTCTTTAAGCTAATACTGTCACAAAATAATGAAGCCAAGATCTCATAGCCATCAGAAGCTCACCCAAAGTAGCCATAAGAATGTGATGATGTGGAGCAGGAATAGCATATATATTTATATTTTTCATATGGTTAATTAAACCTATGGAATCATTCTGTACATACTAAGGTTTTATTGGTATTCAAATAAAGAATTTCTTTTTTGAAAAAAATAACTGATAATTACTTCTCTCTGTGCTTCTAATCAACAGTCTTTGATGTACATCTGTTTTTTAAGTACATCTGTAACTTCTAGTCAGGAAAAGCCTTTTATGGCAAGTAGCCTTTAAGCTACATGCTGTGTTTATTTCATATATTCTTTTTCCTTTTCTTCTTAAGAAAGCATCCACACATTTTTCTTCAACTTTATCAGTGAATATATACTTTAAAACATTTTATGCAGGAAAAAGCTTTAGTTTTCAATTTAGTTTAGACTGGCTGTTTAAACTGATGGTGGAGATTATAGTGCTGTCTTTCTTGCAGATGTATATCAGAATAAGAAGAGAACCTAATTTGTCCACTCCGTACGTATTATTAGACACCACGTTATACCACTTCTCATATCATGTGATGCCAAGGCTGTATCCAGCTGCTGTGTATATGAGGGGGGAAGGCAGCCCGCTGTGGTGCTGCAAGCATCTGCAGCAATAGGCTGGCATAACAGAGATGCTGCAGACCATTCATTCCCCTAGCAAATCCATGTCTCTTGCCTCTGGGAGGGGAAAAATTATTTTCGTTGTTGTTGTTCTTCAGGTCAGTGCTAAATATAAAAAATACATGGTTTTAAATACAACGTGTTTGAACACTGATGCACTTAGGGTTGAAATATGTACTCATTATTCAGTCTGTTTAAGCATGTGAAACAACTCGTAGATAAATTTCTTGGCAAGGGCTCAGTAAAGTAATTGTCAAAGTAAACCTTTGTTCAGTTCTGCATGTTGCTATACGTGAAGCCAGCACTGCTCCACTGTAGGTGTTCCTGGCTACGCAGCTGTGCTGGGGGAAGGAACACGCGTGTGCTCCTCATCCGGCCCTGCACGCTCTGCCAGGTGGCCTTCAGCCCCAAGGAGGCAGTCTGAGCCTTCCTGCAGGCACTATTTTGTACTTYGGTGGCTTAGCAATTGTTAATACAGCCTCTTCTGCCTGCAGAGCTGTGAGAGCGGTAATTGCCAGGTGGTGGGCACTGAGGAACGGCTGGGGCAAAAATGTCCTCAGCTGCTCCAGCTGGATCCAGAAAAGGGGCATTCCCCATAACCGCAGTAATACTGGTTTCATTCTGGAAATGTACTATATTCAGGCTTCTCATGGGTCTTCCTAGACATAAGTTTTTATGATGAAGTTGAAGAACAAGTCTAGGCTCTATGGCACTCCCCTCATAGATCACATTTTGTTATTTGTTTATTGCAGCTTCTGATGTAAAATTTGTTAGAGGCATACAGTTAAGTCCAGCCCAGGTTGGGGTTTTTTTTGTTTTTGTCATAACATCAGCAGATAAGTTTATCCAAAAAAAATTCCTTTCAAAGTAAAATTTCTTTGTGTGAGGACTAAGCCTGTACATTCATATGTGGAAAGCTTCTGCAAAGTCATTTGAGTTCCTTTTGGATTAATATTTGCGGCTGTAGAAATGAAGCTAACAGAAGCGTCACAAAAGTCACAGGCAGGACTAACTACTATACTGGAAATGAATATGCTCAAACTGGGGACTCTTATAGATCTATAAAGTTTTCTTATCTTTACCACAAAATAAAATTAAAGCACATGCTGGCTGCATGTCTAGGAAAAAGTGATGATGGCCTTAATACGGTTTGGTAAGCATTGTTATTTGTTTCAGTCAATTATATAAAAATTAAAAAAAAAAAAATGAACTGAGGATAATGGTAAACAATACTCTAGAGTAGACCTAAAGAAAAATCCAGGTTGCTTTGTAAAGTGGACCCATTCAAACACAATTAATTTTAATTTAGTTAAGTGTAAAGTTATACTGGAGGATCAAAGAGTTATAGAACTAGGAGCGCATACCTGCAGGATGAGGAATGGCACCTAAAAAACAGTGTTTCTCAGAAGAAATCACATGAGTCCACTACAATGTAGAGAGAAAAATTTCAAATGTAATTCTTAGCTGTATAACTTTGGTAATAAGGAGAAGGCACAATAAATCAATTTTATCCTATATATGAGCATAACTCTAACATCCAGTCTGTGGAAGATACTGGAAAACTGAACAGAGTGCAGATAAGAGTCACAAACTTTCTTTGAGGGCTACAAAATAAGCTTTAAAGAAAGGTGCGCAAAGACTGCCATATGTTCAACTTCTCAGAAAGATGATGAGCAGAGATTTATCTACAATGCATAAAGAGAAAAGTCTGATCAAGGAGAGAAAGGCATAATGAGAAATAATAGCTGGATATTAAAATTTAAGTTAGGAATTGGGCAGATATTTCTGGTGGTGGAATGATTAACTGCTGGGACAATTACCAGAGGAAGTGGTGGATCTTCTGTCTCCTCTTGTCTTCAGATCCAGACCCGATGCATTTCTCCAACAAGTTATTAGAACTCAACAGCATATGAGAATAATGTTTGATGGCTCATATTTATGTAAGAGATCTCACTAGGTGTTCTCTTGACCCCACTTCTCACCTGCAATCAGTGCATCATCTTAAGTTCTAAGGAATAAAACATGTTTTCTATTATATTAATATAAAGTGTAAGCATTCTTAAAGAGACATGCATTATTTAATTTTCCTATCTAGGTATTTATTATTTAATCTACAGACTTTGAAAAGGTGTGCAGGTTTGAGACAATCTTGATGCAGTGAACTTCAGATAAGAACTAGTTCATCTGGCTTCAAGGCAAACAAGACACTTTAAGTTATTAAGTCTAATAATAAACTTTGAGAAATCACAGGTTATTTAGCTTGTGGTTTGTCCTTACTATGCTCCCATGTGCATCTGCAGTAAAATTTAATATAGGATACATTGTATCTAATGCTGCTATTACATGTGGACTTGAATTTATTTGGAAATGTTGTAGAGCATAATTTAAAGAAAGTACAGTATAAATAGTTTCTTTCTGTGTGAATTTCCGTTTTAAATAACTGTAACTTTGAAACCACCTCATTTATTTCCTTCAGGTGTGATTCTTTCACTGTGAAAATCTCCAAGCATATCAGATTGAATTTTCTGCTTTTGGCTGTTTTACACTATATTCTGATTAACAAAAAAAAAAGGGGGGGGAAAAATGCCTTTCAATAACTCAATGTTTGCAATACAAAAAAAAGATACTAAGTATTTTACAACCCATTCACTGAAACCCATTAACTATCATATTTTTAAAGGCTCACAATATCTTGAGCAAAATTATTTTTCCAGGGCACAAGAATTTCGTGAGTGGTATACACCAGTTTAGTACCTTAGGGGCAAAAAAAGTTAGGTGGTCCCATGGTCTGTTTATGCATTACTTTGGAGAAAGCCTACAAGGAATACTTTTCAGCTCAGTTTATCTTAGGTCCTTGATCCTGATTTACTGATATTTCCTCCTGTCCTCAGCCAACTCATCTTCAAGCCTCAAGTGCCAGTTGGTCAAAAAAGTGTAGTTAACACTTCGCAGCAACGCAGGGACATTTAAAGAGCTGCTTGGGGGGGGGGATGTGGGGATGGGGGTGCAAAGTTTTTCCAGTGGCAAGAATTATGCAGAGAGTTGAACCACACATTGCTCAAACACTCAGAAAAAAGTCCAGGAGGAAGTTTGAAGAAAATTCGTTCAGTAGTTTCAAATTCATGATGAATGTTTTTACAGTTTCATGGTCCAGAGTTTGAGATGGCCCCCACAGACACTGCCTGTGTGCCAGAAACACGGCCAGGCTAGGAGCCGGGGGTCCAGCAAAGCTCTAGGTGCGTGATGCATGAAAATGAAAATAGGCCCAATGGTACTTCTTTATGAAATAAAATAGACAACAACACAAATAGCTGATGGTCATACAACTTCTCTTTCTTTCACGTTCCAGGCCAAGTCTGTCAGGCAGGATGAAACAGTCAGTGTCTGATATTTTAGTCTGAATAAGTCTTCTTTAAAACCAAAGAAGTTACAAGCTGCGTATGTGCTGATGGACGTACGGTAGTTGTGTACCTGTTTGAATACCAGTTTTGGGGTAGGGAGGGAACCATGTTTTTCCCTGGAGTGCTGAAACTCACCCTTTAGTCCAGCGGTTCCTTTCCACGGCTCTCCCCATGGCACGTTTGCTGTGGAAAAAAAACGGCGTCAGCATCCTGGGAGAGCTGTGCTGCCACTTCCCACGGAGGCAGCCGACGGGCTCAGGGGCAGCGTGACTGCGTTACGGAGGGGCCGTCATCCTGGTGCCTTTTCGCGTCTTTGCAGAACTCCTCATGCACTCCTTTTCCAAAGATAATAGCAGAGCTTCAAACACTGGTCCAGATCATAGTTAACAGAACCCATTCAGGTGATTTAATGTTCCTAACTTCATTGTAAAGTAGACTCCATATAAACAACAGACTTCCAAAAAAGTTTCATGGGCCATAAAGCTGTTTCTGAAGTTGTGACAGTGGTTTGATGATACTAGTTGTATTGGGTTTGCGTGGCCAGGTTTTGGTAGCAGGGGGGCTACAGGGGTGGCTTCTGTGAGAAGCTGCTAGAAGCTTCCCCTATGTCCAATAGAGCCAATGCCAGCCGGCTCAAGATGGACCTGCCGCTGGCCAAGGCCCAGCCCATCAGCGACGGTGGTAGCGCCTCTGGGATAACATAGTTAAGAAGCGTGTGTGGGGGGAAAACTGCAGCAGAACAGCAGCTGGAGAGAGGGGTGAGAATATGTGAGAGAAACAAGTCTGCAGACAGCAAGGTCAGTGAAGAAGGAGGGGGAGGAGGTGCTCCAGGCGCCGGAGCAGAGATTCCCCTGCAGCCCGTGGGGAAGACCGTGGTGAGGCAGGCTGTCCCCCTGCAGCCCATGGAGGTTAACGATGCAGCAGATATCCACCTGCAGCCCRTGGAGGACCCCACGCTGGAGCAGGTGGATGCCCAAAGGAGGCTGGGACCCCGTGGGAAGCCAGCGCTGGAGCAGGCTCCTGGCAGGACCTGTGGCCCCGTGGAGGGAGGAGCCCATGCTGGAGCAGGTTTGCTGGCAGGACTTGTGACCCCGTGGGGGACCCACGCTGGAGCAGTCTGTTCCTGCAGGACTGCACCTTGTGGAAAGGACCCATGCTGGAGCAGTTCATGAAGAACTGCAGCTCGTGGGAAGGACTCACATTGGCGAAGTTAGTGGAGGACTCTCTCCCATGGGAGGGACCCCATGCTGGAGCGGGGGAAGAGTGTGAGGAGGAAGGAGCAGCAGAGACAGCGTGTGATGAACTGACCGCAACCCCCATTCCCCATCCCCCTGCGCTGCTGGAGGGGAGGAGGTAGAGAAAATTGGGAGTGAAGTTGAGCCCGGGAAGAAGGGAGGGGTGGGGGGAAGGTGTTTTAAGATTTGGTTTTATTTCTCATCATCCTACACTGATTTGATTGGTAATAAATTAAATGAATTTTCCCCAAGTCGAGTCTGTTTTGCCCGTGACGGTAATTGGTGAGTGATCTCCCTGTCCTTATCTCGACCCACGAGCCTTTCGTTATATTTTCTCTCCCCTGTCCAGCTGAGGAGGGGAGTGATAGAGCGGCTTTGGTGGGCACCTGGCATCCAGCCAGGGTCAACCCACCACACTAGTACACAAACAAAAGCTTTAGCAAGCTAAAGTGTCATATTGGATACTGTATGTATCCATTTTCTATAAATGGCTGTGCACTATTAATTTTAATATCTGTGAAAAATGGATGTGTGATTATTGGGAAACAAGTAAGATTTAGGGTGAAAAGTGCCCTTTCTCCAGCTTCTGATAGTGAATAAACTTCCTGTAGGTGTATGATATGATGTGGAATTAACTGGTTACAGCATAAATCAGCCTGGCATGCAAATGAGTAGTAGGTCCTCGTAGGCAGTCTTGGGAAAGTGCTTCTCTGCAAGCCAGCAAGAAAGCTACTGTAATACATTTAGGGATAAAGCCATGTAACTCAGGACGTCTTTTAAATCCTGACTGGCCACAGCTCAAAGATAGTGACTGTCTCTATAGTAGTTAACTAAACGTGCTGGGGTGTTTTCTGGCACTGCCTTGAGTGGCATAGGTCTGTCCACATCGGTTTTGCTCTGCTCAGAGCTCCCAAGCGAAGGACATGCCTGCGAGAGCAGCCCTGGCCTGTGCTGTCTCCCTGGGAAGGGCAGGGGCTGCCCCAGGTCAAAACATGACAGACAATTGAGGTACAGTATTTGGGGATATTCTCTAACACTGTTTAATTTAGTAATGCAGGTGTAGCATTACTATGGAGAAGTCTGTGGCCATCGTGTGTGGGATGTGGGTAAAGGGAAGTCCTGAAAGCTAAATTTAGATCATTAGGTATAAAGAGCGTGTTACACTGCATCAGCAGAGGGGAAACCTCAGAAAAGATAATATCCTGACTAGAAGACGAAGACAGTAACTCCATCGTGACCATAGTACAGATAGTAAAAGCTATAATGGATGGAGTGAAGTTCTGATTGTGGGTTTGGTGGAGAAAACAAGTGCATGTGCTTCATCTCACTGCACCAGAAAAACGTCTGAGGAGAAGGGAAAAGTGTACACAATATACACCAATGWAATTACAGGTAAACAGAGACTAACCTGACCAAATTTAGGTAGGCAGGATTAATACCTTCTGTTTCAGCACCTTCTCTAGTATAAGCCAAATTCAGTGAGCAACGCAGGTGCAGCAGTTAATCTGGTACACCATTCCTGATGAGCAGACTGAGGTAATAATTTTACATCATATTATTAGAAATAACACATTCGTCTTCACTTTCAGTTGTTATTCAGTAGGAGTCTTCCTGCTGGATTGTACTTTATTCCATCGTCAGGTGTTCAATTTAGCCTCTTTTCTTCCTGAACTTCAATAGGATTACCTGTGCATTACTTGAAGAGAGGCAGAAGTGATAACTAAAACTATTTTTTGAGCTGTTTCAGTTAAAAAAAAAAAGAAAAAAAAGAAAAGAAGAAAAAGGTCCTGGAACAAAATTGTTCCTCAGTTCTTGACCAGAATCCCTAAAGGGAATTAAAAAAGACAAACCCTTCACAACTAGATAGTATTTCACAGAAGAAAAAAATCTCTAAAAAAGTATCAACTTTCCAGTATAATCTGTCTCTCTGTAAGAAACCCTTAATTGAACAAAATGCAATTTCCAGTATGAAATTAAACCTTGCAGGTGCCACAAATAAATGTTGTCTCAGTAGAATTTATATTCTATTCCCTATATGACGAGATAAAAATAAAATTTATTAAATTGGCTAGAAAAAGGAGAAATGGAAAAAAAATAAAGAATCTGTTTTGAAATACTGGACAGAGGGAGTTTTAAGTCAGATTAGTGTCCAGTCAAACCTAGAGAAGTTCAAAGCCAATTAGTTCTTAGCTATAATTGTTGCCTATAGAGTTAAAATATATTTACACATGTATGCATACTCTTGACTGTGTATAAATATTTTTTAATTATTTTGAAATTTGCTTTATATTGCACTGTGAAAGGAAGGAAAATAAACAAACCCAAACCTTTCATTGGAAATATTTTGCTTGGCTCTGCTTGCAAAGCATCTGATCTGATATGGTGTTGACTAAGATAAGAATAGTGAGTACCCTGCATGCAACTGATATTCATATCATTTGAATTCTGAGCTAAAGCTACATTGGATAAACATTTTGGCAGCAATGGAGACCCACCTGTTTTCACACAACTGTGACTGAAAGGACAATGGGACCCAACATGTAAACAGCTATACTATTCAGTTAAACATAGGTCTTCTGTCAGAGTTTTCTGAGAGTTTCCATGTCATCTTGAGTTTGCTAGTTTTCTTGTTCCCCCAGTGTGCTTTCTTCTCCGAGTCCGTATGTGTGAATTTTTATTTTTTGCACTTTTTATATTCATTAATGAATAGAATGGCATATGTTCTAGGCAGAGTAATGGATACTTCTACAAAGAAAAAATAATATCCTTTGAAATGATGGAAGTGGAAGCCATTTTTCAGTTAATATCTCACTGCCATCTACTGTACACGTTGGAAAACTGCACTGTGGGAAATGCATTGCATTTCAGCAATGTAAGATGACTCTTTTCCCAGTGAATTTGCCCTAAAGTTGAGGAAAAAATCCACTGAACTCTCAATAGACTGTGACATGTAAATTCCATTCTTTGTGGAGGAATCAGTATTTCTTAAACAGATGACAATGTCTGATGATACTCAATATTGTCCAGAAGGAATGAACATCAGATTTTAGTATTGCTTAGTTAGTTTGTATTCAGGCCAGATGAAAAGTAGATGTGTACTTTGGGAGAAAAAGAGTACTTCACTTTGCTTATTCTTGCCCTAAATAGTAAAACCTTCAATTTCATAGTGGACGTGACGTGTCAAAAGAAAAAAAGCTAATGTGATTAAGATGCAGAAACTTGGGATAATTTGTTATTTCTTTTAGTTGAGGAATTATTCTTTGATTCTTTTAAATTGGCTTTCATCTCAGTAGCTGATGTCTGGTGTATACAAACACAAAGTATATGCAATGTTAAATGTTGGCTGAGATAAAATAATTTACCCAAAGTTGTGAAATTATTGAGTTGAAAATAAAATAATTGGGATTCTGGCTGCCAGGAACTGAATAAGATATCACGCAGGTTAGCTCTGCACTACTAGTGCTTTTGTAATGATTTATGTAGAAATTACAAGGTTTACTCAAGACAGAAATTTCCCTGATTTTCATCAGGAAAGCTGACATCAAATAGACAAGAATGGGTGAAAAACATCAAACTGTGCATTTACATAAGGGAACTCATCTTCTTAGTCTATTATTAATTTCAGTAGTCTGGTAATACATATAATTTATATCATTAGCTATTAGTATTGCACCAAAAGATACAAAAGAAGACCAGTAAGCTTGCAAACTCAAGCACTTCAAAGCTGAAGAAGTGCCTTCATTTGCTCCTTCTTTGTATCAGTTGTGATAAAGTCTATAATTATATGGTTTTTTCTATTTTTATTCAGTAATTGTTCTAAGACCTCATTTGCTCAACATTATTCAACCCTTGCAAATGAAGAAAGCATGATAAAATAATTCATGACTTTTCTATGGTGTCCATTGTTACCGTGTTCCAGTGCTTTGCAAGTTCTGGTATTTTGGGATTTGAAATGGTGTTGGGGGCAGCTGATGTGCTCTATGTGATCATACCATCCCTTCTGTTGTCTTCAGGGGCAAATGTGTGTTCGCAGGACTTCTTCAGATGACATCAGAAATTCACCCAGGAAAACGAGGAACTGGTTTCTGACACTTGACCCTTTCTGTCCCATCTCCTCAACCTTCTTACTTCTTTTCCAGTGTCACCATCCAAGTCCCAATGTCTTTCACTCCCTGTCCAAAAAGGCTATTTTACTTTGGCTGATTTTCCCCAAGTCATATTCCTCCTGTAGCACACATCGAGCATAGCCAATTCCAGCCCAGATTTGATGGTGTTAAAAAACAACAACTGCAAACTAGCTTAGGAAAGCTGTCATGAATTCGGTAGCAGGTGACATTTGTAGAGATGCCCGTGGCGTGCAGTTTGCTAAGTTATTAAAGCTCTTTGCGTCCTCTTCCTGTGGGCCACTTGTCAGCGTTGGTTTGTAAATCATGCTTTAGGAAGAGGTTGACTTTGTAGCACTGGGGGAATTTTTTCTTTCATTGAGTGTGTGTTTATAAGATTTCTTAATAATTAGTGCATTTCTCTGGCAGTTTCAGTATCCAAAATTTTTAACCCGACTGAAAGTCCCAGGAAATAAATAACCTCCGGGGAATAATTTCTGGACTGAATCCTTTGTTTGTTTGGTTGTTGGCTTTTTGCAGTCACTGTTTATGTGTAGTTTAATGTGCGCTGCAAATGGGGAGTAAATGATGAGGCATCCACAGGTCTGTGCAGGACAGAAGTTGTCCTGCCAGAGAGGGCTCCTCCAGCAGCTTACATCTGCCATCTTTCTCTTGAGTCGATCTGACTGGTTAATCATCGAGTATCTCTATCATCTTTCCACTGCTGTCATTAGTTCCCTGGTGTCTGTATCTTCAGTGATACAACTTGAGTGTAATAACTTCTCCAGCTTACTATGGGGAGGAGATGCTGCCACACGTGGGGTCTGTGATAGAACTGCAGCCATAGGAGTACGATGTGCAAGTGTGCAACATTTAGCTCCTAAAAGGACAAATGAAAGGGAAGATTTACAGGTGTATTTAGCAAGGTCTGCTGTTATCCCAGGACACCATTGTGCCTTTGCTGCTAGCAGTGAAAGTTCTGCATATGAAAATACAGGGAAGGGAAGCAGGCATACATCTGTAAGTCCCATTATTCAGTAGTCATCAATAGAAGAGACAAATGTTTTAAATAAAGAAAGGAGTATTAAACATTCTAATATCTCTAAAATAATAATTTGTATGTGAGAACGCTGAAAATTTGTGAGGGAATTACACTATGAAATAAAGCTGCAGATAGTTGTTGCTTTTTTTTTTCTTTTATTAAATGTTTTAAATTTAAATCCTTGCTGCCCTCATGTGGACGTATACTGTGTTTTCTCTGTCTGCTGAAACTAGCAATGGCGGGGTTTCGTTAGAAGAGCAGTACATACAATACTATTTATACAGCAGATGAAGGACATTTTGGATACTAAACTGATGCTGTCTATTTGAGCCAAGGATCTCAAGCAAAATGGCTGGGAGTCCCTGTGAATACCTCTGCTGCATTTTAATTCTGGAGAATCAGGAGTGCCCTGAGTGTTAGGAATCTGCTGCCTAAACTCTGTCTGGAGAAAGCTGCCTTTGCAGCTGACAGAAGGTGATGGAGGCTCCTTCTGAACCAAGTAACATGTATCCCAGACTGACCAGGTGGGTCCATCCAGAAGGAACATGCAGTATTTCCAAACACCTTTCAGCTCAGGGTATGAGACAAACCAGAGAACTGAGCACTCTAATATACCAGTGTGCAGCAGCTGTAGGAGCAACACTGATAAAATGGTACAAAAACAACAAAAAAGGAAGAAAAACCAGCAAGAGCCAAGTTAAATAATTATTTTCGTAGCTGTTACTCTCTGGTGTATGGACAATTGCTGTGTATATTAGCATAAATAATGTTTTTTCAGGAATTCATGTTGGAATTGCGTTATTATCTGTATATTATTGTACCATTACCTATATGTTATCATGCCATTAGAAGTTGTGGTACGTTGTTAGCTAATGATAATGTTTCATTGCATAGCGTATTAGTTGCCCATTTACCTACCATAAGCAAGTGGTCCAAAAAAAAGTTTAATGAATAACACTGTAAAGATACCAACCATTGGGATAAGTTACTTAGTAGAAAATGAGGACTTATTGGTAATTTATAAAGCAAACAGCAAAACTGAATTTTATAACATGGCAATAAAGGCTTTGAATGAATGGCTTTGCCAATCTTGCTTCTGTAAAATAACCTGTGCAGAAATATGAGATACAGAATGATAGATAAGCTTTTAAGGCTTTTATTTGCTAGGTAATTGAACACCGAATCCAGCTAAGTTTCAGACCTTTCTTAGGCCCTATACATTTCAGTGTATACACAACTTTACAGAGTATTAAACAAATTCTGTCAATTATGTTCAGAGCTGACTCTGATAATAAAAATTGAGGAGCCCTTTTTTAGACAGAGATAAAAAATGCTTTTCAAGGAAAAGTTAGTTAGCTAGTTAGTATGCAAGGGAAAAGGCTATCAAAATAAAAATAGGAATACAGTAACCTGAACAGTGCTCAGATATCCTGCTCTTTGCATGAATTATTTGTATTTGCTCCCATTGCTGTTAACATCAAGGGCTTTCAAAAATAGGTTGTCTGCAGTCATAAAATAAAGATTGAGGATCAGACCTCATGTGAAGGCCTGTAACTTGGAAAGGAGAAGCAAGATGCATGGCTATCTGCCAGATGACAAGCAGGCGAGTTCCCTAGGAAGGATGTATTGTCGCTTAAAGAGTGGTGCTGGCTGTGGATCCCAGGCGGCTGCGCTGGACGAGTTGCTCGCTTGGGTGCTGTTTCTGATCAGGAGGGGTTTATAGGCTAGGTGAATCAGACTTAGTATCTCAGATATTGTCACTTTCTGTCCTGTGCAGTTATACTATAACCTGTTACTGATAGCGGTAAAACCCCTCTAGAGAGACAGAGTCGTTTTGCTCTCCCTCCTCGTTTGCTTCAGCCAGGGATTGCCTTCTGTGTGCAACAGCAAGTTCTGGACTATAATAACCGCTGCTAAAATCCACTCCTTTTCAACTGCCCCAGCAAAGCCAAGTGCAGCAGAGCCCTGCTGCTTCCTATGGAGAGAGGGGCTTGGGGTCAGGGCTCTTGCTTTCAGGAGCAGTGAGCATGGCAAGGTGTGGGGGACACCGGGCAAGAGTCCCTGCAGACGAGGTTCTCCACACACGACCCACAGCACAGAGCGGAGGGAGCCGCTGCCATCTCGGCCCCAGGGGAGCACCTCCTCCATCAGCCGTCCTCACCCCGCTGCCCTCCAGTTGGGGAACTGGGAGAGTTTGGCTCCCAGATCCTCTCTGAGGATCTACTTTCGGTATCATAAACATTATGTTCTTCAAAAGACAGCTGTAGCAAGATATTCAGAAGTTACTTCTGTTCACTGTGCTTCTGCTGATGAAATAAGCACTGTAATTGAAATCTGAATTTAATAAAAGTTCTCATGTGTGGGGACATCAGCAGCATACTTTGTTTGAACTCTCTCGTCTTTATAGTCACTTTTTTGTTGCTAATCTCTAATCTCTGTTGCGTTCTAGTAACAATATGGGAACCAATGGTTAGCCAAGAAATACCTTTTATATTCAGTTTTCTGGTTAAAATGACAGTTGGAATTTGGGACTGTTAGCATCTCCAGCCATCTGGATTTTCTCTGTGTGGTTTAATATTGTCCTGAAAATAATGAAACTTACTTTGTACTACAGGGCATTTGGAAATACAGTGAGCAGCCAAAGAGCTCACTAACAGGAGAACAAGTTATCAGGTATCAACTGCTCAGTGGTACTGCCTCCGCAGGCGTTGTTACTCCATGGCACATGTAAAAGAAGGTAATTTGCCTTTGGTGTGCCTTGGGGCAAAAGCAGGTATCGGCACGATTGCTGCAGAGCAGCAGAAGCACGGTAATGTGTTTGTTGCACAACAACATGTCAAATCACTGAAATCTAGTCCAGTTCATTTCTATTTTAAGGATATTGTATGGGGAGCATGCTGGCAATTTGATTTGATGCTTGTGTTACAGGAGCTACTTTGTAAGGCTTAGACAAAGATACTAAGTGGGTTGTGTGTCATTTTATCTGTGCATCTCAAAGTTTTCAGAGGAAAAATAATAGGATCTTTCACTACCTTAAACTTACAGTAAGCATTTACTCTAGTTCTCTGGAGGAGGTTGTAGAGAAAAGTAGATGAGGCACTGACTGGAGTTTATATTTCTTCTACTAATTGGTCTGTACAGTGAAAAACCTCAGAAAGTAAGATCACTGAGCAAACAGGATAGCAAAACTCCAATAAAGCTCTAATTGATTCTGCTGGTCTTCTGAGAATCAATTGACCAGCAGCGTTGGTCACTTGTTTCAAATTTTTTCCCCTCATCTACTCCTTCCTTAATAAGTATTTTGAAGATTTGGGTTAAAAAAACTAGAATATTTAAAGTGCAAGGTAGCATACAGTGTTGAACTATACATTCATCCCAGTTCTGGTGCCTTACAATATACGAACTAGTAGAATCACGTAATAGAATTTAGATATGGAAATTTCTATAATTCAAACCATCTTGTTGTAATGCCGCTCCGTGTCAAGTATTCCTTCCCTCTGACCTCATTAGGTGTGCCTAGTCATTAGATACAGTGTTACTAAAGAGTTTTAACTTAAAAGCTGCTTTGATTAATGATTGGTTGGACTGAGGTTTTACTGTGTAGGATTAACTAGATTTAAAAATGGCAAAATGCCATAGTAGCATTAATGTCAGATTTTAATGAGAAGCAGAAGAAAACTCCAAGGACCCTTATGATTTTAATATGGACTAAACTCATGTGCTCATTACCTTAATGTCCTGTCCTATTTTATATACAAGTATTCCAATAATTCCTGGAGAATAGTAGCCTAGACAGCATATGACAAATATGTAATCTGAAGTATATAACCCTATATTTTTAATGAATCATAAATTTTGATAATTTTAGAATCAGATTTATTCAGTGTTATTATCAAATAGACAAAAATGCTTCATACTGGTTTGGGCCTTTTTAGTTAAGAAACAATATGGAAGTAAGACAAAGCCAGACTGGCAAACATTTCTCCCAATTAATAATGTACTGACAACGTAGATGAAAAATGCATTTTCACATTTTTATGTCATCTGCTACTTGAATTTCCTTTTACTGTATTCTTAAATTCATTTAGTTCTCCTGAAAGTTTGTAAAGTTGGCACTTCTAGAGATTAATAACCTTATTTTTTTACCATTGATCACATATTTCAGTATATGATACTGCCAAGAAAACCCAGACCGTTCTCACTCCAGACAGCATTCGGTCATCTCCTTAAATCCTACTAGACTTGACAGGATTTAAGCATATACTTAAACGGTAATGCACTGCTGAATGAAGGCCTTTGTATCTAGCATTTTTTCAGTCCATGGTATCTTTGCTGAGATAATCAAAGGGCACTGATTTATTAGTAGAGCTGAACAGGAAAAAACTTTCCCATCCCAGGAGCCTGAAAATTTTTTCTCCTGCATTGATCCTGATTTCCCGATTTCAGTTATTTTTCAGTGAACCTCCAATAGTAAGAAGCATGTAATGAAATTTCTGTTTCTGCACAGTAATGTGCTGTGAGAATTAGGCACAGTGTACTAATAAGCAATAATAGCAGTTCTTCACAGAGGCGGCACTGTTTCTGCCAAAGCGTGTAGGACGCCATCCAACTAAATACTTGGGCTGTAATACCTAATTTCTCATTGAAATCAGGGATATATTGGACTTGACTTAAATAGGATTACTCACTCAAGCAAATTTACGCAAGGTTCTAAGGCACGTATCCAGCTTTCAGTGAGTTAGGAGTCTACATACTTGTTTGGCTCTGGGCCCCAGGCACTTGTGTAACGTTGCTTGCGCGAATTATCCTGCTGAAAGTGAGACCTACATCAACATGGTTACTCATACCAGCAAAACTGTGCCTGTGGACAAGTGATGAGAGTCGAGGATCCTGCTTCCTCTTGTACCACATTGAAAACTTCTGTTTTCACTGATGATCGAAGCTCATTAACCAGCATTACCTTTGCAGTCCCCATTAATAATTTCTGTGCCACTGAGTTTTTCGACTACAGTCTAATATCACTTCTGTATTCTTTACTTAATTGACTCATTGATATTGGTTTTCCTATTTTTAGGAAGAAGGCCAACAAAAACAAAGGACAAGAAGAAGAAGAAAAAGAATTTGATGGAAAGGGCTCAGAAGCAGCACAGCATCTTTTTAGCAACAGATAAAACAAGCCAGTAAAGACTTGATTTTCTTTAATATATTTTTTTTGCGAAGTGCACAAAAGCTGCTATATGCTCCTGCCCATGGATGCACTACAATTCAGCTGCTTTGACAGTATTGGTGGCAAATAACTTGTGAAAAAAGCCCACAAGCTTGTTTGTTTTATTTATATATTTTTTATTTTATTTTTTCCTCTCATTTTTGACCTGAAGACTTCAAGGTCAGGAGCGCACTGAGTTGAATCAGTGGAAGTGGTGCTGAAGTGTGTCAAAGATTTTGTCCTGAGTGCCTGGTCAATGTGTTGACACGGAAGGGAAGCAGGAAAGAAACCTATGTATCACCATTAGGCGGACTTGTGCATATTTAAATAAAAAAAAAAAAGGAAGTCTTGGAGGTGTAGGTACTATTGCATTTATGGCCTTTGTTTCCCGTATTTGTACATTTCAAGAGTAAATGGATATGACTTACCTACTTAGTGTTAATGTACGTTCTCAGCACCTGCTACATTGAAACAGTTGTATAATAAAACTGCTTTAAGACAATATACCACAGGAATTACTGCTTAGACTTACAGAAGCACAACAGACCCTATGTGTACATATTACTCTGTCTACATATAAATGAACATATTTACTGTATATCTATGCATTTTTATGTATAATGCTTTATACATGTTTAAAGTTATGTCCTGTTGGTTCTAGTAATATACTTTAAAATAATCCAGTAAATGTTTACTTTTTACTATGTTTTAGGTATCTTCTCATATTTCTCAATAGTTACAAACTGGATTTTTTTCTCATTTGTAAAGCACATTCAGATGTCTAAACTACCTTGTACTGACCCTCGCAATGGAGTGTCAGCTCTGAAGTATACTTGCCAGACTAGTAAACCGTGAGTCTTTTCTGCTATTCTGTACTTCCTATCTCAGCCCCGGTGTATTTTGTCTCAGAAAAAGAAGTGTAACTTTTTTTAAGATGAGGCACGATGATGATAGATGTTTTGAGTGTCAGGAGAGAAATTATATGGAAAGTTCTTGGTATCTAAGATTGTATGTGTAGTTTTTTTCAAATATAATGCACAATGTTTTATTTCTGTTAGTCCTGACCCAGTCAGATACAGCAAACGAATACCTGAATAGGGGAGAAACAAAAGAAAAAGCTATGTAAGTTCAGCCATTCAAAAGTATAGCAAACCCCAATCAATGTCCCAGTATTGCCAGTTATTTGTAGAAGTTTAGCAAATTTAATCTGCACCTGGTGTTTGTTTTGAGGTTTTTTTGGGGAGAGGTGGAGAGAATTTTCTGTGTAGGAAGTTAAAACGGCTCAGGATGTGTAATTTGGTAATCTAGCATTATTGGGCTTGCATTCGAGGAGATTTTTTAATATCTGCAGGGAAAAGCCCCCACAAAAATGGCTGTCATTTATGCTGTCACTTAGAGAAGTTATTCCAGTTCTAGGACTAAAACTTGCATATGACCTACACAAAGCAAGGAAAAGGTAAAACAGACCCCAGACCCCTACAAAACTCTTTTTGACATATACTTTAGAAAAATCCCACAATCTCAGTTTTAGTTTTATGGGTTATATGCTTTACAAATAAACTAGGGAAATAAAGCATCTATAAGCACAAATATATCCATATTTAGCTAGGACCAGCGTTGCTACAAAAATGTGCAGTAGTTAGGCACGTATGAATGTTCCATGAAACCGCTTGTGGACTTCCACTTAACCATGAGGTTTTCACCAACTTTCATTTAGAATATGTTCATATTTACCTAGAACATAATAATGTTAAGGACAGTAAGATTGTTCTGATCCTGGGCTGCTATTTTGGACATTAAATGCTCACTTCGAAAAAAAAAAAAAAGGACAATAAGAACTGTAGCTGCCTGTTTGCTTACTGGTTATCAAATTTGGCTGTAAGTGCAGTGAATGCCCTCATACAATACTTTTAGTAGTGGTTACAAATATTGTATTAGGCATGTCATGGAAAATACAATACAAAATACAATAAAATGATGTCACAAGCTTCTGAGTAAAATATTTTTGGTCCTTTTTAATTCAAAGAGTGTATTCCTTTGGAACAGCGTACACAGAGAAAAATTGGAGAAGGTATGCAGATGAAGATTTTCTCCCACTGGAGTGGAAAATTTGAGGGTTTTCCAGACAGCTATTTTGTTGATACCTGCAACATGTTTGAGAAGGCACTCTACATTAGACATACATTGATTTCTCTTGTCCCAGTCACCTTCATATTCAGAGTTTCCTTGAGAGTGTAGATACAAGAAACTCATCCCTAAGTAGCAAGTGCCCTCGTTTGCAGTTTCTTCTTTGTCCTAGACATCTGTTTTTATCCTGCCTTTGCATGGTGGATCCTATCAATGTATTCATAGCACTGGGGTTTTTGTAGGATCATACTTCTCCTGAGGTTAGAAGGGACCATTCCTTGGACATTAGAAAAAGGTTCTTCACTGAGAGGGTGGTCGGTCACTGGAACAGGCTCCCCAGGGAAGTGTTCATGGCACCACGCCTGTCAGAGTTCAAGGAGCATCTGGATGATGCTCTTAGTCATATGGTTTAGTTTTAGGTAGTCCTGCGAGGAGCAGGGAGTTGGACTTGATGATCCTTATGGGTCCCTTCCAACTTGAGATATTCCATGATTCTATGATTCTATGACCTTGAGAGATCATCTAGTCCCAATCTCTGCTTGAAACAGGGGTAACCTCGAAGTTATATCAAATCTGCCTGAGGTGGAGGATTTCACAAGCTCTCTAGTCTGCGTTGCCATGTTTGAACACCTTCACAGGGATTTTTTTTTTTTTTTTTTTGCGATTTGTGTACATTGCCCCTTGTCCTCTTGCTGTGCACTTCTGAGAAGAGTTGAGCTCAGTCTTCTCTGTAAGCCCTGATCAGGTAGCTGAAGGCTGCTGCTAGATTTCCCTTTAGCCTCCTCTTCTCCAGGTGAAACACCCACAGTGTCTTTGGCCTCTCTTCAGATGTTTTGTGCTCCAGCCCCCTAACTATTTTAGTGACCCTCCAGTGGACTTACTCCATTCCTCTCTCATACTGAGTACCCCAAACCAGGCACAGTACCCCAGTGGTGGCCTCATGAGTGCTGAGCAGAGGAGGTCCAACCTCTCCTGAACTACTCCCTTGCGGGATTCCAGAGAAGATCCTTGCAATGGGGGCTTTCATACTTCTGGGATGCTTGGAGAACTGGGGACAGCTCTGGGAGAGGACTGGTTTACGCTAGTGCTTCAGGATCTTCAAACAGATACTGTTTCTTGGTAAAGTGAAGAAGATCAGGTTTTCAAAGCTGGATATCATGAAAACAGCCTGTGTCCACTCTGCCTCTTATTTCCTTTAAATTTGATCAGAAGCAGGCTTGTAAAGGTCTTACTTCTTTTCTGGTAAGCAGCTGACCAGGTACAGACACCCCCTTTTTCCCCTTTCAGAGCTGTCATTACTTTTTGAATCTAACTTTCTCTCAAACAGTGAAAGATTCAGAGCAGTGGAGCTTCTGTGTTCACAAGGTTTTTATGCCCCTAGTTTAATGATTAGCTATTGGAAATTTTTTTAAAACTAGAAGATATTCAAGTTAGTAGGATAAAGAACTTTCCATGCTGTAGTCATCAGTTTAAAAAAGTGTTAGATTACAATGATGTGCAAAAAGTTTTTTTTTAAAGTGTACATTCTTTTATATCTTATTCACCTGTCCCAGAAGAGACAATTGCACAGCCCCACTCTGCATTTAGGATCTCTCTATCCTCACTATGCTTACCTTATCCTGACCTCCTAGCATCTGTCTCTTTAAATTAAAAAAATGCAAAACCCCCCAAAAAAGCAGGTGCAAGTTTAAAGCAATTATTTTGTGGCTGACTGGTCTTTAATGCATCTCAGCTGTTCTTGCTAGTGAGAAATTATTGTTACATGTCTCTCTTCTTATTCCTGGGGAAAAAAAAAAAGTAGTTGTGTTCCACATTATGGCAATGCAAACCTTCCATATTACACATGTCAGTATTAAGAAATTCTTCTCCTCTTACACCTATATCCTTAACATAAAGATGTCTATGAAAGAAAAGTGAATACTTGTGGAACTTATATGATGTGTCTTCTTTTATCAGCATGAGTTTATAGTACAGAAAACTGCAGAGCAGAAAAAAATATAAAGTAGATTTTAACTTGAGTTAGCTAAAAATAAAACAAAAATCAATTAAATGCCATGTTAACTTTATTTTTTTTTATTAAAATAAAAAGAATATTGATAAAATCTTGATTGAAAGTTTCTAAATTGAGAAGACCTTTCCAGACAGATTAAGATCAGAGTTAGTGCTTCAACTATGTTATGCTGATGAAATAGAATATAGAATAAAATAACTGGATACTACTGGCCACAGGTGCCATGCTTTTTTAAATGGGTGATGCTACTGATGACTGATGCTACCACTTACCAGGGGGTATGAGAGATTTTTGAATTCAAACTGCACATCTCTCTCCCTTCACCAACAAAATGTACTTGTCTCTTGACACTAGTTCACTTTCACTTCCGACGGTGTAAGCCAGCATAAATTCCAGTAAACTTTAGACTGATGTTATTTTGGACTGACACCAACAAGAACAAAATGTACCCTTCTGAAAGTGTAACCCAGAAACCACTGTCAGCTTTTTGTTTAGTTCTTTACCGAAAGCTCTGTGCTGAACCTGGCATCACTTCTTTCATGAGCAGACTCTGTCCAGGAGTGAGAAAAGGACATTAACTTTAGGAAGTATTAGAGCAGCCGGACCTACAGGACCCCTGAGGGAAGGCAGGCCAGTGTATAAAGTGCAGTTCCTCTCAGGAGTGAAAAACGCTATAAGGAAAGTATGTCTAGAAGAAGCATCCTAAGTGAGCCTAGCCTTCAGCCCATTGTCTAATTCTTCTGGACTTCAGCCGGTATTTTTTTAATGCAAACTAGCTCTGTTTATGTCTAATGAATATACGTCCTCAACCTCAGGGAAGTTGGATCCTTACTTAAACTGTCTGGTAGTGTTATCTGTGGTCATGCCAGCTGTGAAAGAGCTGCCCAGCCTCCTTGTTTTCAAATTGTGTCTTCAGTGACACTCATGTAATCTTGTTGATTTTAATTGGGCAATACCAATGAAACTAACTAATAGTTCATAGTCCACAAATGAATAAACATTGAAAATGAGGCTGATTTGTTTTTCCCCAGTCACTTAGAAATTCAGCTCAAAACAGCAAACAGTGGCGGTTAGAGAATATGTCATGTCTTGGCTTGCAACTATGTCTTAGCTTCCCTGTCAGACTTTAAGGGGGCTTTATGGGAAAGATAAGAGCTTTTTTTTTTCCCCCTGAAGTTGTCTTTTTATCAGAAACTTCGGTGAGAGGTTATGTTTTCTTTCTCTTTCTGAGGGGACTTGAAAGTATTGGTTGCCATGTACAGAAGTTAAGGCCCTCAGCTGCAGAGGGCCTCCTGATCTTTGCTCCAGAATTGTTTCAGCCTTTTATCTAGTTGCTGTCTAGTGATATGTACACAAAAAATCTCAGGGACATGGAGTGCAGCCACAGGATCTCTCTGTCACAGTTTGGTACTCTCCTTTTGGCCTCATGTTCCTTGTTACCCTGTGGCCTGGCTTTGGCAGGAGCAGTGAACAGCCCTTCTACCTCAAATGTCTTACAGTCTGCTTATTCTCTTGACGAGGGCATGTGGATTCAAACTCTAAGGCTGATCCTAGTAATTTATTTTGTGATCAGATATTTTCTCTCTAGAGAGTTAAAGAGAAATTCATGGACTAAAGGTCTATAAACAGATGATGAGAGGAATAGGCAAGTTTGTATCCTCTCACATCCATAATCTAAAACAGGAATAGGTAAGTATATAGGCAAGTATGATGACCATCCCTGATCCAATGATTGCAGATGCTGAGGGAGTATGAGATGAATGGACTGCAGATAATGGCTCATGTGCTCACCTTACTCAGTATTGCCCATTGCCACTATTGGAGGCAGAATATTGAACTATTGGTTTGACCCATTAGAGCCTCTTTTTAGGTTTTTATATAAAAGTATATAGTGTTTGTTGCTCTACTGAAATAGTTTAGATAACAGTTTTTCTGCTTTTTTCTGTTTGTTTTTTTTTTTTCTTCATCATGCATTCATCGTGAATTTGTAAATTCAAATCAATTCAATCCCAGTTCAATGAGATTGTTCAAAATCAAAGTCTTTGATCAGTTCTGTTGGGACAGTTGATAAAGACAGTCGGTGACTTTGGCAGGGAAGGTGCAAGGTTCTTATCACCTAAAGGTATATTTGACTTTGAACTAAAACCATGAAGAATTTTCCAGTTTATGACACACTGATAGTTCATAGAAGATTGGCAACAGTAAGAACAAATGTGGAAGAAGCATTTTCAGTCTGAATTTTGTATGCAGGTATGATAAGGGTGCATGAATGCTGAATGAAAGCATTTTAAAAATCTATACTGAGATGATCAAAATTGTATTTCTTCTGATTATAAATGGGCTGCAGCTCTGCAATGGTGATTAGTTGAATGAGGCAATCATTCTTCATTCTTATTCTCATTTTGTTATTATTTTTCCTTCATGCAAACAGTGCAGCACAAGGATTTGGGGTTTTTGGCTACTCTTTCTTCCCCTTCCCTCCTGCTCCCCGGTGCTCCCTATACCATAATTCAAGGAATTCCCATGAGCTCTAAGCTGCACATGCTTTGTGATATGTAGCTGACTTGCAGATGTTTTGGCATGTATTTCCGAGTTACACAGCCAGCCACTCTGAAGAAAATCCAGATGTTTTTCAGAGAGAGGAAGTAGGTAGCACATCCATTCTGGAGAAATATATTAATTCTTATGATTTCTCTGGTCAGCTTCATTTTTTGAGGTGTGATGTAAAAAGAAAGGGCAGATGTATTATCTGGGAAGCCTCCAAATCCACTTCGTAGAAAAGTGAGATCTTTGACCATACTGGCACTGAAGAATATCGGTGTGATTTAAGCAGAAAGCTAGCATTACTGTGCTGAATACACAGAGGAGATGGAGAACTCAGCTGTACAACAGAACTTCCTGCCACAAATAACTTTATCATAAACCCAAATTACCCTTTCCCTATTAAAATGGCTAATTAACAGATATAAATATAGATGAAGGCTTCTTGAGCAAATACAGGTCATTTAAAGCTGATGCACCCTTTGCTAACAATGAAGATGTGGTGTGCATTTCGGCCTGGACTATTGTATCACTGAGGCTATATTCAAGACCAGTCGTGAAACCCAGCATATATTTCTTAAGATCTGGAGTAAGACTTGAAGCCTAGAAGATGATAATTTTGATTCCTAAGCAGCATTTTTTTCTGTGGAATATAGCAGGTTATACAACATAATTCCTGAATTGTGTGTTTTCCTCCATCTGAGTTAGTCTTAAAAAGAGCAAGCCATTCGTTCTCTCCACATCAAGCTTCTGGTGGGAGCGCCTTCCTTCAGCCTGCTTTAACCTGCACAATTATTCCAGCAGCAAAATTGTCCACAGGCTGTAGCCCATTTTCAATGCTACATTTGCCAAGCAGAAGTCACTTTCCTTTCCTGTAGACAATTTTATGGCACCCCTGCCTTCTAGAAGTAATTTAAAGGTTTTGAGAGTAGATCATGATCCAGAGTGCAGCAGCCCTGAGGCTGATCCACAGCAACGAGGTCTTTTGTGTACACAGGACTGTGTGTACTTTTTGCCTTCTTGGGAACTAAGCAAGGGTGGGTTGATCAGACAGACTGAAATGTCTGGAGAAACCTGGAGTGAGATTCTAAATTTGACTGTGGTGGTGTTAATTTTAATGAATTTCTTTCTCACTTATAAGTTATATTCAACACTAAGCACGTGTATCCTCTCATCTCTTGGTTATGTGCTATTCCAGTTCTCTTCTCTCACACTAATATAAAAGTCCTCTTATGCTAATTTTTGCTATCTGTTTGTAAAAACACTTTCACAAAGCATTCACTGAAGAAAAGAGTTGCATTGAAAGTTTTGTTGATAAAAGATCTCACACAGGACCAAACTGTTTTAAACATGTGTCCTGGTTTCAGCTGCGATAGAGTTAATTTTCTTTCTAGTAGCTGCTATAGTGCTGTGTTTTGGATTTAGGATGAGAATAATGTTGATAACACAGAGATGTTTTAGTTACTGCTGAGCAGTGCTTACATAAAGTCAAGGCATTTTCCTGCTTCTCACGCCACCCCACCATTGAGTAGGCTGGGGGTGCGCAAGGAGTTGGGAGGGGACACAGCTGGGACAGCTGACCCCAGCTGACCAAAGGGATATTCCATACCATATGACATCATGCTCAGTATATAAACTAGGGGAAAAGATGGCTCAGTGTCTGCTGCTCGGGAACTGGCTGGGCATTGGTCAGTGGGTGGTGAGCAGTTGCATTGTGCATCACTTGCTTCGTATATTCTTTTATCATTATTATTATTTTCCCTTTCTTTTCTGTCCTATTAAATTGCCTTTATCTCAACACATGAGTTTTACCTTTTTTTTTTTTTCCATTCTCTCCCCCATCCCACTGAGGGGGAGCGAGCAAACGGCTGTGTGGTGTTTAGCTGCTTGCTGGGTTAAACCACAACATGGCACCCACACATTTTCCACATGGCATCTGCTATGCAAAGTGCACCTGGATCAGTGAATCGTAGTTTAAAAACTCTCAAAATTATACAGTTGCTTCTGTATGAAATGAAGAATACATGTCCAAGTGAGACTTAATAGCAAATCCACCTCAGTAAATATAAAATCCTGACTTGTTAGAGCTTTGCTTAGCCTGGCCTAGCCTATAAACAACACTTTTGCCATCCGTTGGACATAGAAACCCAACTAAGTGTGAGCTAAGCCATTTGCAAGGGAGATTAGTTACCTGAAAGGAATACATGATAGCTCTGCATGTATTTATTGTTCTGAAGGACTACATGTGCATATGGCCAGAGAGAAGAGCAGTGCACAGCCAGTAACGAATTTTTAATTCTTGCATAAATGTGTCTGTACAGTTAAGGTGGTACTGCTGAGGACTGACTCGCAAGCCTTCATTAACTTAACTGTGGCAGCCAGCCACTTTGGAGTCCCCACCTGTCTTCTCCACAGGCTGCCAGAGGTCATCATCACCAGCCTTTCTCCTCAGCTATGCTTGTTGAGTGCCATGCATATTCATCTAAATTGAAATAGATGGAAATGTATCTGTGTTTAGAGGCTATAAATTACAGCAGCCCAGAAACAAGCATTCTGCCATGTAACATACTGCTATGTCACATTAATCTTCAGAGTGGAGCTGAGACAGACATCTAGGTGCAGAAGCTTCATTAGATATTGCAGCTGAATCTGTAGATCTTTCTGAGATGAAGCTATCAGATACCACTGGGTTCATCTTGTTTGTGAGCTCTCAGAAGGCCCATAGAGACTTCAGTGAATCACCATGAGTTTGAGGAGGCACAAATCTGTAAAAACAGTCTTGGCTGATGTCTAAAATGTCATCCCATTTGTCTGAGAAAATTCATATTGTTATTCAGTCAGGTACAGATAAAGACAAAACCAAACACAGTCCAAAAATTTTCTGCCCAAGCTGAAGAACAGTATAATCTTAAACTGGCAAGAATCCTACCCTTAAACTTTTTGGAAGTTAACATCAGATGTAATCAGAAGCACAGGCTCACAAATGCTATTTGTCAGTGAAGTCTCTCCATGGGTAGATACTATTCAGCCTCAGACCTTGAAAGCAAAGTACATCTAAAATGTAGGTTGTACTTACATCTTCAATAACTGTTTAATAGTAGCAGTAATAAAGAAAGGCATGATACTGTGAACTGAAAAACGCCAGTTGCACAGGACACTGAAATCTTAAGAGGAAAGGAGGCCACCCAGTATCTCACAGGCTATATCTGTAGAGTTGTAGAGCTGTAGAGACCAGCGGTATCTGTAGAGTTGTTCAAAACTATGTGCCATATGAGGTAGCATATGGCACATTTAGATAAGTATTTTCTTCGTAAATGGGAACACAAAAATACTATTTAATTTTTAAAAGCTAGCCTTGTAGATGAGATCTTCCTTACCTCTTCCCATTCAGTGTGTATAGGTAAACCTGTTGCCTTCTCGGGGAATAAATCCTTTTTCTGGTCTTCATGAAAAAGTATAATTGCAAAGGCAGTTTTTCATCAGTGGGGGACAGCAACAACTGAAAAACTAGTATAAGCTTAATAAGCCCTCAAAATTCTGAAAATGCCCTCATTTCTTCCAAGAATATTATTTTAACCAATCCTGGTATCTCTGGGTCATGGGAGAGATAGAAGGCATGTGTGCAAATATGAACTTCTCAACAGCATGGGAAGCCATTGGCTTGGACCCAATGTCTTGCATATTCAATGCCAGTTCAATGCCAGTTATGCAAATTGCTATTTAGAAGACTGTGAGCTTCATAATTGTTACGTAGCTTTTTAGAGCAAATGCCAGGCCTTTAATTTTTGCTCTTTTGTTTGAAAAAAAAGAAGAAAATATTATTTCTTCCATGAGTTGTTTATTTCAGTAAATGATTCAAAGGGAGATGATTGCACGTTGCTAACCAGAATTGGGTACGATTGGTATCTGCCAGTTGGCAAAACTAGTTTTTAAATAAGAAAACCAAACTTAAATGCCTACTTTATATAAAAGTCACAAGTTCAAAGGATTCTTTTGATGAGAAATATTTGGTAGTGTGAAGTGTAAGAGTATGACATAAATATCTGAGGTATTAGAAATTCAGTGATATTTTCACAATACGTTGTCACATGTGACCATTTTATTTTTCAGCACACTTTAATTTTTTCCAAATTTATATTTGGCATAGAGGCATAAGTGGGCGCAAGTTACAGGTTTTAAGTCGCAGGGGGAGGCAGTGGTGACCAGTCTGGGGAGGCCAGGAACTACCCTGCCATGGTCACAGCTGCTTCCAGCTGGCTCTGAAACAAGTGTTGTCAACAGCAGGAAAACCCATCCCTCATCAAAACTTTAGCTGAACCCAGAAGCCCCCAGTGCTGCTACTCAAAAATATTTTACAAGGACAACAGCAACTGCTGGAGTCTGGAGATGCACTCTTGGAGCAGGAGACTCTCCATGTTGAAGGGGGTAGGGACACTCGGCTGGGCCTGTGAGCGACCCACGCCAGTGCAGGTACACCTCTGAAGGACTGCAGCTGTGGGTGACCGATGCCAGGGCAGGGACACTCCTGAGGGACTGTGGCTCACCATCTCACTGGATGGGTTTTGATGGATTTAGTGTAATCCATGGCAGAAAGAAGGAAAATAGAGACTGAGGATGGAGGAGGATAGGGGTTTATGTAAAGGGGTTTTTTTTGTGTTCGTGTTCTTTTTCTCAATACCAAACTTGGTAAGCAGAGGTTTGTGTTTGTTGGCACTCTAGCAAAATTCCCCAAATCTAGACTGCTTTGCCCACAACAGTGCGGGTTGAAGTAGACTGGTAGAGCTGATAGTGCTAAGGTCCCTATTTCATATGCAAAACTCTTCTTTATGTATGTATTTGTTTTGCAATATTCCTGAAAACTATTTTTCAAATTTGTTGAGTCCTTGTGGGAAATGCTGGGGGCAGTCTATTTAGAAAAATTAGTGCCCATCTGTAAGAGACCAACTGGCAGCTAACACCAAGGCCAACTTGTAACCCACTGGAAAAAAGAACTGTTTTCCAGCGACAGGAGACAAAACTTGACAAGGGAGCAGGGGGTTGAGATCCCCTGAGCCTGTCTGAGGAATGTCTCAAACACTCACAAGACTGAGGGATGGTGAATCCCAGGAAGGCTCCTCTGTAGAGAGTTAATTGGGTCTGGCCTTGGGAGAAGAAATAYGATGACACCATAAGTTGGCCAAATAAGGGAGTATCCAGATAARTGTTAAGAAAACRAGRACTASTGATAAAACCAAAGAAACAACTACTTGAACTGAGTGAACYATCCTAATTWGCATWCTAAAAAATYCACCCACCAGCAGGAAAAGCCCCCTACCCAACAAAGCCCCTTCCCCACTGAACATGCGCAGTAAAAAGAAAGGACACTGTGACTTTAAGTGAAGACGAGACATGTAAGAACCAATAGAAGCGAACTACGAAACTACCCCCGTAGCAGAGGGGCAGTTTGAAGTGAATGGCGGGCATAAAAGGGGAGGGCAAGTGCCATGGGGGAGAATCTTCTCTCTTTCGACTTTCGATCTGGGGACTTGGGACTCATTTCGGGAACTTTGGAAGGAGCGCTCCTGCGGACCAGAGACCCCCGTCGGCTGGACCAACACTGGAACCTGGACCGGTGATCTCTTTCTCTCTCTTTCTTTCTCTCGCTCTCTCCTTCTCTCTTTCTTTTATTCTTTTACCTTTTCCTASTAAGTAACGCAAGGCATAAACTCCCACAGCAGTGGTGAGCAACAAGCTTTTCTGTTATCCAATTATTTACCAATGAGCCTAGCTATAGAGTAAAAGTCTTGTCTATGTACAGACCTTGAGTGTCGTTTCACCTTAATCCCTACCGAGGGAATTTGCGAATTTGAGTCACCTCTCCCACACAGGCGGGACGTGACACCATCAGGTGAAAAGTGGTTCATAAACCTCTGGCTTGTGGTGTTGTGCCAGCCTGGGAGAGTTTTCAGGATTGGTCCTGCGATGCATGGTTTCTTGCTTAGGATCAAAGAAACAGAAATATATATGAAAAAGGCTGTAGCAGGAGAAAAAAGGCAGGTTAAGCTAACACTGTGATGCTATAGAGAGAATCATGGCAGAATGTTTTAGTCATATTTCAAATGAATTGAGCACAACTGCAGTTTTAATTTAAAAAGTCTCCGTACCCTGAGGTGTTTGGCATGAGAAATAGTGCCATGCTGAGGGAATTGCTAACAACATTCAGGTTAGAGAAGTAATAAAAAGGTCCTGAACAGATTAGAACATCAGACAAAACAACATTTTTTTTCAGTCTGAAAAAAACTCGTAAAGCTACCCTTATAAGGAGGCAGTAAAGGAAATGAATTGTGTTGGGTTTGTTGGCAGCTTAACATTTATTTTGGTTCTTTGCTTGAAATTGTATCAGAGGTTGTATGCAAACATTTCCAGGTAATTTACTGTCTAAAATGATGCAGTTGGCAAGAGTGCTGCAGAAACAAATGAGTTTCAATCTCTGATTGGAAATGTAACAGCAGTACTTAAAAAAAAAAAAAAGAATTAAAGTGCTTTTAACAAGGAACTCATTTAGTAGTTCCATTTCATTGTCTCATACTTTGTGTCAAGTGGTAGCTAGTAATATTTTTTGCAGACAGTAATGGAGACCTAGAATAGAAACAGATTCACTTCACAAAAATTGGTGTTCTCAAATGCCCTGTGTTACAGGATCTCTGATGTTACCCTTCTGTCTCTTAAGTAAGAGTTAATTCAAATCCATTTAACCTATAAGCCTGGGTTTTTAAGGGGGCCTTGGCCAAACACACTGTACTTGAGGCATACGCAACAGCAGAGCCAGTCCAAATCAGTGCTGCTGCAGTCAACGAGCAGTTACTTGAACAGATGAGCTGATACTGCAGGTTTTGCTGGCTCAACAAGTAGGAATTACTGTAACTTGTCGCAGCTGTGGGGTATTGCAGTGTTAATCCTCTTCCCAAGAAAAAGTCACTCGGGTGAGCACTGAGGCCACAGTGTTCTGCAAGGAAACCTATTTGCACAGAGCTGGCATTTTATTTAACAGCCTGCATTAGAAAGCAGTTGGAGAGAGGTGTGTCGTTAGAGGGAAACATATGAGGGAAAGTGGTTTTCCCATCAGGAAGATTTTCACGATTGGCTTGCTTCCTCAGCTCTGTGGGTGAGATTTTGCAAAAACCTGGGGTCTAAAGATTCATGTGGCTGTGTCCCCAGCATTGTTCTCTAGCACTCTTCCAATTGCTCGCTTGACCTGTTTGTGGATCACTTTGACTAGATGTCATCATTCTGATTAAAAACTAGTGAAAAGACAGGAGTTTCTCTTCTTGATGTTAAGAAATAATAGTAACATTGCACAATTAGTAGTGCAGCCATTCTCTTGTCTTCTGCTACTTCTGTTGGGAACCCTTCAGAGATCCTAAGCCTAGTGCCTTCGAGGGAGAGACACATGTTCAACTCTAGCTGTAGAACTGTCAGAGAATGCCCATATCTACATGACACTTTCTTGTCATGCACTTGCAAAGAGAAAGGGCAGGAGACAAAACTGTCCCCAATGCTAAAACAAATGAAAGGATTACTGGCAGAAATACCTTCAGGAGAAAAAGCCAAAGCAAGACCTCTCATCGTGCCGCTGTCTGCCCACACAACGATAAACTGGAGTGTATCCTTGCATGTCTGTGAAGAGGAAGTGGATGGTCATCAAAATGCCCCAGACTGTACTTTTCATAACTGAATCTCCACCTCTCTCCTGCACGCTGGAGATCTGGACAGGATGAGATTTACCAAAGCAACCAGGTACATTTGAGCAGACTGCCACTTGGGCACCAGTGCTGTGCACCCTGTAAGGTGGGAGGAGTAAAGGAGGAGCTCAGCCACCCTGAAAATGCTGCAGAGGGAATCCTCTGTTCTGTTCACTTCTGCACAGAAGACACCAAAATTACCCTCTTCTGGATATCAGCTGCCTGCTGCAATACTTAGTAAAGCTGGGATCCTTCCTTAGGATTAATGCCACATATTCAAGCAGCTGCCAAGTCTGAAGAATTTAAAATTTTCAAAATCTTCAGTTTCTGCATGAAATCCTCAATCATGGCTCATGTTTGTTGCCTTCATGCATTTTCCCTGTCTTGCTGTCTGCTCATAAAATCTCCTAACCCGTGCTGTCCTTTAATTCAAGCTCTCTGCACAAAACAAGTGGAAATATTCAGGCATTGCACAACAAAAATATTTATAATAGTGGAAGATACCAAGAGTGTAACTAAAACAATAGGAAAGATGTATTAGCTCAAAGATGCATTAATAAATTTAATGTTAAATAAAGCTGAACCTTCAAGAGGTAAATATTTAAATCAAGCCACAGAGATGGCTCAAATTGTATAAAGCTTTGAGGAAGTATAGAGTGTTTTGTTGAACACAGTTCTGCAATACAAATGCTAAAATTTGCATTAAACTTTATGCAGATTTCTGTGTATCATAAAACTGAATAGAAGCCAAAGAGGGTGTTTTGCTTTGTTGTGTAAATTGGAAGTCACAGCAGCACCCAGAGGACCCGACTGACTGTTGTTTGCCCTCCACGCCTATAATAAATGTTGCCAAGTGAATAGCAGCACTTCATTTCTTTCTAGTTCGTCCAGGCCTTTCTGGACAAGACCCTTGAAAGGAAAGCCACTCCAGAGGAGGAGGGCAACAGCATTCCAAAGCTCTGAGCAGAAACATTTTCATCCTTGTTAGCATGAAAACTAAGAGCAGCCCAACACGTTCTTGGGCTTTTTACCATTTCCCTTAGCAACTGCAGAACTACAGCCCATATGAAGATGGGAACTGTCACCCAGAGACAGGCTGACAAGTCTTCAAAGAAAACTGAAAAGGGAACAGAGGCTTCAGCTCCATCCCTGCAGAAGGCCACAGACTGTCCAGGGACTTCAGTGGAGCATGTGACTAGAGAGGGGCATGATGCAGACAGTGCAGTGGCAAAGAGCTGTGCTGGAGCCCTTTCTGTTACAAATGTCAAGTATTGCCTCCAAGAAACGTGGAAGAAGATTCATTTTTAATAATGGTCCTTGCCGCAAAGTTCTCCTCTGTTGCCTTCATGCACTTGTAGGTTCGTGCCGATGGACAAAGCTTACTAACCTTTCTTTTTCTGGAATATCATCAAGGTTGCCTAAAGCTTCTGGTCTGTGGCTTGTGTCCATGCCATGTAGACTTTGGGCTCTGATGCCAACTCTGAGTTGTTGTCGAAATACTATGTTATTAAATATAGTCCTGTCCTGTTCATTTCCAGTTAACTGCCCTGCTTTTCTACATACTCTTTCATCATACACTTTCTGGATCAACTGCCCTTCAGCCCCACTTCGTTGATTTGCTGTTATCTTCCACAAGAATAAATCAGGACTATCAGCACTGTGGAGAAAGACTACTCTAGTCTTTCAGGCTTAGTCAAGAGGAGTCAATTACTTTATCATCTTAATCCCATCTGTAATCTCTAAACTGTCACTGTTTAGCAACATTATTATCTAACAACTATTATGTTCATGTATGACTTCTTGCTAACAGTTTAACAGTTTTGCATCAAAAGAAGATTAACAGATTAGATTTCACAAAGAACCCACATCACACAAATCTTCAAAAGATCTTCTCAAAGGAACAAGAACCAAAATAAACACTTTTTGAAAATAAGGCAGTTGATAAAAATTGACCACTGCTTCCTTTGAAAGTAATCAAATGAAGATTTGTGGGTAAAAGGCATCCTCTAGAGGCAGCAAGATTGTTTGATTTTTTTTTTTTTGATGAAAATCTATCTGTTAATAAAGAATCTAAAGTACTTCATTCTGCCTAAATTCAGATCAGAAAAGGCCCTTCATATGCAAGTAATAGTGAGTACAGAACGCTTTTTTCCTTGTTCTTCATATTATAAAAGATACTGTAAAGACAGCAGCTACATATGCCAAAGGTGTTTTAGACCTTAGATTTTTTGCTAATTCAGATTCAGTTTATGCACAAAATAAAGGGCTGTTTCTACTTCCTGTATTAAACATTACCTGGCTAATCAAGTATTATTTGATTGAAGAAAAATGGTGCGCAGCTTGAATAGAGACGAGAGATTTTGCTGTCATAGCTTTTAGTAACAAAACAGTGTCTCATTTCCAAAACCACTCTGATGCAAAACTACGAAGGAAATGTCAGATCCACTAAACCTAAAAAAGTTCTCAAAGAAATCCTAACAGATTTTGGTTTATTGCCTGAATAGCATTTTTATATAAAAAAGTGACAAAAGTATCCAAGAAACCTTGTCTAAGGAACTTTATCCAGGAAACTGTGTAAGAAACCAACATGAATATTCATGTGTGATATTTTTTTTTTGCTATGGATGAGAGTAAGAGCATTTTTAATAAAAAGGAGCCTGACCCTTCAGGTTTATCTCTGAACAAAATCAGAACAGTAATGTGTGTGTGTGTGTGTGTGTGTGTGTGTGTGTGTGTGTGTGTGTTTATTTTAATATTCTCATGCAGACTTAGAAATGCTGAGTTACTATGGGAAGCCGTTCTCCTGGCACTTCCAGCTTGGCTAGAGCCAAGCATAAGAGTTATTGCATAGATACTGCACAGCTCTTTTGTTTTCCTTTAGTTTTCTAGGGATACTTCTAAGAAACATGCATATTTGAAAACAGGATTAGCTTCTGATGGGAAATGGCCCTGCAGGGTAGGAATAAACGAGCTGCAAATCTCGGGAGCGCCCTTGCTCCACGCGGCGCGCCCGGCGGCGGAGCGCGAGTGCCGCCCCGAGGCCGCGGAGGAGCGGCGCCGCCGCCGCCGCTGCTGCTGCTCCTGCTGCTGCTGCTCCTGCTGCTGCTGCTCCTGCTGCTCCTCCTCCTGCTGCTTCTGCTGCTCCTGCTCCTGCTGCTCCTGCTGCTCCTCCTCCTGCTGCTCCTCCTCCTGCTGCTCCTCCTCCTGCTGCTYCTGCTGCTCCTGCCGCCACTGCTGCTGCGCTGCCACTATCCTGCTGTCCGTGGCTCCTGAGGGTATCCCAGATTTATGGAGGCCTTTTCATTCCTTACGATCCCGGTATTTGCTTTATATGGGTGATGCGAAAAGGTCGTGGCTCTTAAACTTTTCACATATCTCCATCTTATCAGGCAATGGAAGAAAACAGTGCTGCAATTCATACAGCAGCATTTCTGCGGGGTGCGGAGAAGGACCCTATACAGCAACTTAAGACAACATGGGAATCTACATCATTCTTTATGAAATGTGAAATACTGCACATCAGGAGAAGAAAACAAATATCTTTCATAAACTGTGACTTCCTGATTTCTAAACTGTTGATTTCCAAACTTAGCAGCACAGCAGAAACATCAAACTAACAAAGAAAACATCCACTGCAGGTTCCTCACAATCCACATTTACAAGTATACCTCTGTACTTCATCTAAATTAATCAAGAATTAATATGTTAGATGTTGAGCCCTGTTTCTCAATGATATTTCCTTTCTTAGCTGAACAATGTAAAAATGTATGCAAATACTTCTACAAAACACTGATGATAAATAGCTGACAATACACAGCTATAAGAAAACATAAAGAGAGAATGCAATCCTGAAAAGTGGCAATATTTCACGTGAGGGTATTTTTTAACACTGTTTGTTTTTTTTTTTAGAGCCCTGCAGAAAGCACTAGGAAATTTTCATTGGGCAATACTGCACAGTTGAATTTTTTTTTTGGTTTCTGCCTCTGGATGGGGACATATATCCTCCTCTGGACGGAAGCTCTTTTTTTCCTATATATCCTACATTGATAATACCTATTTCGTGGAGACTGTGACATGAATTTTTCCCTGATGTGTATTCTTTTCATTGAAAAAATGATCAGAACAGATCAGATTTTATTATGTTTCCAAAAAGGAAAAGAAATCCTGTCTGAAAGGCTGAACCGAGCTGAATGTTTTTTGGAAAGTAAGCTGCTTTACTGTTAAGGAAATATGATATTTAATATGATATTTTTTAATCTTAGTCCAGATTAGATTCAAGGAGGAGATCCATTCTCAGTACTAACTTAGACTTTTCTTCCACTTAATATTATAGCCAGATGAGAGCTGGCACAGAATCATAGAATCACAGAATTTCTTAGGTTGGAAAAGACCTTTAAGATCATCAAGTCCAACTGTTAACCTAGCACTGCCAAGTCCACCACTAAACCATGTCCCTAAGTGCCACATCTACACGTCTTTTAAATACCTCCAGGGGTGGGGACTCAACCACTTCCCCAGGCAGCCTCTTCCAATGCTTGACAACCCTTTCAGTGAAGAAATTTTTCCTAATATCCAATCTAAACCTCACCTGGAGCAACTTGAGGCCATTTCCTCTTCTCCTATCACTTGTTACTTGGGAGAAGAGACCGACACCCACCTCGCTGCAACCTCCTTTCAGGTAGTTGTAGAGGGCAATAAGGTCTCCCCTCAGCCTCCTCTCCTCCAGACTAAACAGTCCCAGTTCCCTCAGCCGCTCCTCATAAGACTTGTGCTCTAGACCCTTCATCAGCTTCATTGCCCTTCTCTGGACATGCTCCAGCACCTCAATGTCCTTCTTGTAGTGAGGGGCCCAAAACTGAACACAGTATTCAACGTGCGGCCTCACCAGTGCCGAGTACAGGGGCACGATCACTTCCCTAGTCCTGCTGGCCACACTATTTCTGATACAGGCCAGGATGCTGTTGGCCTTCTTGGCCACCTGRGCACACTGCTGGCTCACATTCAGCTGGCTATCGACCAATCCCCCAGATCCTTTTCTGCCAGGCAGCTTTCCAGCCACTCTTCCCCCAGCCTGTAGCGTTGCATGGGGTTGTTGTGGCCGAAGTGCGGGACCCGGCACTTAGCCTTGTTGAACCTCATACAATTGGCCTCGGCCCATCGATCCAGCCTGTCCAGATCCCTCTGCAGAGCCTTCCTACCCTCAAGCAGGTCGACACTCCCGCCCACCTTGGTGTTCTCTGCAACCTTACTGAGGTTGCACTCAATCCCCTGTTGTGGTTTAACCTGGCAGGCAGCCAAACACCACACAGCTGCTCGCTCACTCCCCCTGCCACAGTGGGATGGGGGAGAGAATTGGAAAAAAAAAAGTAAAATTCATGGATTGAGATAAAGACAGTTTAATAAAACAGAAAAGGAAGGGAAAATAATGATAATAATAATAATAACAATGATAGAATATACAAAATGAGTGATGCATAATGCAATTGCTCACCACCCGCTGAGCGATACCCAAGCAGTGATCGCTACTTCCTGGACCACGCCTCCTATTTATATATTGAGCATGACATCACATGGTATGGAATACCCCGTTGGCCAGTTGGGCTAGCTGTCCCAGCTATGCTCCCTCCTAGCTTCTTGTGCACCTGGCAGAGCATGGGAAGCTGAAAAGTCCTTGACTAGTAGACTACTTAGCAACAACTAAAAACATCAGTGTGTTATCAACACTCTTCTCATACTAAATCCAAAACACAGCACTAAGAAGAAAATTTACTCTATCCCAGCCGAAACCAGGATGCCCCTCATCCAGATCATTGATACAGATATTAAACAGAACTGGCCCCAATACTGAGCCCTGGAGAACACCACTTGTGACCAGCTGCCAACTGGATTTAACTCCATTCACACCTTTGGGCCCGGCCATCCAGCCAGTTTTTGACCCAGTGAAGAGTATGCCCGTCCAAGCCATGAGCAGCCAGTTTCTTTAGGAGAATGCTGTGGGAAACGGTGTCAAAAGCTTTACTAAAGTCTAGGTAGACAACATCCACAGCCTTTCCCTCATCCACTAAGCGGGTCACCTTGTCATAGAAGGAGATCAGGTTAGTCAAGCAGGACCTGCCTTTCATAAACCCATGCTGACTGGGCCTGATCCCCTGGTTGTTCTGTATGTGCCGCGTGATGGCACTCAAGATGATCTGCTCCATAACCTTCCCCAGCACCGAGGTCAGGCTGACAGGCCTGTATTTTCCTGGATCATCTTTCTGGCCCTTCTTGTAGATGGGCTAACTTCTGATCAACTGGGACCTCCCCGGCTGGTTAGCCAAGACTGCTGATAAATGATTGAAAGTGGCTTGGTGAGCACTTCTGCCATCTTCCTCAGTACCCTTGGGTGGATCCCATCTGGCCCCATAGACTTGTGTGTGTCTAAGTGGTGTAGCAGGTCACTAACTATTTCCCCTCGGATTATGGGGGCTTCATTCTGCTCCCCGTCCCTGTCTTCCAGCTCAAGGGGTCTGGGTACCTGGAGAACAACTGGTCTTACTACTAAAGACTGAGGCAAAGAAGGCATTAAGTACCTCAGCCTCTTCCTCCTCCTTGGTCACTATGTTTTCCCCTGCATCCAATAAAGGATGGAGCTTCTCCTTAGCCCTCCTTTTGTTGCTAATGTATTTATAGAAACATTTTTAATTGTCTTTTAAGGCAGTAGCCAGATTAAGTTCTAGTTGGGCTTTGGCCCTTCTAATTTTCTCCCTGCAAAACCTCACAACATCCTTGTAGTCCTCCTGAGTTGCCTGCCCCTTCTTCCAAAGGTCATAAACTCTCCTTTTTTTCCTGAGTTCGAGCCAAAGCTCTCTGTTCAGCCAGGCCGGTCTTCTTCCCTGCCGGCTCGTCTTTTGGCACATGGGGATGACCTGCTACTGTGCCTTTAAGTTTTCCTTCTTGAAGAATGTCCAGCCTTCCTGGGCTCCTTTGCTCTTCAGGACTGCCTCCCAAGGGACTCTGTCAACCAGTCTCCTAAACAGGCCAAAGTCTGCTCTCCAGAAGTCCAAGGTAGCGGTTCTGCTGACCCCTCTCCTTACTTAATCATAGAATAGAATCATAGAATGGTCTGCATTGGAAGGGACCTTAAAGATCATCTAGTTCCAACCCCCCTGCCATGGGCAGGGACACCTTCCACTAGACCAGGTTGCTCAAAGCCCCATCCAACCTGGCCTTGAACACTTCCAGGGATGGGGCATCCACAGCTTCTCTGGGCAGCCTGTCCCAGTGCCTCACCACCCTCATAGTGAAGAATTTCTTCCTTATAGCTAAGCTAAATCTCCCCTCTTTCAGTTTAAAGCCATTACCCCTTGTCCTATCACTACATGCCCTTGTAAAAAGTCCCCCTCCAGCTTTCTTGAAGGCCCCCTTCAGGTACTGGAAGGCTGCTATAAGGTCTCCCTGGAGCCTTCTCTTCTCCAGGCTGAACCCCAACTCTCTCAGCCTGTCTTCATAGGAGATGTACTCCAGCCCTCTGATCATCTTCGTGGCCCTCCTCTGGACTTGCTCCAACAGGTCCATGTCCTTCTTATGTTGGGGCCCCCAGAGCTGAATGCAGTATTCCAGGTGGGGTCTCACGAGAGAGGAGTAGAAGGGGAGAATCACCTCCCTTGACCTACTGGTCACGCTTCTTTTGATGCAGCCCAGGACACGGTTGGCTTTCTGGGCTGCAAGTGCACATTGCCAGCTCGTGTTGAGCTTCTCATCAACCAACACCCCCAAGTCCTTCTCCTCAGGGCTGCTCTCAATCCATTCTCCACCCAGCCTGTATTTGTGCTTGGGGTTGCCCCAACCCATGTGCAGGACCTTGCACTTGGCCTTGTTGAACCTCATGAGGTTTGCACAGGCCCACYTCTCAAGCCTGTCAAGGCCCCTCTGGATGGCATCCCTTCCCTCCAGCATGTCGACCACACCACACAGCTTGGTGTCGTCAGCAGACTTGCTGAGGGTGCACTCAACCCCACTGTCCGTGTTGCCGACAGAGATGTTAAACAGCGTTGGTCCCAGTACTGACCCCTGAGGGTCACTGGTCACTGGTCTCCACTTGGACATCGAGCTGTTGACCGCAACTCTTGTTGACTGTGACCATCCAGCCAATTCCTATCCACCGAGTGGTCCATCTGGCAAATCCATGTCTCTCTAATTTAGAGACAAGGATGTTGTGTGGGACAGTGTCAAATGCTTTGCACAAGTCCATGTTGACTTCTCCCCATTATCTTTATGTCCTTAATACGTTTGGCAACAGTTTTAAGGATTATTTGCTCCATCACCTTCCCAGTAATTGAGGTAAGGCTGACCAGCCTGTAATTCTCCAGATACTCTTTCTTGCTATTCTTAAAGATAGGAGCAACATTTACTTTCTTCCAGAAGTGACATGTACTTTCTTCTGATCCTCAGTAACCTCCCTCAATTTCATCCATTGGTGCATCCCATCACATCCCATGGACTTGCATACGCCCCATTTGTTTAAATGTTGCCTAACCTAATCCTCCTCCATGGGTAAGTCTTCCTTGCTCCAGACTTTTTCATAGGCCTCAGAGGCCTGGGATTCCTGAAGGCTGGACTTATCAGTGAAGACCAAGGCAAAGAAGGCATTAAGCACCTTGACCTTCCCCATGTCCTTTGTCACCAGGACCCTATTCCATTCAGAAGTGGACCTACATTTCTCCTAGTCATTTCTTTGTTTTGCTACTGATAAATCTGTAGAAGCCTTTCTCATTGCTCTTCACATACCTCACCAGGTTTAACTCCAGATGGATTTGTCTTTTCCATCCTTGCATGCTCAGACTGTTTTTATATTCCTCTTGGGTCACCTGATCTTGCTTCTACCTCCTGTATGATTTCCTTTTATGTTTGAGTTTTGTCAGGACCTTCTTGTTCATCCATACAGGACTCCTCCAAACTGCCTTTGCTTGATTTCCTGCACATGACGATGATCCATTCTTGAGCTTGGAAGAGGTGATCCTTGAAAATCCACCAGCTCTCCTGGACTGCTCTTCTCTTCAGGACAGTATCACACGGGATTTCTCCAAGCAGATCCCTGAAGAGGCCAAAGTCTGCTCTCCTGAACACCAGGGTTGTGATCCTACTATATTACATTGTGTGATCCTGCTTTGTACCTTGATCTCTCTTCCATGGAAATAAAACAAACTTGGAACAGAGGGTAGATGGATCTCATGCTGGTTACTGGATAAGTATATGGTACCAAACTAACAATATTTCCTCTTTTTGGTCAGATCTGTCTATCTTAAGATCTTTGATTCATCTACAGTCCAACTACCTTAGTTCTAGCTAAGTTAGACTACTATACTTTTTTTTTTTTAAATTAAAAAAAAAAAGATTACATCCATGGTAAATGATAGATGAAGGAAAGACCTTTTATGTAATTTTGCATCCTCATTTACTTAAATCTCAATTCCATTTCAAAAGTCAAACCCCCAACACAGAGGTAAAAGAAAAAAGATTGCCTTTCTCTTTAAAGTGCTGAGTTTATTCTTGGCAGCCTGACACTGAGAACTGTCTACAGAAAGCTGAAGTTGATGCTTTTTCCTCACTTTCTGCCCTCTTGACCTTTGCGAAAACCTGCAGTTTGTTCATACAAGTAACTCAGGGTGAGTCCGGAGGAGACACATATTAGAATCATAGAATCATTAAGGTTGGAAAGGACCTCTAAGATCATCAAGTCCAACCATCAACCCAACACCACCATGCCCCACTAAACCATGTCCCTAAGTGCCTCATCTACACGTCTTTTAAATACTTCCAGGGATGGTGACTCCACCACTTCCCTGGGCAGCCTGTTCCAATGTTTAACCACTCTTTCAGGAAAG
>JAYKAV010002975.1:13309-102670 GCA_035582835.1 Phoebastria nigripes | reverse complement strand
TCGACCAGTGCCCTGAACAGGCCGAAGTCTGCCTTCCGGAAGTCCATGGTAGCGGTTTTGCTGGTCCCCTCCTTACTTCACCAAGAATTGAGAATTCTATCATTTCATGGTCGCTAAGCCCAAGACGGCCTCCGACCACCACATCTCCCACCAGTCCTTCTCTGTTCGTAAACAGCAGGTCAAGYGAGGCACCTCCCCTGGTAGGCTCCCTCACCAGCTGCGTCAGGAAGTTGTAATATTAATATTATATACACTAGATAAACTTGTCCTCTCAACTTAGGCCAAAGCAGAGGGATTTGGCTGCTCTAAGTAGCTGACAATAACTATGATATGCAGTGATGCACCAGTAGATAACAGGAAAGTTGAAGTTTTCTTTCACACTGATCAGGTTTGTTTCTCTCTTGCTTGGACAGGCATGTATAAGTGTACTTAAGGAAATAGAAAAGAGCCAGAGGAAAGTTAAAAAATCCCTTTCTTTCCTCTCTCTTTTTCAGTGTCAAGGACATAAGGAAGTCAGCAGGGAAAAAAAAAGTCTGGCTTCAGACAATGAGAAAACCTTTGTTTAAGGATGCTTCTTTCATATTTTCCCTTTCAAAATCTTATATAAAGCGGAGGAGAGAATGTCATTCCTCCCACCCCATGCCAGAGACACAAATAATCAAAAGCCAGAACCCAGGGAGATCAGGAGTCTCGGAGCAGCTGGCCAAGGAGATTGTTAACAAAGTCACTGAAAACCAAGAGGTTTTCCAGAGCTATGGAAATTTGCTACGGTGGTGTGGAGGAGCCAAAGAGATGGGGAGCAAGAGGCCAGTAGCTATGAGAGAAGAGGCAGACAACCTGGTTCTAAGCAAGCGAGAGGCCCTGGCAGCCATCAAGAGAAGGAGAGCACACTTAAATGTTAAAATTCAGGATCAAAATAATTTCTTAGAGGTCAGGTTAAAACAGATGTTCCAAATACACTGTCTACTTCAGAGACAAGCTTGGATATGACCTGGGTGAGAGGATACTGGTCAAATTTGGAAATCCTTACAGCCATACAGTTCATGGGATGGGATGTTTCCAGAGAGAAACAATTGGCTGATGAATAACACCAAGATATAAAATCAAAGGACATTGCTAATCCCTCTTTTCAGCACAGGAGGAAACATTTTGAAAGATGGAAGGTGTATTTCCTGCACATTTCAGCCTATGTCTCATGCCAAGCAAATAGACATCTGTAAATATACTGGCTAGCTTCATCATCTCAAGGAACTGGGCTAAGTCACAACAGAGCCCTTAACCCATCTCCCCATTAGAAAGTACAACCATGACCATTCCTTCCCCCTTTTTATTATTATTATAGATTGACAAGGGAAATGCTTCCTAGCTCTGCTGGTGGCTGGGACAAATGAGAGACAGGTAGGACTCTGAAGTAATAGATTTCCATTAGTTACTGGCAGGTGAAAGTCTCAGAGCACTGAACCTGCAGGAAGACATGCATTAGAGTCGTCAGACAGGGTCTTTGTCCCTGTGATGCTGTCGGGAATACAGGGGACAAACTTCATAGGACAGCAATGGGAAACGCAACCTGACTCTGTAACTGGTGAAGATGGAGTAGGAGAGGAGGCAGGTGTCCTGCAGACTCTTTGTACTAAAGGCTAAAATCTTGTCCTAGGTCATCAGAGAAAGGAAACAAAGATCCCCAGCTCCTGATATTCACCAGAATTATAGCATGCTCCTACAATTTGGGAAGTGAGCTGACTCTCCTGCAAACTGGCCATAAATCATTGAGAGGTTTGTAGACCATTGAGTATTGTGTTTGTTTCATCTCTCTTGCACAGATGGTTCTCTGAAATGTCCCAGAAACCCTGAAGAGACCACCTCCAGGGAGCACTGCAGACTGGTGGCTCAGGAGCACCCCACTGCTTACCCCTTAGTCAGTAGCAGGGAGTCAGCTACCACAGGACAAGGGAAGCTCTTTTCCTGCAGCAGGCAGCAGCCCCGCTGCTTTACTTTGCCAGAGCTCTTCTACGGCAGCTGCATGCTGTCATACTGCCACTTAGAGAAACAGTCATACCTGCTAAGTACAAAATAATACACTGCTGGAAGTTACCAGGAGAAAAACAAGTTATATGGTGAAAGTAGGATTATTTGAGGTCATTGCAGTAGGTACATGTAAAAACTCCTGAGCTTAGCTGGCTAGAGAGGCTTTACAAAGCCAAGTAAGGAAGACACTGCTGCTGGCATGGCCTCGTTGACAGCTTGAAGACAAGTGTTTTGAAAAGATTACCTCATTGCTAGTATGCAGCTAGTATTGGTGCGTACTCTGCTATTATTACCAGATTTTACTTGCAAATATTTTCTTGATGATGTAGCTACATGCAGAGGAGGCAGCATCCTAGCCAAAGGCAACTGAAACAAACTGCATTTGTTTTGTCTAATTTTGTTTTCATTTACTTCAATGAGCTTTGCATTCTACTTTGTTTTCATTTTAAAAGTGCATCTAGTGTCACAAAACATTACTAAGCTGGGCTTTTCTTGAGGGAAAAMTCAAGACAAGCAAGAAAATCTCAGAAAAATCAGTAAGAATAGTAGAAGTATATTTTAAACACAAGATGAAGAAAAATGTATAATTCCCAATAATAATGAAATATATTTAAATTGTTAAAGATTGTTAAAGATGTTAAATTGTTTCAGACTGATATTACTGGATTTTATATCAGCTTTAGAGACAAAGCGATAATTAAATACATGTGCTGGTTTGGGGTGGGATAATTAGTATCTGCCAGAATTAGCTGTATGAAAAATAAAACAATATATACTGCATCTTAGCTGTGGTTGCATTAAATGATTTTAGTTTGTGCATTTGCAATAAATCTTCTACAAACTCTTCAAGGCATAACTTGATGCTTCTTTCTTTCTTTAAAAAGTAATCTGGTTTCAATTGTAACATTAAAGTGATATTCATCCTTTTAATTGCAACTAAATTGACAGCTGACTCCAATTTTTGTGTTTATAGGAGTAAATGAAAAGAACACAAAATGTGCTCTTCAACAGCCCTTCATGGTATAAAGTGCTACTCTACTTACATCGGAACACTTCTTAGAAAAACTAATTCTTACATAAACAATATTGTACTTATAATATAATTGGGGGATCAGTGATGTTAGAGCAGAGACCAAATGAACAAAGGAATAAAGTGACATTTCTAATGTTCCAGCCCCAGTGCAAACGCTGTTGACTCAATATGGCTCTCTTACAAGTGATGTAAGACCCATTTCCAACGGTGCACTCTGACTGCTCCGCATGAGTGTTTTTGTGGGTCCTTGTTGACACGTTGACTTTCAGAGCTCAAATCTCTTGCTGGTCTGCTGGGGTCTGGCTCTTCTGACTTGGGATTGTGTTCAGCTCTGGTAATTTGCTTATTCTTTTTTCTTTCTTTTTTTTGCTCATTTATAAAATCAGCAGAACTTCTCAAGGACATCTCACTTTAATGAGATGTTACTCATAGGAAATCTTTTTTTCTTAGGTAATTTGTTTAACAGTGGAAAAAGCTGGAAATGTCACATGCTAAATGAAAAGCATTTGACATTTTTGCACAGTGGTTAAAAGAACAGTTACACAATTTTTCCTCCTATTTCTTCTTGTTAGTTGTAGGAGAAAATATGAAAATATACAATTATTTTACTACAAGGGGTTTCTTTCCTGAGTTCTGTGAATGACTTAATACCCAAATGGGAAAAGTCACATTTTTCAGACTGTCTTTTAAGACTCTGCAAACGTTGGCTGATATAGCATTCAAAACATGAATCTGATGTAAAACATGTAATGATCTTTCCCATTACATGGGTAAAAATTTTTTTTTTAAAACAAAACCATTGTTCTTCTGGAGCATAATAGGGGACACTGGAAAAGAGTATATTGTTCCAAAACTTGTTATCCTACAATTCAAACTCATTGTCAGAATTTCAGATCAGACAACAGAGTAAGTTAAATCAAGCTGCTGTCACTTCTCATCTTGGCTTACCATGGAGTTAGAGCTTAGCTAGCTTTTTGATATTTCTATTATAGATTTCTGCTAAAAAATCTATCCATCCATCCATCTACCCACCCACCCACCCACCCATCCCAGGATGAAGTCTAACAATTTGGAAAAGGAAACCTGCTGATGAAGGCTGGCTGAAATTTCTGTTGTTTCCCTTTTGTCCTCAAAAAGGGTGAGAAAAAATGCTCAAGTCTCTGTTATGCCCTGGTCTTTCCTTCACATGCAGGTCCCACCATCTTTCCTTTTCCTGTTGGGTCTTTGGAAACAGACTGGTAGCATATGATGGTGATGTTCAGGGATAGGAAATAGCAAAAATTCTTCCAGTCCAGACCATATTTTGAAGCAGCAGTTTGAGAGTTGTTTGGGCAGCTTCCTCTCTCCCTGTGCACCAGCTAATACTCGGACAAATTGTTCCAGGCTCAGATTTACTATTTGTCACGGATGAAGTGAGAGAGAAATGCACTTCACTCGTAAGAGAGAAGCAGCAATATGTTTATTGATGTAAGACAGTGAGTTAACAAAGTTCAATGGTAAATGCGACAGTGGTTTAACAAGATTTGATGGCAAGGTACACTTGATTATTTACTGCATGGAGGACAGGGTCAGACAAAACTGTCAGGGAGACCCTCCCATTGAGTCATGGGGTCCAGAAAGGACCCCCTTGCTTTCTAAATTCCTTCCCTTAGAGAGGCGTCTAGGTGCGGCTGGATCCAAACTTAGTCCCAGACTTGGTCAACGGTTTATGTCTAAAGGATTATATATATACACAATCAATCCTTTATATCACTCAGCTAAGATTTCCAAGTTTAGCATGCTATTAGTCACTTACTGAGGATCTGTTGTGGCRAGGAATCTYTCAACCTCGAGGAGTAACCYTGAGAGGCGTCCCTACTCAAGGGGAGATCCTGGTGTGCAGCCCGCTGCTGTGCAGGAGAGCTCCAAGGGCTCTTGGGCTGCCCACTATTTATGGGGGTAAGATGATTGACTCATAGTCATATTTACATACCAACTGCAGATGTTAGTTTCTTCCAAATTTGGCTTGAGTGGGACATTGACCAGCACTGTGGTTAGGTGGATGCATTGCCTATTGTGTTGTTATCTGTCTCCCTCGAACCCACTTTGAGCTGGATTCATCCATCACGACCAGACACAACCATCACAATCGCCACAGGTGGTTATCGCCTGAGCAGGGTTACAGGAAAAGGTCAGGTCAGGGGCAGGGGGAGCACACTGTCACACTATTAAAGTGAATAGAAGCTTTTAATAAGGAAATGAAACTCTCTCTCTTCTTTTCTTAGACTACAGTTTTAAACTCCATAGGGAAAATATGAAGACAAATTGTTATGCAAATGAAGAATTAAACGGATTAGAATATCCAGCACATTTTAAAACTGCTTTAATCATAGATTGTTGATTACCAGCTGCATGTCTTACATAATTCTTTGAGCAGTATTAATCTTACAAAAAGTACAAAGAGTTGGGAGACAACGGGGAGTATAACACATACATGCAGCGCTGACAGCCATGAATAGCAAGAATTGTTAAACCTCAAGTAACCAGCCCATGCACTTAACTCCAACATCCCTAGACTCTTTTTATTCCCTTCATGAAGCAAACATATGCATTCTTTTTAATGCAAAGTTGTATGAACAAGACTATCATTTCTCCACATGGTCTAATAAGAAAATGACTGATTAAAGAGATCCCAGCTGTACAGATCTAACTGGAACATGCAAATATACTTGACTCATTTAAAACACATACAGAATTGTTAGAAAAGTGCATTTTAGAGGGTAGCTAGCCCCCAAAAGGGAAAGAATACAATTTAGTATACATTTTAGACTGACACGGTGGAAGATCTCTATTAGTGGTGCTTTCCATCCATGTATATTCTTTAAATATCCATAAAAGAAAGTAGAATTAAATAAGTAAAACACTACAGTTTTATGATGACTCATAAAATCACCAAAAACATTTCAGTGTTTCAGTTTCCAGGGTTAAGGCTTTCAGCAGTTGGCTTGGATCCCTCAGTGTACAGTTTTGTCCAATGGACTTTATAGGTCTTGAAAGAGTTAAGTCAACTCTTCTTAAACCTGTATTGGTGCACCCTTAAAACTTATACTAGATGCTGAACAATATAGCATCTAAGCATGTTCTCGTCTTCTTGTATTCCTCCATAATGTCAATGAACTTTCACAGAGAGACAGACACACATCAATGTAGCCAACCATTTGGGTTTCTAGACTTTTTTTCCATGTTAGTGTATTCTGAATTCAGAACAGTTGCATGAGCATGAAACACACTTAGAGACTTTTTCCCTCTCACAACCTCCCAACTTTTGAATAATTAGCTGGTTTTGTAGGTCCCTGCCTAAATAAGATTAGGTTTGTATAGCTATGTGTACCTTTCTGCAGATATAGATCTGCAGGCTTTTCTGTATTCCTGTTCATTTAATTAGGTACTGGCAGGTATTAATATTATGACCTCAACTGACTTACCAGTAAGTCATTAAATGTTTTGTGCACTTTCTTGGGTTTACAGAGCAGCAGACCAAGGTTTTGATTCATCATTGCTTTTCAGGCCCTAGGACTTCTGCTTGACAAAAAGAATGCAAATGCAAAATAGTCTGGTAATTTTGCAGTGCAAATTGCTGCTCCACACTTCCAGGAGCAATACAGGGACCTGTTCAATACAAGAAATGGTATGATCTTCAGACATTTTAGGAAAAATACTGTAAAGAGTGCCCAGAAAAAGGTTAAGAAAACACTCAAGTAATTCTTTAAAGATATGGCTGAGCTGTTTTACGTTACTGATGAAAACAAATTTTTGCTTAGTCATCTGTATTTTGCTCTTTTACAAATTAAGGGAACTGGGGATGGAAAAGTCATTAGATTTAGATTTACCACAGATTTTACTAATTCCAGTAAATGGTGTATTTATTATATAATTCACTACATCTGTTCAACTCAGACCTTGTTAACTAGAGCTCTGTGAATAAATGTCATATTTGGGGACAAAATATGAACATTTTGAGAAACAATAAGCCCAACCCTAAGTTGACATAGAAGTGGTCAGCATTTTTGAAAAATATCATGGCGATTTTCAACAGTTAAAGACATTTTGAATTGAAAAAAAATCAAAGCATTTATTTAAAAAATCAAGAATAGATGACCTTTTTGAGGCACTTTTCCTTTATTTCCTGTATGAGACAAATAATTTTTCTTGTTGGCATCAGGAACACTATACTGCTAAAAACTCATCTAGTTCTAGTGCTAACTGCAATTGCATATTAGGGTTCACCAACAGGGGAAATGATCAAGAAGAATGAATTTGTTTCCGGAGCTATAACCATGTCCAGAGTGAATGGTGCAGCATGTTACAGAGATACCTGTGTTCGTTTCAGAAAACTTATCCTACTGCTTCTGGACTCAGAAGTGTCAGGAGGACTGGCTCCCCACACTTACTAAACCACTGAAAATTTCAGTTAATTGTCCAGGAAATACCCCTAGATAATGCAGGACCGGCTGATGATTTCCAGAACAATTCTTTGTGTAATGTAGAGGTATCATGTACAGTTAGAGATATCTAGAGTAATCGCATTGCATTGTTTAGTGTAAGCTTAGTGTAAAGTAGGTGTAAGAGCCTTACTTCCAATGAAGCAATAAAATTCCAGTCACCAGGCTTTGCAACAGAAAGCAAGTGTGAAATTGCCTACAGTTTTTTTCTGATATGCATCATGCCAATGTATACTTTGTGAATTGCAAGTCCTAAGAGAGTTTCCTTTGTTTATGGATTTTTTTCAGTTTGTTCTGACATAAGAGAGGAGTTAAGCTGTCACATTACAAGAGCAGAAAAAAGCCCCACATGATTTACAAAAAAATCCAAATAAAACAGTATGTCTATAAATCACAGCTCTTGGAAAATGTTATTCTGTACTTCAAAGACTGTTGAAACACCAAAGGAACTTTGTAAAATAATTTAAGTTTTTGTTTTTGTGGCAAATTGTTGGGGGACATCTGTTGTAACATCTTCTAATAATAATACTTCTTATTTCTCCAGTAGTTCCTCCAAAGATTTAAACATGCATTACAAATAGCTTCTTAAGAAGTTAATCCAGTGAGTGATCAGTGGATATTGCTGATGTTTCTATCACTGCACCAAAGTTATTTATTCATATTATTTTACTATCTAGAGACAATATTTTTAAGGGTGAGGTGTGTATGGGTCCAGAATTGGAACACAGGTAAGAATGCAACTAAAGAAGCACAATTTATAAAAAAAATCTGAGAGAGGATACTTTACTATAATAGTGACTATCACTGTAATATCTGAAGATCATCTTGTGAATAAATTCAACATTAGCTTTCTTTCTTTTTTTTTCATAGTTTGGCACTCTAGCTTTTTTCTTTCTCTTTTTTTTTTATCACTGATATGGAAGTATGGAAAAGGGGATGAGTTATTCTATGATTATGGATAAGTTCAAATGAAAAAAAGAGCAGTGAATTTAGCAGCACTCCTGGAAGCAATTTGCTTTATCAGTTGCATATTTTTCTCTAGGAGAAATTTTCATAGTTCTACCTGATTCTTTAAAAGATTCTTTGTCCTGCTATTATAAGTTCCTGCTTTCCTTTTCTCCAAGGAATATGGGCATAAAGTAGTTTGAGAAGAGATGGTCCATCCAATATCTAGCATGAACTTCAAAAGTGTGAAAGAACACCTTTTACAAGGTGGGGAACAGAGTTGGGCACTGAATTTTGCTATTGGTAGTTGACAATTGTTTCTGGTTCCATTTCACATGAGCAAATAATGTTTGAAAACCTGGTTGCAAAGCATATTAGTGAAGTTTCACAGTAAGTAAATCTACGTATTCTTCCAAACTGTCTCATTACACTAAGTGTTTGCTCTTGCAAACAAAAACATTAATGTAATATTTTATTGGTTTATTCCTGAGTAAGTGTATATAATGCATGTCTGTGTCTCCTATGATTTCATTAAATGCCTAGATTTTGTTTCTCTCCCTGTAATTTTTCAAAAATTCCATGATTTTTGAAAAAATATTCAGCTTCCCTTTGCTCAGCATGGGATGATTTAAGATCCCCATCTTTCATTTGTAAAAAAAGAGAAGGTTTTTTTTCATTTTTAAAGTAGTAAAGTACCTGAGATTTAAGGCTATAATTTTTACTAATTTCATTACTGTTTGTGTCACAATAACTATGCACTTACTGAATACTTTTGAGCTGGATTTTTCCAGGTCAATTTAATGTGTATGTTCTTCTCATAGAGAAAGAAAACATTTCTGGTGCTTGTTTTCCATGTACTTCCTATTACACTAGTCTAAAATTCCAAAATAACTTTATTGTCACTCAACACAACAGAATGGGCAACTCTGTTCAACTAATAGCAATGAAAGAGAAAAAAAAAAAAGAAATCAGACTATCAGATACTTCAGTCTATCTCAGTAGGACTATCTCTTCCATCTGAGGATTTCATTCTACTTATGCCTTCTCAGTTGATTCCCATCACCTGAACCTCTTCATCTTGCCTATTGCCCTTAAGTATCATATTTGCCTGCTACTAATTACAGGAGTACYGTTTCATGAAGTGGGCTGCTGCTATAGCTCTTTCAGCTAAATGGGCTTTCTTTTATTATGAAGGGGAAAAACATCATTCTAAACTTAGGCCTGGATTTACTTCTTGTCTACAAAGCACCTTTAATGTATATGCTCCTATGCATAATATTCCTTTGCCCTGTTGAGTTTGTGACTCTCCCTCTCTGGGGTTAAATTTAGTGGTTAGAGATGTAATTTAGACAAGCTCCCCGATGGTCCATAAGATAGGTAGATAGACCTACTTCATTGAGATGGCTGGCTGTGCAATATTGTCTTTTTTTTTTTTTTCTTTTCTCTGCGTATATATGTGAAGTCTTTCTTATATTCCTCCATAATATATGAATGAGATGAAAAGTACGAAATGAAAAGTAGCGTTACAGATCTGGCATGATATAAGATTTCATAGACTTGATGAAGATAATATTGCAAGTCTTTCATCCTTGACCCATCCCTAGTCTAATTGGTGAAGGACTAGAATATTCTTCAAGCTGACAAGATGGGTTTTTTTTTGTAGCCCAGTATTCCAATATGCCAAAAGAAAGGTACTGGTTGGATATCCCTGCTTATGTTTAGATTGCCTTTTTAACTTGGATATCTGTAAACATACATAGTGCAAGTTTTAATATCAAAATCTTTAGTGAATGTCTGTAAATGGACATCGCTGGGAGACAGAGTTGAGTGGAAATGATAGGAGATGCTCTTCTGGAAGTTTTGCATAAAAACTATAGCAAACTGGAAGAGGCATAAGTATATTGGGGGGGGGGGTGTTTGTACATTTGGAAATTTCTTAGGAGTTTGTAGCACTAAAGCCTGTCTCCATAAGAAATCAGTTTAATTTAGGGTTAAGAGTGATCTGAACCTAAAGCAAAAGAAACCATTCTTAAAACAAAAATGATAGTGCTAAAGTTGCCTTTTAAGATCCCATTTCATTAAACCAGTGTAACTTGCCTGTAAGAACTAGGTCTTACTAAGTCATTAGTAGCAGTTACTAGGTCTTATTAAGTCATTTTACTCCCTCCTATTTTTGGTTTACAGAGTTCTTTAATAATTATAATTCCTTATAGCTACTTAAGTACATTTAAGTCTTAAGAACATTTCCAGATACAGCTACATTTTTATCTGCAAAATGAAAGCCACAGCTCTTGTTGACAAGTAGAACTCTTTCCTACTCCTTTCATAACATTAACTTTTCATGTCTCTGTGTCCAAATGTCCCATAGCAGGCTCTGGTTTGGAGGGCCAGATGGAATGCTGAGACCATCCAGCAGTTTGTAAGTGGACATTTAGTGCATAATAGTGCTTAGTTTTATCATGAATTTGTGGAATTTCCTATGCTTCCAATTGGAAACACTTCAGTCCCCTAGTGAACTTAACTAATACAGTTTGTAAATACAGAAAGATGATCACCATCCATATACAGTGAGGGAGATGTTGCTGAGTGTTAAGTCATGTTGAAAATAAACCTGTGCAAGGGGAACTTATTGTATCTATCTGTAGCATTCCCTTCTTTCACAGTGAAGGAACTGATAAAATACATAGCAATACAGTGCTTGGGGATTCTTAGATGTTTCTCAATATAGACAATTTTATTATCAGCTCTGAAACAGAAAAAGACTTTAAGTACCCCTCTGAAAGAAACAGCTTTTTTTATGCCTCTGACCTGTTGTACATAATTTTATTACAGCAGTCACTGTTCTGTCTGTAATAACTTTGTGCTCTGAATGATTCTATCCTCCTGTAAGAACAGTATCTGCAGTCCTCTGATGAAGTGCATAGCCTGTGTCAATTCATCTTTCAGCACTCATCTTGTTTTTGTGTAGATGCCTTGAACTTGTCATCATTAGTGAAATAAATCCACATTCTCTGGCTCTCAACTAAAGCTTTGTTGAGGAACTTCTACTCCTGTGCCTTTGACAAGTTTCCTAGCTAGCTGCATGCTTCTAGTATTATCACTGTTTTCTTTATTCCTGAATTATATTTCTTGAATTCCATGTATATATTTAGTTAGTTTGTATCTTCTCTCACTTTTTTTGAACTTAATCCAGTGTCTAGCAATGCCAGTAGGAGTCTTTCTGTTGTCTGTAGCAGGCATTGCACTAGGACCTTTCTAATATTTGTGTGATATAACTAGTCTGCCACGGCATTTTGCATTGGTATAGTATTCTCAGAGAGTTTGACCAGTTTCTTCTAAGTCCTGCTTTCCAGATTAAAGGAGAGGGATGGATAAACCCGTAGGTAGAGTTCAAAAGGTATTCAATCATGTTTTACTCCTTTTTGTATGGGTAACTAATTTGGATGACTACAAGCTATATCCAGGAAAGGAGCTAAGAGCCTAGGGGTTAGAATCCTTGTTTGCATCTGGGCATGTAATTAAAACGGGCCATTAAGGAATGTGTCATGTCATAATTTACATCCATATAACTAAATGTTCTTTCTCCTATACCCTATGCTATCCTGTCCTGGTTTTGGCTGGGATACAGTTAATTTTCTTCCTAGTAGGTGGTTGTGGTTTAACCCGGCAGGCAGCTAAACACCACGCAACTGTTTGCTCACTCCCCTCCGGTGGGAAGGGGAAAGAATCGGAAAAAAAAGTAAGATTCATGGGTTGAGATAAAGACAGTTTAATAGGACAGAAAAGGAGGAGGAAATAATAATAATAATAATAATAATAATAATAATAATAATAATAGAATATACAAAATAAGTGATGCACAATGCAATTGCTCACCACCTGCCGACCGATGCCCAGCCAGTTCCCCAGCAGCTGTTCCCCCCCACAGCCAACTCCCCCCAGCTTATATACTGAGCATGACATCATATGGTATGGAATATCCCTTTGGACGGTTTGGGTCAGCTGTCCTGGCTGTGCCCCCTCCCAGCTTCTCACTGGCAGGGCATGAGAAGCTGAAAAGTCCTTGACTAGTGTAAGCACTGCTTATCAACAACTAAAACATCAGTGTGTTATCAACATTCTTCTCATACTAAATCCAAAACACAGCACTATATCAGCTACTAGGAAGAAAATTAACTCTACCCCAGCCGAAACCAGGACATATCCCCAAACTGTTCTCAGATGTTGTCCAAGAGAGTGCTCTTTGGCATGAAAAAAGAAACGTGCCAGAAGGCTTGCTAGTAATTAAACAGTATGAACTGTCCATAATACCAGATCTTAGACAAAGAAGGCAAATTGTGGTAAATGAAATCCAGAACCAACATACAACCTTATGCAAGGCACTGGAGTGTTTAGAACTTCTAAAGGATGGTCAAGAAATCTTGAGTTTTGAGGAACCACTGATTTGTAGAACTTGCATAGACATTTATAAGGGCTATGGACAGGCATTTTTGTCCATTTAGGAGCCAGARTGTGAAGTTCTCTCCTGAGATTATATATCTGTTCTTTGACAGAACAGAGTAGTGCTTAATTTATTGTAGAACAGACAGCAGAGTTTGTGTTTCCTGACTTCTATGTAATACTAAAGCAGTTAGAGCTCTTGCCTAGAGCTCTAGTGGGAGTCTTACAATCAATATACTTTTCCAGTCTGTTAGTATTCAAATCCACAGGAATATGCCCAGGTTCTCAGACAATGACAATGTGAGCGGGTGAATAACATCACCCACTGAATCACAGAACATACAACAATTTATGTTGGAAGGGACCTCCAGAGGTCATTGTCTGACCCCTTGCTCAAAGCAGGTCTACTTAGACCAGGTTGCTCAGGGCTGTATCCGGAACAGGTACAAGGATTTTGTACCTGTACCTGGGATGAAGATTCTACAACGTCTCTGGGCAACCTGTTCCAAAGTTTAATGGAAAAGCAAATTTTCTAATATCTAATCAGAATTTTCTATGTTCCTAACTTGTGTCTCTTGCCTCTCTTCCCATGACTGTGCATTTGCAAGGGTCTGGCTCTGTCTTCATTGTATCTGTCCTCTCATCTCGGGTAGTTGTAGACAGCAGTAAGGTCTTCCCTTAATCTTCTCTTCTTAAGGCTGAACGGGCCCGGTTTTCTCAGCCTCTCCTCACACATCATGTTCTCTGGCCTATTGGCTATCTTAGTGGCCTTCACTGGACTTGCTCCAGTGTGTCAGTATCCTTCCTGTACTGAGGAGCTCCAAACCAGACACAGCACTCCAGATGTGATCTCACAACTGTTGGACAGATGATAAGGACATGCACTTTAGTCCATATTTAGGTATGGAAGCCCCATTTCAGAAGTCCCAATATTTAGAAACTTCACAAATCAGTGGGATTCGCTCTCCTATGAAGCTTGAACTTCCACAAACTTATCTCTGAGAATTGCCATTGTCATGATGTTTGTTTTATTTCCTGAGAATCAGCAGGGTAACATAGTTAGATGGCTATAATCTGTTTTTTAATATCACATTTAGAAAAGGCACATTTAGAAGCTGGTTTCCTCTGTCCTCATCTTGGAAGATGGAGAAGTGCCTGTCTTCCCATTTGTAAAACGTTTGAAAATACAGAGCGTAAGTTGGAATAATGACTCTAACATTTCAAGGATTCTGGTGTGGCAGAAATAGATGCGCTTTTAAGTACTCATGAAATAGTCTCTGAACTGCCTTACACCATAAAAAATATGACCACACCCACTTTGAACTGTTAAAAAGAAGTACATAGAGTGGTTGTGAAGGGTCAGTCCCTCCATCATACTTTAGTGTTGCTACTGATTTCTACTCTGTCAGTTTTAGGGAAATTGTCTAAATTAATTGTTTTCTTATCTACTTGATAGACTTAAAGACTATTCAGTGTTGTTCCAGAGGTCTGAATCAGTCAGTCTATAAATAATACTAAAGAAGCCACTTATTTACACCTTTTCCTTCAGATTTTCCAATAGTCTGAATAAAAATCGGAGATACTGCCACTTCCGACGGACTAGAACTTCTCTATATTCCAAGATCTGTCTGTATTTCATCTTTTTGTAAGTGACAGGGACACTTTGGAAGGATTTAACCATGTTGGAATTTTATTGTGTTAGACTACTGTGTAAATGGAAAAAACATTCACTTTTGCACTGTGGCTCACTTAAATAATCATTGTGTATGGCTGTAGCTATTTACTCCTCTGAGTTTGCCACAATACAGAACTGAGCTGTGTGTTGAGGAGTCCTGGATCCCAGTGTCACAAATGTCAGACCTTTTACATTTGCTTTTTAAATAAATCAACCAATAAAATAAAAAGAGCTTCCACGTGCCCTTCCTATTCAGTCTGTCAGCAAATAAGGATGGGTGAATTTCTTTTCAGAAAGGCAGTCCTTTGAAGATGTTTAGAAAATAAATGGGGAGGCTAAGATCAAAGGAGCCCAGAACCTGTTCTGTGTAGTCAGTGAGTATTGTTCTTGCACATCTGGGTCAGTTCAAACTGTTTTTTTAGAGGCAGAAAATCTTCTCCCTAAAGGCAATGAGAACTCTCTAAACACTACATTCTCTTGAATTTATTATGTGAATTCAATGTTATATTGAAGTTAATTGGTAGTGACCCTAAATATACACAATCCTAGACAAAAACTATGCTAAGCTCAAGTTAAGGTCACAAGATGTAGCTATAACTTGGAGTAATAAAGATATCCAAAGGGCATGCAGAAAAAATACAAGAAACTTAGAGCTGTGTAAGAAACCTAAATGGGTCTGATGAAGAAAATGCACAAGAGAGACATTCAAGCCTCCTCCCACCTCTCCCCCCCATACTCCATAGTGATGCCATATAGCAATAATTTGGTTTTTTTCATAACAGCCCAAATATGATTAAACTCTCTTAAAGAAACATGTTTCCTTTAGTGGTTCCATCCAGCAGATCTGAATCACCCAAAATCACCCAAAGGTTTTTCCCACTAGTCCTCCATTGCCAATGAACACTAGACCCTCTCTTGTTACCTTCTCTCTAAAAAAACCGCTTTGACAGTTTTATATTTTCATGAAGGAAAGAAAGAAACAACATAAACAGCAAATCAGCATGTCCATATAAAGCACTTGAAGCAAACAGCACTGAATTTTCCTGTGAGCATTACTGAACAAGAAACCTCCTTTATTTGGGACCTTCTTCACCTGCCCAGAAGGAAGACAATGTAGGACTTTCTGAAGGTCCATAGTCACTATACTGGGCCAAYAACTGGGCCTACCCCATGCCTGACAGCCACTGCCAACCACCGAACCCACCCACCCTTCCGCTCCAGTTAAATCAAGCACATCCAGCCTCTCTCCTTCATTCTGGACCAAATAAATTTGATTTGCCCTTGTTTGCAAAGTTAAAGATCAGCTGACTGATCGGGCAAGCAAAAAATCTCTGTGAAGCTCTTTTGGGCTGTTATTACCCACCTGCTTTCTCAAAGTCATACTAGAGTCTGGGTATTTACTGTAATGCTACAGCTGGCTTTTGTACCCACTGTTTTGAGACAGGTTAGTGAAGAAAACCCTATATAAGGGATAAATGTGATCATTTTGATGGGAAAGAGGTGATTTTATTTGTTGAAGATGGAGGGCCTCTTCCCAGTGCAGTAAATCTTTCCCTTGATTTCTGGAAATGCTTGTCATTCCAGGGCCACCCTTCAAGAGCTTTAGCACTGAACTTTGCTGAGGCTCAAGAAGCACCTGGATTCAGTTTAGTTCAATTATTTGGGTAGCACAGGCCCTGAATTTTCCAAATTGATATATACAATACCAAATAATAGTACATCTATAAAGTAGATGTGAAAGAAGAGAAGTCAGTGTTTCTTGCCACATTCCCAGGTCAAATCTCCAAGCCAGGAATTTCAGCTGAGTGTTCAAACTTCTAAGAATTAGATTTGTGGCATTGACTTGAATGAGAAATTGTGTTACAACTGCAGGATTTGTTCCTATAGCTGGTGGTTCTCCACGAAAAGTAAGAGTTTTTCAATCTCTTATAAAACAAGTTACATTCCTGAACTGTCTACATTTGCTCCATCATTAACGCCTTTTCAGAGAGTTTCTACTTCTCTGATGCTACCTTTTAAAATGAATGGATTTGTTATAAAGATATGAATCCTCTGTGCAAGCCTTTATTTTCCTGTTCTAGTCCCAGAACTATCCCCCTCCCCCAAACTCTGCTTTTTACAGCTCTGTAAAACATGCCTTGTCTTTCTAACCTGAAACAGTAGAGGGCAACCTGAGAATGACTATCCTAACTGTTCCTACAGCCTGAGATGCTGTAAATCTGGTGGTTTAAAAGTTTTAACCAGTTATTGGTACATTAAATACACGTTAAATAATTACAGTATTCAATATTGAATGTGGATGTGCTATACCTGTTATATTTCTCAGTGCAAACTGAACTTTTCATTCTAGGTCAATTGACTATGAGACCTCAATAAAAGTCACACTATACTCAGCTCAGCATAGTCTGTCATTTACAAAATAAATTTTGCAAATAGGTGGAAGAAATGTGTAAATATGGATGGGGAAATGGCACCATGGAAAGAATAAACTATTATGGAAATATCCTAGAATTAAACAAGGAAAAAACTAGTATAATTTATGGAACTATTATAGGTTTTTATAGACGTTTCTTGACCATGGTATATAATTCTCTGTTTACCTCTACAGGCTTGAGTACAAATTCTGTATTACTTTTTATTGAAAAGTTCTTGAAACAACATACCCAATTTAAGGGAGTTGTACAGTCTTTGTCTAAACTTAGCTGAAAGTGTTATTATGCTATATTAAATTTGGTGGAAGAAGTAAGAATCTGTTTAAGAGACAGTGAGACACCAGAAGACATGAAATGAGAGCCCRAGAGAAAAGAACCTGTATAATATTAAATATCATGAGTGCTTGGCAGCAGTGATTGCCTTTCTTCTCRTGGTCTGATCCAAATACTGCAGCAAATTTATTTGTTAAGAGCCATCCTTTAGATCTTTGGAAATCATCTTCCTGTCACTATGTAACAGAGCCTATTTATATTCAGCTGTGTTTCACTGCATTTCTTTAAACAAAAGTTCGAATTTTTAAACACAAGTTACAACAATATGTGCAAAGAACATTTTCTGCTACTGTTTCCCTGGGGAACCTGCATGCCTTCCTCCCAAGTTTCTCTGGGGTTTCACGGGACTCATCCCTTAATCCTCCTTCTATTTTCCCCTTCTGTGGATCTTCTTTATAAAGACAACTCCAGCTATCATCTGTATGCCAATGATTCACATGTTTAGTCCTCCACTCCAAGTTAAATTCAAATTCTTTTCCAGTCTTCTCAGTGCTACTCAGTACCAGGGCAAGCTCAGAATGCCTGAAACACAATTCTTAATCACCCCCTTTGGTTTTCTTTGTTATCTTTGCATAATATCACCACTGTCCTTCCTGGGCCTGGTGCCTGTAAGATGGGGATTGTGTTAACCTCAACTTTCTAGAGCTTCAGGTCCCATCTCTGGGAAGAATCTTTCCTTTTCATCCATGTGGAAAAAAATCTTAAGTTTTAACTATCACAGCTTTGAAACATTCAATTTACATCCATTTAAGATGGTGCTGTTATGCAGAACTTGGTCCCTAATACATTTTACACTCTCATATTGCACGCCCTCCCCTTCTGGTAACAAAACACAAACTGCTTGTCTTCTATTGCAGGGCACTTTCCTGCAACCCTTACTATCTCTTCTGTGATTCTGAGCTTCTAAACTCATGTCTTTTCTGCCAGTGTCTCCCCTCATCAACTCATTGCTACATTTTTTCAACCAAGTATTTTTATGCCATTTGCTACAAATATTAGAAGCAACCTGCCCATTTAAGTAACCACCATTTGTTGTGGTTAATGCTAATGAAAATTTGGGAGGAAGTATTAAGCCTTAAACTTCACATTTTAATCCTGTCTTTTCCCATTTCTTTTCAAAGCATGAACAATATGACAAAATTAATTTAGATCATAATTGGCTTCGTCATAAAAATCAAGGCATTATAACCAGGTAATCTGTTCTGAGTAGAACATGGGCAAGAGTTGGATGGAGCCCTTCCATTCCTCTGCCTTGCTTCAGATGCTGAGCCTTTAGGATTTTGAGGGATCTGTATCTCCCAAGCATTGCCATTCAGCCTGGCTTACAGCCCAAGCCCCATTTTTTTCATGGAGAAATTGAAATTCTGGGATTTGCTCTGCGTCAGAATTATGCCACGTTTTTGTTCTTTGCTGATTTGCATTGCCTCTCTGCGTATTTCTGAGAACACTATAACTGTTTATGTGTAACTGTTTCTGTTTCTCTGGAAAAGCAGTTAACATACTAACTTTCAACCAGTTCTAAATTAGTACACAGTTATGCAGGCTACAAGACAGTAAAGGGAAGGAAAAAAAGTGATGAACCCACTAGATATGTTTACTGACCTGGCTAGTCTCATGAGCTCAGTATCATCACCCATTTTTTTCTTCCTTTACTTCTCCTGTTCTGTATGTCCATGTGTCTTTGTTGTTGTCTTGTAGGATCTAGACTGCTAGGGCTTCATGATAAGGACGGTGTGAGATTATGTGAGTATATTTGGGTAACTGAAAGCAAATAATGATAATATATATCCATTATTTCACAGGACAAAGAGTGAGTCTCTTTGTCATATTAAATATGAATGTATTCCAGAGGTCTAGTTCTTAGTTTGTTTTATTTTTATCCAGTGGTATGAGATACTGGACAGACATCACTTTTCATAAAAGTCTACTAAATGTTTGCATTTCTTAGATGTCCTTCTTAATATAATATTGGCAAAACCTATCAACATTCTGTGAAAATATTGGCAAGGCTTCCATTGGCACAAGTGTTAAAACAATATTACTTAGACAGAAAGCAAAACTGAGTGAGGGATTAACACGAGAGATTAAAATAACTTTTTGCTTTCATTTGTTGAAGGTGCAGTCATTATGACCACCAAGAATTTTTCCACCCACTTTAAAATTGTGTTAAAAATGAGCTATTCCAGGGCTTTTTGGCATAAAGCTACAAAACATCATGGATTTTGAGTTGCTGTAAACCAGAAAAGCTGGTCTGACCATAGCTTATCTGTTGTGCCACTGTGTTTATTCTAGCTGAGCTTCTGGCACTCTTGTCTATATTGTGTATTACTGTCACCAAACAATTTTCTGAAGGGAAATTAGTAGCTGGCACGTCCAGTTGACATTGGTACAATTTATCTAACTTCAGTCTGTCTTACCTGCTGTCAGCTCCAGATACAAGACTTGGTTTTACACATGTAAACCTTTTTGTGCTCTATTTCTGAGTCACATGTCTTGGTGGTGACTGCCTTGAACTGCCTTCCACTGCAGTGGGAAGAAACACCACGCTATGTAATAAGTGTTTGCAAGATCAGTTTCTGCTCCTTATGACTACCCCAAAACCCAGCGTCAACAGGGATCTGACAGGCTGCCCCTTTCCCCGGGAAACACAGTTGCTCCATCTATCTTGCCATGAATATCCAGGGGGGCTACACTAGCTGTAGCCCTGGGAACCGTGACCAACGGTGGCAGTGCCTAGCTAGTCTGTGATCCAACCTGGAGCCTAGGGCTGCTCAAACTGCACAGCTCTGCTCGCACTGAAGTTATGCCTTTACCTTCTAAAACYCCTGTCTTCAGGCTTAACATTTGTAACCCTGTGGTTATTAAACAGCTATTTTGAAATAAATTCTCATTATTCTTTAAGACGTGTTTTGGAAGAAACAGCCAAAGTATTTTCAGTACGTGTTCTTAGTTTTACAGGCATTTAAGGGTGCAAATTTTCAAAAAGCAATGAATGTAGCCTTATGTCAGAGAGACAAAGGGTATTGTTAAAGAGCAACTTGGATGGATGATGAATTGTACTCTTATTCAGAATGACCATGTTTTGGCCAGTTGAAGAAAAGGTTATTTATTTTTATAGGACAGGAAAAACACAAAGATTTTTAATGAAATTCTGTGTGGAGTCTTAATTCACTGGCACCTTCTTATAAATATTTAGTTATAAGAATATGACAATATAAAAATTTAATAAAATACAATAATAGAAACAGACTAATGCCAAAACTGAGGTTGAATAATTTATTTCTGAAATTCTAGTAGGTTAGTATATATTAAAAATACTGTTTCCTTCTATATTTATACATTCGTATAGTAAAATGCTCAAATAATTTTTTTAACATAAATATGTTCAGGGCCCAGATACAATGTGGGTGGGCATAATGTGATCACTGACTTATTGCTTGCTACTTGCAAATATGCCTTGCTCACAGTTTGGGAGGCTAGACTCCTATGGGCTCAAAGGGCAATTCAGTTTTTATGCTTATTTAGTCCTGCGGCTTTTATTAGCTACAACTGTTTATCACAGTGTATTGTGCATCCACTTGTTCAACAGAAGCTGAGCTAACAGCATTGATTTATGGCCTTGGTTCAAACCTGGCTGCAGAGAGGTGGGTGAGTGGTCAGTGTAGAGCAATCAATACCAACCAGTCAGTTGAACACAAGGCAACAAGAGTGGAGGTGAACCATAAAGTAACCCCTTGTACCATCAGCTTACAATGTCAGAAAAGAAGTAAAAGGCAAGTTGTAGCACAGATTTATGGTGATCAAAAGAAAGACTGTAAAAGTATTTGTTTGTGCTTACTATGTCTTATGTTTTGTAGCTTTTCCGGAATTAAAGATTTCAGTTTGTGTATGGGCTCTGGGCTATGTGTTGTTGAAGTGCTACAGGTACACTAGTTTTATTTTGCCTCATGTTTCACAAAACTTTTTTGTACAGTTAACAAGTGAAAAGCCCTCGCAGATGGGAGAGACAATCATATATCACTAGACCTAAGCCTCAGGGTCTTGGAGCACTTCCACACACCACACTCTTGTTGGACCCAGGTATGTGCTGTACACCTTGTCTGCCCTGTACACCCTTGTTTCCACAGCAGGAAGTTCAGGTTGCTCATTGGAAGGAAGATGCAATTTGCTCTGACCAGATTCTTGGTATGGATGTTTAAGGGTCTACAACCCTTGTGTGCCTGCCACCTAGTCTAGGCATACCTTTTATAACTTTAACTAGTCACAGTCCACATGTAGGTAACAGCCTACCTTTACTACCTACTGGAGGATCAGTGGTGAGGCGGGCCATGGTATTCACAAAAAAATTCAGACAGTCCTTCACCAAGAACTCATATTCATGGTATAGCAGTACATCAACAGAAAATAGTCCAATGTGGCATATCTGTTCTGCATGCGTGAATGACTATTTATGATATCCACTATCCACTCCTGGGATCTTTGGTTATATTTCATGGGATGTGTTTGGAACTGGAAGATTTATTAGATCAGTGTATTGCTTAACCTTTCTTTTTTAGGTCCTTGGGGTTCTACAGGCTTCATTACTTCTGAGAGGTTTGCTGTAAATGACTAGGAATAACTAGTCTATTGTCAGTAGGATCATTCTCCAGTTAAGTGTACACACCTCTACTGAAAATTTTTCACATGGTGTCCCAAATGAAATGAAAAAAAAAGGTTAAATGCCATCGGACTAGCTAAAAGTGTATGCTCTGCACTCTTTTCTCTTACTGCCACATAGCAGAGTGGCATCAACACTTTGCTGTTTATTGTCAAAATCATGTACAAAGTTGGGCAAGTGCCTGATTTGTGCATGTGCATCATCTGCTTCCGTGTATGTTATAGCCATTCCTCCAGCTTAAGAAACCAGCTGTCTACATGATCTCTTCTCTGTTTCATTACTGGAGAACAAAACATTGCAGATCTAACACTCGCTTGCCTTGGTGGCACTAGCGAAGTCTTCACACTGATTGGTATTAATGTACCCACTTGCAAGAAAATGTGAATGTTGAACAAGAGCTAACCTTAGCCACATTGATGGAACCATCTTCTGCTTCCCTACTTGCCTGAAGCAGCAGGTGGCCTTTCTGATGATTTCAAAGGGTTTGGAAACAGAATTGCARTGTCTTATAATCTTCAATTTAGTAAGATAGGTTTAACTAGAAGCCAGCTCTGAGGTCTCTGTATATGAAACACAGTAAAACCGTGAGACGCTTAAGTCAGTTAGAATGGCATCAAATTCTATTAGAAAGAAAATTATGTTGATTTCATTGTCTGTAGATAAGGTCTTTCTACTCAATCATTTTCATGGCTTACTTAACATGAAATCTTGGCAGAATAGAAACAATTATTTTAATTAACAGTGTTCTTAGTGATCAAGTCCAGATGATGGTGATGATGATGATGATTACTCCTATTATTATTATTATTTACACTGATTTGATATTTTTAGCTAACTGAATTTCTTGCATTGTGTTTTGAGATAAAAGCTGTAAACTTCCCACTGTACATAATAAAGACATAATTTCAGGTTGAAGTGGCACAGTGGGCTTCTGCGCTGGTCTTTGATGTCTGGAGAGTTGAACTCACATTCTGGCTTTGATCTCAAGTGAAAATATGTTTGGTGGTTCTTGCTTTAGCCTCTGTTCTCCACAGTGTAAGTGCTCCCACAGTTCAGTACAATTGGCATTCTCCGTGTAAGAGAGGACCGAGGCATGGGGTGTTGTGGGGTCAGTGCTGACATTTGCTGGCAAAGCTGAATGGGGATGCTTGCGTAACAGCTTGTGTGATGCCTGGTTTATATTTAGCACTGCAGTACAAAATACACTTACATTATTAATATAGAACAATATAGTTCCAAAGCAGCTGACAGATAGACATGTCTTGGTTCATCCGTATAAAATATTTTATTATATTATCTAAATTTCAAGACTTTTTTCTCTTCACTTGACATACAGGTTTTTAAATGCACATTTGAAATCTCTCCATCATATGCTCCATCTAACAGTAACCCTCTGGTAAACCCATCAAAGCCTGCCAAGACCACACACACAGCATAGTTCTACCTAAAGACAAATGCAGTGAATCATGATTGATTTTGAATGTTCAGTCATTTTTTAGCTTTGCATTTACCTCATTTTTTTCAATCAATTCTTCACAAGTCCTCGTCTGTCGTAGCCCAGTTTCTGAAACTAGTTATTCTTCAGTTGGTCACTGAAGATGTGGTACATGGCCAAGCATCAACTCCCCAGGTTTAGGAACGGAGAATCTTGTTTTATTGTGCATCTGTATAACAGCACCTAGTATAATTTGACCCTCTTGTTAGGTGCTATTGTGGTACATAATATTAAAAAAAAATCGACAAATGAAATATGTAAGTGCAATACACTACAGTTAAAAACTAGAGATATGTACAGGAGGCTTAATCACATGGGAAATGCTGGGGTTATAAAGATAAATCCTTGCAGGCTGGAGAGCTGGAAGGGAGTTGTGTGGATGGATTTGGCTAGGTAGGAATGGGAGCGAATCTCTGTACAGATGCGTTGGGTGATTATATCATTGCAAGTGTGTAGATGGAGAAGTTACTAAACAGAAAAGTGGGCAAGAGGTGGAAATGCTGGCTGGGGACGGCGAGGGGCTTGCAGCTTCGAAGGTACCAGCAAGTCACAGCGTGCTGCTGACGTCTGCGACAGGGAACCATCTCCCGTGCAATAACTGGCCATCGCTGTGGGAAGGTTGGAGCCTGATTTCCAGGCTGTTTTCTGCCTAATTCTGTGTCAGTGCAAGCCTTGTGTGGCTCTTGGGTGGTTTAGAGACTGAATGCCCAGGGCTGTATTTCTGAAGTTTGCATGAGTGATCCAGGTGAGATGACAGAAATGTGTAGACATGGCACTTAGGGACATGGTTTAGTGGTGGACTTGGCAGCATTAGGTTTACGGTTGGACTTGATGATCTTAAGGGTCTTTTCCAACCTAAATGATTCTATGATTCTAAGATTCTATACCTTGAAACTCTCATTGTAGAGTTTACTTGGCAATACAGAGACTTAAATACAGGGAGGAGTTTTGTGTGTGCATATTTCACAGTTCATTTTGATATTTGCTGTGATTCAAAGGAATTTAACAAAATGAAAGTAAAGCAGCAATAATGATGATCTACATCCCCTTATTTGTTGTTTAATAGGCCAAAATCAATCTTGATGCCAAACTGTGGTTGATCTGTATCACTTCCCTCTCATAAAAGAAAGTCTGCGTGTCACTGTTACCCTTATAACAATTTTTATTGTTCAAAAAATGTGGAATACTTCATCATGTGATATGAAATTAAGGCATTAACCCCAACTTCAAACTGTGTCTCTTCCAATGTACTGCAGAGATTCTTGTGATGCCATTTCCTTTTTTTTTAAACTGAGTAAGTAGATAAAACTGAGGAACTTCCAGAATAAATCTAAAGTCCATCTTCCCCAGTTTCCTATTTTTAATAGTTACCTGGTAGTGGATGCATACACAGGATAAGAACTAGACGGTAAGGTATAGGGTGAATATGTTCAGGCAATCAACAGCTGGAGACTTCTTGAGCTGGAGGTTGCATAGGAATGGTCTTGGTTAATGGCTACTTGAAGACCTATCTTGAGTTCTGCTCAAGACTCATGACCCACAGCATCATGCTGTTGACTGAGCCACTTTGGAGGAGAAAATACTGAGGGCTTTTTGTAACTTTGATGACATTGTTTCCATTATAGACACAGCAGGATTCCAAGAACAGGGAGTAGGTGTTTTGCTAACCTCACAAGGTCAGGAAGCAGCTCCCAGCTAGCTTTTCTCAGGACCATGATACCAGTACATCATTGTCTGATACCTTTTTCTCCCACCCTCACTGGGGACTTCTTGCCTTACTTTTGTAAAATAAATCTTCACAAAAGAACATCCAATGATTCTTCCAAACTCACCCATCCCTCATATTACTTGTGCTTTGTGCCATGAGCTTTTCTTTTGGCAGGGTGTCGCCTATTTTTTTCAGCTCTCTAGTTCCAGGTGGCACCACAGCTGCTTCTCCCATGGACAGATGAAATACAAATGAAAATCAGTGATTTTATTCATGATATTCAATGAATTTTAACCCAAACCTGTAGTATTGTGAACAACCTATTTGCCACTTGTTGTGGTTAAAAAATTATTTGCTTGCAGGTAGTAAAGCAGTGACCTGTCAGAAAGCACGAAAATAAACAGCCATGCCTCATCCCTTCATCCTTAACACACAAGCAGCAGGTTAAATGAAGATAGAAATCTGAGGGATTAACTCTGTCAGTAACAGTTTCTGTAAAACTCTTGCCAGGCAGGAACTTCTCCATTCATTGTAAACACCTGGTAAGGAAACCACGCTCATTTCCTAAGGAAGAAGATGTGCAAATATTCACCTTTTACACTTACTAATGAATACATAGCTTTCAACCAAAAGGCTATTTATATTCATAAAAGGTTTTTTTTAATTAATCATAAAACCAGGTATCATGCTCGTTTCCTAACACTTGATTAGAGCAATGTAAATATTTAAGTAGTTTAATTAAATCTATTAAACCTTTTCAAATCATGTAGCTACCTATTAGCAGCTAGTTATAAGACACTGTGTGCTTTTATAATGTCATTATAACTAATTTCAAAGAGTTATTCTTGTAGAACAGGGAAAGCATCCATCCAGGTTTAAAGGGTAATCAGCTGTTTGGCATATTTTGTGACAGAATGGATAATCCTTTTAGAAAAACAGGAAGTGTCTTTCCCTGAATATCTGGGATCAGGAAATGTATCAACAAATAGTCACTAAACCAACACTTGGACTCCAAATAACTGCTCAAGCTTCAAAATGCTTCCAGTTCAAACATTTCTCACCTTTGCTGTGTAGACATACCTGAAGTCTCTGTACACATTATTGTTGACACAGAGTCCCTGCATCTTGGTATTTATTTATTTCTGAGCGACTAAATCTTCACTTGGCCACATAGAGGAGTGAGGGACAGTTTGATAGATTCTTTGTCTCTTGCACAGGCGACTGGCTTCATGAATCCCCATGTGAGCAGCAGGAAGCATGTCTGAGCCTTCTCTTCCTCTCAGTTTTTGGGAAGTGCAACAGGTCTGTTCAACCTGAACCCTCACATCCCTGCAGTTCTGCAGGGCACCAGCCAGTTGGACTGGCACAAAGGGGTGACTAGCCCATGGAAAGGTGTTTGCTGGTGGGTGCGGGTAAATGCAGGAAAATTCTACCCGCATCCCAAGTCAGACACAAGCCAATTGTTTCAGGAGGCATGTAGCTGTGCTAGCATCACACCACATTTTGGAGCTAACAAGCTCAAATCAGAAGATGGACATATTTGTTTGTTGCACTATCACATTTATTCAGCTTCTAAACCAGAGCTGTCTCATCTGATGGACCATTTATATCCATCTTGGAACATGGAGAGAGCTGAGGGCTTCGGTATGAGTTAGTCCTCAATTCTCTGCTCTTTCCTCAGAGCAGATAACAGGCTGATTACAAGATATGAGTGTGAGGTTTGGGAATAGTCAGTTCCTTTATCAGTTGCAACTTTTTTAATACTGAACCAGCTATTTCTTTTTTTTAAAATTTGTGAGTTTGGCCCACTTTGAAATTTACCTGAATGCCTCCTGTCTCAGGGTTTTTAGTTGCGGAGTTGACATGCCATCATGTTGATGAGTGTTGATACTTCTAGAGTATTTGAATTCAGCAAGGAGGATTATGGTGCCAGGGAATAAAAGACTAGGAAACAAAGGAGAACCTGTCAGCCTGCTGGAAGGAGGCTGTGCTAGTCCTCTTCGGGGATATCTATACTGCTTTTCAAATAACTTGTTTGCAGTAGGAGTGATTTTGTTAAGGACAATATATAAGGCAATTTCTCAAAAGCAGTGAGTCCAGTGAGACATGGAGACATAGGAACTAGCCAAATAAACATTAAGGAAGGAGCACCAGCTAGACAAAGCTGAGAGATAATGTAGAGGACAGATGACCTGGTAGCTTTAGTGCTGTTCTAAACTTGCAAAAGTCATGTCGCTTCCCTGCTCTGCCAAAAATTTCCTGTGTGACCACATGCAAACTGCCAAAGCCAGGTATTACAAGGTGATTATGATTTACAGCTTAACCTTAGGCAAACACAATGTGTCTATGAATTTCGGAAGAAATAGGTACCTAATTAGGAGCAGTTGTCTAAATACCTTTGTGAACATTGCCTCCAGCATCTTTGTGCCCTACTGCTGAATGCACTTTCATACTTCTCAGAGGTATTGTAGGAATGAAGACCTTAAACAGTAGGCTAATGGGGAAAGATGTTTTGGGCACACCTATCTCAAGATGAAATGATGTGCTAGAAGTGCTTATTTTCCTCCATGGACTATAATGGGAGACTGTAGATGTCACACTTTGATGTCTATAATACACATGCCCAAGTTAGGGCAGATAAATCCTGTTTTATGTCGTTAAATAATTCCTAGAGGTTAGTATGAAGTCTCCATGACATTACAGTCAGAAAATGAGTAGTGAATAAAACCTAGTGGTATATATCCACTGAAATGACCTCTATGGAGTTCATGGACATAGCTTACAGAAGTCACACAGAAGCCTGTAGGACATCTGTATTTTAATAGGATTTCATCCCCCTTTTTTGTTGCTTGAGCATTAACCCTGAGCAAATGCAATTGTTTGAGCAGAATCCTACCTGGCTTTTTCTGTCATCATAAGTTGGATTCTTTTTATTGCCTGTCCTTGCAAACAGTGGGTGGGGAAATGTGTGGGCTGCAGTCTCAATCCAAGTGAGGATGTGACTGAGCTGTTGCTTTACCCCATTCTTTTGTTAGCTTCTCACATGGAATTGGTCTTGTTTTCTATATGTTATACACTAAATTAAAATAAAATGCACACAGTTCATGATGAGCCTGACAAGTTAAATTAAGATGGGAGTATGTGGCTGTGCCAAGGCTGTTATTACAACATTTGCAACATTGTGTTGCCAGAGTATAATCTTCAAATTTAATACCCAGCAGACCTATCTCTGACAGACCTAATTTTACTGGTGTTTTAGGTTGGTTTGTACAGTTGTCCTCATCATCAGGCCTGGTCATAGTTCATTGAGACAAATGTACACAAAGTTTTTTGGAAAAAAACACTCATTATCTATGAAGGGGATGTGAAGAGCCAGAACAATGGAACAAATATTATTTTAAATACAACAATATTTCAAAATTTTTGGGGGGGGTCTACATGTTTTTAAGTTACCTAGTGGACATACACTTGTCCATTAGGCACATGTGTAGGTTGTGTGTGTGTGTCTGTATGAAAAACGGTACTTTAAACCTGCATACTTACTGTTTCCCACTTTAATGGCCACTCACAACTTTCTTAGGAGAACAGTGAACTCCTAGGCAGCTGACTGCCAGGCTTGTAAATTCAGCCCAGGCTTTCGTAATGAAAGTAAGCTCTGCCTAGTCCACGTTAATGGGTGATACATTTCAGATTGCCTTGGAGATGCATCAAATACAGAAGATCTGCTAACGGCTCTGGCACTATAATTACCCACATCTCCAGGGCTTATAGACTCATGTCTGTCAAAAATAAGCAGATAGAAAGGCCTAATTCAGAAAGGGAAAAGATTTGATAAACAATTAGATGCTGTTTTACCATTAAGTCCAAAMCACAATGGCACTTCTAAATGAAGAGTTTATTCTGAAATTAGGATTCAAACTCCTAGAGCCTTAAGGTATTTGACTATCCCAAGAATGGTTTATCTTTCTATATTCTGTTCTGAGCATTACAGTATAATATATATTTAGATTTGGATACCAAAGACATTGCTAAAGTGTATTTGTGGTAATGGTTGGAAGGTATCAGATTTGTCTCCTTCAAATAATTAAAAATGTAATTTGGGAACAGACATTTGACCATTCTCTACTTGTTGTAAGAAATGAGCAGCTACTCTAACACCTTGAACTTTTTGCATTCTCATGTGTAAAACTAAACATAGAGTCACCTGYTAAAAGGTTTTGGAAAATGGCAAAACGGAAGAAGAAAAAGTATAGAAAGGCAAGGATAAAGACTGAACTTGCTTAAGTAGATGGTACAAAGAAATTTACAGTAGGAAAGCAATATCACTGCTCTAAAATCTCCACCCAAAATAAGTAAAAACCAAAGTTATCATCCAGTTTTTCGACAATTTTATAACCACAGAGCAGCATAAATTTCAGATAAACATAGTAACATTCCGATACTCTACAAATAAACTTGGACACTGCATCTGGGAGAAAAATAGGACATCTGAGTCCTAACTATTTCTACTTATTTTTAGCCAAATTTGTGTTTTACTTTTAAAGAAGTAAGTCCTGCTGCTGCTAAACAAAAAATAGAAAAAGTGTACCTTATACTAAGAATCAGGACATATTTACAAAAAAAATCAGGTCTATGAGGCATGAGCAGTTATGAGAGAATTCATTATACTTTCTTTTCCTTGTAAACCTTTGTGGTCAGAGAGGATCTCTGTAGAAACCAGAGGAATTTTACAAAAAACAGACACTTCTATTTCCCTAATGTCCCACTCCATCATGCCAAGAGGCTTTAAAAATATGTATATACTCTTTGCTTAAAATAACACTCTGACAAAAATGTGCCAACTGTTTTCTCCTCTAAAAAGATTAGTGAAATCTGTAAGTTGGAATCAGTAGAGAGATTTGTAGCAATTTGCTTAGATGAAATACTGTGCAGTTTTCCTTTTACTTTCTTCTCTCTCTCTCTCCCCCCCACCCCCCTTCTTTCTCCCTCTCTCTTTCAGAAAGGTACCCCTGCACATAAGCTTTACTAAGAAATATCTATATATTAGCAGAGGTAAGAAGCAGTTACTGTAAAGTGTGTTTCTACCGATTGTGCTATTGATATGTATGTTATCAGTGTATTTTGGCTAATAATCTAAACCATACCACAGCTGGAAACCTTCGGATCCTGGACACTTGCCACATTGTGATAACATCATATACACATATATACAAAATACATGTACACACACATGTACATACATGCATATATTCTCATATATGCACACTGAAATGAGGGCCAGGGCTCATACATTCTATAAGGTCTTTTTACAGATCATAAATCAATTTATTATGAGCCTTTCTGCTTCAATGTTATGAAATGGAGCCAAAAGTTTTTTAACATAATATGATGTGACTTAAGCCAAACATGAAAAAGCATAAAAAGAATGTTCAGCTAGGGGAGAATTCATGAGGATCAAACAAGAAGAGCTTTCATAAATCTACTTGCATGTGTTAGGATGAAGGCAACAAATTAAAGGTCTGTTCATGTGTAACAAGGCAATATTTTGCACATGTAAACATGGCATAGCTTCATTGTTAAATGATGATATTAAGGGGAAGAAGTAAACAGTACCAAAAATAAACATGTCCCAGAGATGATGAATGTAACCACAGTGAGCTAGAAACAATCATGGGATAATGCTTGTGTGCTGGCCTCTATCGTCAAATGCACAGCACTTGCTTCAGTCTACTGAAGGAAGCTGGAAATGGAAAGGTTAGTGAAGGCTCTGCAATAAGCAGAGAGAGATGAAGAGCAGTAGCAGTGAGGTGCCAAGTGTGAGCATAACAAGCCACCCTTTCCTGCAATACCAAAACCATTTGCCTCGAAACAGGGACAATGATAGATAAGCACATTAAATGTTCAATTAAAAAAAAATGAAGTTTAAAGAACTGAAGTGATTTCCTTAAGTCTGCCAGTAAATCAGGTGGTAGAATCTGGAGCTCCTTACTGCTAGATTTACATTTAAACTCCTCAAAAATAATATGGAAAAAACCTAGAAATGTTGAGCTTGTGCTCAAAGTGACCCAAAACTCAGGTTATTCAATGTCAAATCCAAAAGGTTTGATTTTTCAGATGAACTGATCACTGCTCTTTTTACTTACATAGTATGTCTGAAGTTGGATATGCAAAAATAGCAAACACTCACAAAACTATTGATTCTTCTCTCTTTGCATTTACTCAGCTTTTAATAGAGATAGTATTTATCAACTTTCAGAGAAAAGTTTCTAAAATGTGGAAAGCAGATTAAAGTACATTTTCAGTGAGGGCAGTACATATAAAATGGAAAATACTGGGTGAGACCTTGAAACCTGCTTGAGGAACAATCTGAACAAAGCAAGGGCAAATGGTTGCAGAACGTTTTCCAGAGATTCTTTCTCATGGTGTGAAATGCAAAAAGTTGCTGAAATCTATCTATTAATCAATTTATTCTACTGATAGTTTATGACTTGGAGGAAAATATTAAGAATAATAAAAAATAGTAAGTTTGTTTAGAGACGACAGTGGAGTCTGAGTGGAAGATCATGATGCTTAAGGAGGAATGACTGTCTTTAGATCAGTGCCTTCTTTTGCCTTTTGAATATCAACATCCACTCTGTAACTCTCAGTAAGTCACAGAAAGATCTTTCTGCATCTTATTTACCTGTTGCAATAAGTGCAGCCTGCTCATGTGCCTGCTGTCACAGTGCAGAGGGACAAGAAAAGTAGCTGGAATGGGGAGTATACCTGTGTGCTGAAATATGTTAGTCACCATTGCTTTAGGCCATCCAAGCTACAAGACTGCTGTTTGAAGACATAATGGAGAATTTTGGAAATGCTCGTAGGGGAAGACATCTTACTGACAAAGTAAAGATAATGAAGAAAAGGAGCAGCAACTCACATGAAAGTTTTTAAAAGTACATTGAAAGATTAGGTCCAGAAAATGGGTTGTTATAACAACTAGAAGTTTGAGAACGTTTGACTGACTTGGATTGTGTAGATTATATTTTGCCTATATGACTTTTAATGTTTACTTTAAGTTAAAAAAAGAGTTAAATAAATTGCCATTGTTTAGTGATTGAGAGTCTACTGATTGCAATAAATTAAAAACACTGGTTTTAGGATAAACATGTATAGCATGCCTTATTTATGGGCAGAAGACTAAGACCCAACAATTTTAAATGGCTTAACTCACACTTAAGGAGTAGTTGCAGAATGATTTCTAAGCAGCACTTTCAGATTTAGAAGGCAGATAGTCTCTTTTTATATGTGTGCTTATGTCAAAAACCTCTCAGCTTACTTCCTCAGTTCTCAAGGTAGAGAAAATGAAAGGATAGTTCCGTAAAAAGACAGAAGAGTATTCTTGAGGTTTTATGTTTCAAGGTACTATCCTTAATGGATGTTAACAGCTTTTTTGTGGTTGTGTGCAATAGGAACGTGATTCATTTACCAAATAAGAAGGCCTTGTGATGAATTATGGTAGCATTCTGGAGTTAAATCCAGTTGGCGGCCGGTCACAAGTGGTGTTCCCCAGGGCTCAGCACTGGGGCCAGTTCTGTTTAATATCTTTATCAATGATCTGGATGAGGGGATCAAGTGCACCCTCAGTAAGTTTGCAGACAACACCAAGTTGGGCAGGAGTGTTGATCTGCTCAAGGGTAGGAAGGCTCTGCAAAGGGATCTGGACAGGCTGGATTGATGGGCCGAGGCCAATTGTATGAGGTTCAACAAGGCYMAGTGVCRGGTCCTGCACTKKGGYCACAACAACCCCATGCAATGCTACAGGCTTGGGGAAGAGTGGCTGGAAAGCTGCCTGTCGGAAAAGGACCTGGGGGTGCTGGTTGACAGCTGGTTGAATATGAGCCAGCAGTGTGCCCAGGTGGCCAAGAAGGCCAATGGCATCCTGGCCTGTATCAGAAATAGTGTGGCCAGCAGGACTAGGGAAGTGATCGTGCCCCTGTACTCGGCACTGGTGAGGCCACCCCTCGAATACTGTGTTTGGTTTTGGGCCCCTCACTACAAGAAAGACATTGAGGTGCTGGAGCGTGTCCAAAGAAGAGCAATGAAGCTGGTGAAGGGTCTAGAGCACAAGTCTTATGAGGAGCGGCTGAGGGAACTGGGACTGTTTAGTCTGGAGAAAAGGAGGCTCAGGGGAGACCTTATCGCGCTCTACAACTACCTGAAAGGACGTTGTAGCGAGGTGGGTATCGGTCTCTTCTCCCAAGTAACAAGCGATAGGAGAAGAGGAAATGGCTTCAAGTTGCTCCAGGTGAGGTTTAGATTGGATATTAGGAAAAATTTCTTCACTGAAAGGGTTGTCAAGCATTGGAAGAGACTGCCTGGGGAAGTGGTTGAGTCCCCACCCCTGGAGGTATTTAAAAGACGTGTAGATGTGGTGCTTAGGGACATGATTTAGTGGTGGACTTGGCAGTGCTAGGTTAACAGTTGGACTTGATGATCTTAAAGGTCTTTTCCAACCTAAACGATTCCAACCTATGATTCTATGATTTCTTCGAGTCATAATCTTTCCAGTGTTAGAGGTTTAGTTTTGGATCCATAGATTTTAAAAAAATCATATTTACCACAGCAAAGTGGAGGAGAGTACAAATAATCTGCACTTTGTCTCTTCTGGCTCTAGAAAAGAAGTTTTAGAAACGAGTAAAAATACACTCCATCTCCTCTGCTTCCGTGTTCAAAAGTCCTATCTACATTCTCACACATGTTATCAATCACTCCACGTCCATCTTAATAGAGTCAAACTTCACTCTCTTGCCTTTCAGCACCATGCATACTCTACATATTCCTGTAGGTCGTCAACTTTCCTAACTATCTTGGAGCTTAAAACCTTCAGCTGAAATACACTTAATCGAACAAAGGCCCTAACCACCAAAGCCGGACACAATCTGTCAATGTATTTCTCTTTTTATTAGAAAACAATAAATGGTGTCATGGTTGCACATATTTTTTGAAACAATGAGTAGAGATGATACCTTTCTAGGGCCAGAGGAGCTTTCTAACAGTAGCTTTCTTGCCCCCTTCTTCAATATGTCTGAACCGATTTAAATATAACATTGTGCCTGAAACATTTCAGAAACCTAAGGCCTCTTGTGTAAACTGGTATTCTTTTAATTGCATTGTTCACATCATGCCATTACATGCAACAGTGACTGATGCCATGCTTGAAAGGCAAACCTTTTTAAAAAGAGGTTTGAGAGCAGCCAAACATCTGAAAATGTAATTTTTTTTAAATTGTGAGGTGCCGTCAGAATATCCCCATATCCTGCAAATGTTCCACTGTTTAGGCTACCAAGAGGAAGTGCATCTTCTAGTGCATCCTTTTTAGTATTATTCCTTGGATGAGCTAGTCCCAGACAGACTTGGTTTTGGATGAGTGAATCCCCCTTTAAACAAATAGTATCAGATGTGCAGGCACAAGCTTGATCCCAAGATCTTACTTGCTGTAATCCCAAGATTCTACTTGCCTCAAAAATAAAACCTAAGATCCAGAACAAACTCTTTGCTTTATAAAAGCAGCAGCTGTCTGTTTGTTCACACCTTCCATGAGCTTTTTGGGCCACCCAGATGAAACAGTCACAAATCAAAATGTAACTCCCATCATGCTGTTAAACACTCCCCAAAGATAAGAGCAACAGGCCTGTAACATCGATTATCTCACCAGTGAGAGACAGCAATGGGGTTTCACAGTATCTTGTTCTTCTGACAGTTCATGTTAAAATAAAACAGGATACGGGACAAAGAAATTCAAATGTTAAAAAATAGTCAAATCTGTGTAGCTGTTGTGCATAAAAACAGTGTAGAAGTGACTATAGAAAACTCAAACTGAACTGATTCTAAGACTGGTTAATGACATGGCAAATGCATTTAGCTTTGGTGATGGGCTTCTACTTCAATAGTAGGGAAAAATCACTGAACTGTTTTTGGGGAGATCTAGGCTACACACGAATTTGTTTTGTGTTCCCAGGACTGCTTTTGGAAAAAGGAAAATACCTTTACTCTTTCCCCATGAATTAGAAGTACCTCCCCCAGTCCTTTCTGTTTGGAGTGTTGTAAGTTAAATCAATCTAATTTACTTGAGAACCCAGCAGGAATGTCAAGAAAAGAGCTTAAATGGGTGGGCTAATTAGCACAACTTACCCATCATTTCATTAGGTCCAGGATGCGATTCATGAGTCTCTAATACACCTGGAAAATCCTTCTTGCATCACCTCTGAAAAAGGATCCATTTAACCCTTCTCCCTGCCATCTACCTGCTTCTTCTCTTGCTATGCATCACGACCAATATTGCAGAACTCAGTATGAGTCTCAGCTGGGGGTCTAAATTGCAGTCATCTTAACTTGTGTTTCTTGGATCAATGGGCTGGATATTGGCAAAGGTTTCATAAGGCTGCTGTGAACAACATACACTATCCTTCTGCTTTATTTAAAAGCATTTAGAGACAGAAAGTACACCAAAGTGAGGGAATACTCTATGGGTCTGCTTTTTCTTGCTTTTTTCCATCATGTATACTGCATGCGTTGTCATATGTGCTGAGAACTGACATATTCACTGTGTTGGTAGTAATAGTCCACATTATTGTTGTAGGACATGATGAGCCAATTTCAGATTATTTGGGCAGTAATATACCTAAACTCATTGATTTGTGTATGCATTTATACATACAGTGGTGTTAATGGTATTTCTTATTTCCTGTGAAAATCAGCCAAGAAAATAGTGGGTATTATTACTTTTTTACTATGTTTTATAGTCTTCGTTTCAGTAGCAACATCGCTATCCAGTAGTAATAGAAGTATCCAACAGTATCCCGTAGTATACAGCAGGAGTAGCAATAGCTAATACTGGGTATGCAAGAAGTAATAAATTCACCAGTGTTGCAAGAAAAATAGTTAAGAGACTAATCCTTTCCTTTCTGCTTTTTCCAGATGAGCATAAACTCATGATGAAGAAAGGTTAGAAAATTAGTATTGCATGTTCTATTTTAGCTTTTCTTTAACAAAAAAAAAGTCCAAACAAATGAAGCAAAAGTAAATTCTAGTTTTTCTCATCCTGTGGAAAAACTAGAAAATAGTATTTTAGATGTGCCTAAGGTTCAGAAAACAGAAGGCAAATAAAAAGAAACCAAACATTTTCATTAGAGGAAGGATTCCTGACTGGAAATTTTTTGAATTCTCAACATTGCTAGTGATGCCTCAAAATAGTAATTGACACCAAAACACTCCTTTTAACTGCAATTTGAAGAATTTATTGTACATTACCTAATGCCTAAATTGCAAGGTTCTGTCATACCTGGAATAGTTTGCTTCTATCTGTCTTCAGTTTAGCAGGGTAAAAGGGATAATTTCGTATGATGAGTTAACTTAATCTATTAATAAGAGAATAATAATGATGCCAAATGGAATGTGACATTTCTTAGAAACACTGTTCATTCTTCACATTTTCTTCTTTAACATCTGAAAGATTTTCATCTCAAATAATTACTTGTTGCCAGTTGTGACCGTGGCTGTAAGTGACAACTTTGGCTGGTCTCTGGCTTCATTCATAGTCTTTTCTAACTGGTACGCTTTCCCTTTCCGCTCTTGTGTAGCACTAGTAATGTTTCTTTTAAAAGAAGACAACTTGACACTGCAGATCTGGCTAGAGGCTGCTGCACAGGCTTTCTACACATTTGTTCTCGCTTGTCAGAATGATTCTTACCATCCATGTTCAAAGTCTCAGCAATCTACATGGCCTCCTATGTCACAGGTCGGTGTTCCCAGGCATGGTTATAAGACTCATACATAAAGAACAACCTTCCCTAGTTTTTATTAAATAATATGATAGCAGCACAATCTTTTTTTTTTTTTCCCCCCTGGGGAGGATTTCATAAACTTCCTATCAGTGTTTCTAAGTCTGCATTACACTAGACAGCCGTGTGGCTCTCCACTTTCAATGTGATTTTGAAGGCAGGCTCTGGAAAGTTGATAACATATTTCACGACCTTCGTGTCTGGAAGCAGTTTCCCCTGATTGAAGTCATATAAGTTCAGCTAAGTTGGAGTGTGTTGTAAATATTTATCTGGCAGTCTGACATATAAAGTTGTTCTGAAATTACAAAGTACATTCCTGTCTTTCATGTATTATTACCACTTTTTTCAATACACTTGTGAGCGATATTATTTAGAGAACCTTCTATAAGTGACTTATCATTGCTTGTTAAAGTTCTCACACTCTTGTTGTACGGTCATTTTTTTAGGATGGTAGCTCTTGAGTTGTATCACTCCCCTATCTTTTAAAACATAAATGTAAGATTATTTCAGAAGTGCAACAAGAATTTATGCAATGAGGTAAGCATGGTTGGCACATTTAATTTTAAAATCTGGTTTTGTGGCACTTATTTCCACGCAGGGCTCCAGATGCTTTCTGTTGCTGGCAAATCTGTGGTGTTGACAACTTCTCTAATCATTAGGTCATTTGTCATTACCTATCAAATAATTATATATAAAGTAATGCTTCTGGGTAGGAATTCTTTCCCAGAGACAGAATTAATTCAGCTCCAACTTCTCCTGTATTTCCTTGGTTTTTTCACTTACATTCTAAAATTAATTTTCTGCTATACAAGGTGCTGCCTCTGAAATGTACATTTTTTTCTTTACAGAGATATAAGACAAGTTCAATAAAGTCAGTGTTAGGATGAATTGTGCACTGCTGCTGAGCTCTCAGTTGGAGTCCTTTCAAGTCCAAACATAGTTTTGATTCTGAGTGTATTTTGCAAGGCTTCTTAGTGTGCTTAAATGTGAGCTGTTTCTTTGAGTTTGTGAATAGCTTTCATGGGAAGAGGGAGGAAGGGAATTGAGGTGACAAATCAGCTAATTTCAGCAAATATTTCTAATTTGTACCTGTTTCAGTTGAAAAAACCAGCGATGGGTTGAAATAGCTGCAGAACAGCTTCCCTGACACCCTGTTTTCCAAGGCCAGAAGCCACTACAGGCCCTCAAACTGCACATTATGAAAGCCTTGTTGCTGAGAGCTATTAGGATGCAGTTACAGACTGTGATGTGGAGTTCCTCTGAATGTTGTAACTGGGGATAGTTTACCCTTGTAATAATTAATTCCAGGAGCAAACCCCTGGCTTACATATATATGAAAAATGTTGACTCACAATAATGGGTTAAGGTTTTGTTCTAGATTTGGTGTTGGGTTTTTTTATTGTTGATTTTTAAAAATAATTATTTAAAAGACATAATAAATGAATAAATAATTATTCTTAGAAGCCTACCTCAGGCTGAATTGAAAACATTGCTTCTCCTTCAATCCTGACTGGCAGCAAAAGATAAACTACTCTGGAAACATTAAGAGAGAGTATTAACATGTAAAATACCTGTCACTTACTTCAAAGCTTTAAATTTAGTTGTTAATGCAAATGCACACTAAAGAAACATGATGCACAAGGAAAAAATTCATGATTAATTTGCAAAAAAACCCAACCTAACAATAATTCTGTGTAACTAGAGCATAAATTCTCACATCACAAGTTAAAAACTAATTAAAATGTGGTCAAATAGCTCTAAGACAATTTAAGGCTTATGTTTCTGGAGAAAACAAACTAATTGATTGTTTTATGGTAACTCTGTGTGCAGAAAAATGAGGACTTTCCTTTGGTCCTGAGGGGGAACTGAATAGCTGAAGAAATGAAATAGTTTGCCAACAACTATTTGGACGAAGCAAATAGAAAATTGCTTTCTGCAGCTCATGATAGTTGGGCAGACTGGTGACTGATCCCAAAACCTACAGAGACTATGAAAACAAGAGTGGGGAAAAAAAAAATTAAATTCTTTCCCTGTTCTATTTAACAGCAGCAAAATAGGCACTTCTGAGATAGTATCATGATATTCAATATTCTAGACTGATGTATAATAGTGTCATTTGATGTTTTACACTCTATATTGCAGGGCTTTGTTATTCTGGATTCTTAGGCATGCAAAAAAACCCTTAAGAAAACCACCTGCTGATACATATGTAAATAGATCATTTTTGGCCATTTAAGAGGGATTGCCTTTGAGAGGATGCAAGGTTCAATAAAGAATCTGACTGTCTCCCTAGTTGACTGCAGTCTTTTGGGAAATTTACAAGAAAATCATGTTTTGATTAAAAAAATATATTCTTCTAAATATGCATTTAATTTCTAAAACTTAAATGAAAATTGCTGCTTTTCCAACATTAGTACAAATTACATCTTTTTTTGTATTTTGGATCCAAGTTCAGTAAAGCACTTGAATCTTTACAGAAACATGTCTTCAGGAATATCACTGCTGAAAACCTTAAACTCTCAAACAGAAAACAGTATGTGTAATGATCTGTTGCTATGGCTTTATAAATAGTTGTGCACTGTTCGGGCGGTAGCTCACCCATGCCTGATTCTGCAAAGGGAATCCCAGTAGTGACATGGTTCTCCATCCAGGCTTTTTGTGCTTCTGTGGAGTAAAGCATATTTGATCAACTTACTTGCATTGGAAGAAACAGTGTGTGTGTGTGTGTGTGTGGAACAGACTGCCATTTGATCCAACCAAGGACAAACTACTAGTATGACCCAGCTAAACATGCGGTCTCATATGAATAAGAGTTGAAAATTTACCCTCTAACATACATCTTAAAGGAATTCAACACGATATTGATTCAGTATGTTGTGGTAGTTTCACTTTTCATTAAGGTATCATTCAACGACATAATTGCATTAGCAAGACCACAAACTGCTTAAATCGGAATGATTTGTATTGACTTTATACCCAACAGAGATGTGATATAATTAAAGGTATGTGTAAGGAAGACTTCTCAGCAAGTAGTTAAAAATGAAGATTTAAAGCTAGGAGCTTGGTGTTCTGTTCTTGGCACTGTCACAGTGTTGATATGGGATGGTCGGCCAGTCACTAAACCTCCCTATGCTTTTCCTGCACTTTTAGTTACCAAGTTACGCTGAGGTTTTCTCTCTTACAGGGTTTATAAAGTGTTTTGCAACTCTCAAGAGGGAAAATGAGCAATACAAGTGTAAAGCTATAAGGTTATTACTGTATTTATGTAATTCTACCCATTTATTTCAATCAATGAAAAGCCTTACAGCCTAGCACTATGTATTTTTAGCTGAGCTAGTAGATACCATATGACAGGCAGAATATGCTTGTTGCTGTTGTTCATATCTATTTCACTGAAAATATCTGATGCTGTTTTTTGTCAAAAGCAGATAGTGGACAAGATAGAGCCAGTTTGATCCAAATGATTGATTTCTGTGTTCCAAAACCTAAGCTTTTCATACAGTGGTGGGGAAGACTAATGCAATAAATGGCTTTCTTGGCTGCTGTTATGCCACCACTACAGTATTAACAGTATTTCAGTTTAATCACTTTGCAGAAGTGTAACACAGAAGGTACATCGAATAAATATATACTTCATTTGCATTGGGATGTATTTCACTGCTATGAAATTATTTTATTTACTACAAGTAGTCATTGAAGTACAAATATTTTTCCTAGRCAGAGAAAGATTTGTGAGTGATTCGTTACAGGAAGAGTGTTTAACAGTAAAACATCTTTGTTTCCGTCACTTAGGTGTCTGCACTTTGTCTGGTGCTAAGATTTCAAGCCTTTGGGATCCTCTTGGATGTAAGTGTAATCCTTTCTGGATCACTCTCCTTTAAAATTCACTGGTTTATACAGGTATTTATAATTGAATTAGTATAGTTATAATTGAATTATAAACCAGTGAATTATTTATAATTCACTGGTTTATACAGGTATTCTACTGTTTAAAGCAAAATTTTATCATTTTTACTGCTACTAGTCTTTTAGTTAATTAATTATACTGTTAAAGCTGAGGTTACATTCAACACTTAAACAAATGTATCAGGCTGAGTGCTCAAGAAAGCAATCAAGTTAATGTTTTATCTACATTTCATGTGATAAATACTTGAATGTCCATCTCTACTCCAAGAGAGTTTGAGTTCTTCTAATGTTACAGACATACAGAAATACATCTTTTCTTACTGTGTGCTTCTCCTCTGTTGCTGTTTGCTATGCCTGCTTTTACTCTTGTAGTTATTGCATTAGGATGTCCTGGTTAAACACTCTTGTCACACATCAGTGATGRTGTGCATGCAGCACAAAATTACCTTATTCTTAAAGGGGAAAAGAAAGGAAAAAAATGAAAAAAACAGACTCAAACTTATTAAGTTTAAACGTTGAAACATCTTTATATTAGTAACTGGAGAGGGCAAAACTTCCCTCAGAGATTATGCTGCTGTTTTTAAATGTGTGATCTAGTGGTTCTTGATGTCAGTAGCACTCCTGTAAACTACCTCTAAACTCCACTGCCCTGAGCAGACTTCTTTCATCTTTCATAACAAATGCAGCCAGCACTAAATACAGCAATATGTTTGTATTACTCCATTGGAAGGAAAGATACTATTCTTATCACTTTATTTCTGTTGATATTCTAAGCTACCTGTTATTTCCAGTCCAATAAACACCTCCTGATACAAAATGTTCTTCACAAAGGTTTAGTAAAACTAAATAACACCTTCAAGATTTTATGTAAATTCAGTAATATTTTATTCATGTCCCTGGTCCTTAGCACTGGAAGGAAGGTTAAGAAGAGGGACTATATGGTGCTCTTCTGTTCTCTTAACCCTTTCAAAACATATTCCACCTTAAAATCAACAGTCTTGTTACATTTTGAAATGTCAGAGATCGGAGATTTGTGGCAATGTAGGTGTGGACTCAATTTCAGTAGAAGAAACCATAATCTGTCTTGCCTGTGTACTTTCTGAGAACCTGTCCCAGCTGGATCTTGGCAGCATCAAAGATATCCATCACTACTAACTATGCTTGTCTTGAAACAGCACACTGATCTGCCTATTTTAGAAGCCTTGATTTAAACATTTCCACTTCATCACCACACATTAGTCTCCATACATGGAGTCACATAGGTACTCCCAGAGATGCACTTTGTAATCTGATTAGTGCTCCAAGCTGACGGAGGTGGACATGGCTGTGTGCCTCTCCACAAGCATCTCAGGAGGGCTGGCCTGAGCAGGTTTTGCCAGATACAAGGAATGTTGCCGTGAACCTCACAATTATTACTCCAAAAAATTACAGACTCTGGCTGTCACCCAAAATATAGCAATTTACTTCTGATGACTGATGTTCTGGTAGCAAACTGTGCATACTCTATTTTGCTTTACTGTGATTATGGTATGTCCCCTCCAATGGCTTTTTCCTTGTTTTCAAGGAGCTTACAGGTATGCTTCTCCCTAGACCCCAGAAGTGCAGCTGTGAGCTGGAGAGACATATGCATGTGATTAATCAGTGGATCATGAGAAATCAGTATCCCATTTTCATTATTTTACGGTGATTAAAATTTCCTAGTTATTTGTGCAAAGAATGGCTTTGAGGTGTGTAGAAAATTCAACATCTGGATAGCAATGGGGATAGCTGAGTGGGGATGAGTTTTTTTAGGGGAAATTACTTTTAAAATCTTCTTTTTAGAGAAAATGAAAACTGGGGTTATGCTTTACAATAGAGGGCTGTGGGATCAGACTTTGTCACAATGGCTGGTTCTATCAGTTCCGCCAAAAATAACTTTGAGGGCTAAAAGAATTAAAATGTTAACTTACCCAGAGAAAGAAAAATAATCTGCTGTTTCTACAAACAGCCTTTCACTGTCTCTCTGCAGCTGCCTCAGCAATACTCGGTAGGATAAGAAATAGGTTGTAGTTGCTATTAAAGACCATATGAAAATATATGGGGGAGTCTCCTCTGAAATAGGAGGTTGATTCATTTTATTTTGTTTTACAGAGATGAATTATGCATTACTGCACAGCTTCTGAAGGATTTAATGGTACTCCTTACAGATATTTAGATTTATCTGACAAACATGAGATGCACAAAGAATTTTTTCTTTTGAAATGTTTAAAGCTGGACATGAAGATTTAAGTGCTAAATGCTAAGGTGCTTCTTATCTATTAGAATATAATGATCTATGTATTTTAGTGCTACTGTGTTAGTGATATTTGAACAAGAATAAAAATATGGGTTTCTTCTTTGTATGAGATGCATGTTATTTATTTTCAGCTTTTGTTTGTACATATACTTTTAGAGGTATGAATGAATGGGACTTGGAACCTGGCATGAAGTGAGGAAGATATATAGCACAAGCTAAACCTGCAATTAGCAGTGTTTATTGTTTCTGTCTACTGCTTCTTTCCTATAATAGAGATAGGTAATGGTTGGATGAAATGCATGGACATGATTAACCTGTTTTCAGATAGAGAGCAATGGGATCACTGGGATTTAGCAAATGTTACTTCAAATGGTTGTTGTGTTTTATTTCTTAAAGTTTAACTGTCTTACTGAAATAAATATATGATACACTGTGACACTCCATCTGTGAATCTGTCTGTGTCTGGAGTCTTTCCCAGGACCTCCTTGAAAGAACATTTTTTTATGTCAAGGGATTCTTTCTCATTACATAGCTCTAAATATTGGAAATATATTCACCAAATGGCCATATGTCATGATATCTCATCGTTACTATCTAACAGATGGTTTAGTGAAAATCTGGCTCATTGCTTTCCATCAAATCAAGTTATAAGCAACAGCTAATGAAAATTATGTCTTGAGAGGTCTAAGGAGTGTTTGTTTTTCTAATTAGATTGATATTTAGATAAATTTAATTTTGAGGTGGCCGAGTATTTCGACAGGGGGCCCTACACAACTGCTGCACCAAAGTTAGGATCTTGCTTCGCCTTCTTGCTCTCTGACTGGAGCAGTGGAACCTCTTTATCCTGCACTGGAGACAGAGAGATTTGTATGACTATATTTTTGTGGTTTGGGAAGTATGGGAGACTAAAAACCTCCCAAGAATGCTACAATATAGAAACAGTGTTGAGCCATGCTACTGGAGAGAAACTCAAAGGAATGGGCAAGACCTGGGGGGCAGTAAGTTCAGGAGGAAAAAGGGGAGCACTGATAGCAACAGCCAAAAACAAGTGATGCTTTTTGCCTAGTACTGAGTAGAAGAAAAATAAGGTGTAGGCATAGAAGATGACATAATACAGGGTGCCATCTCCACAAGGCCTGTTCTTATCATGGCAGTGGAGTCTCTGTGTTGCTGTAAATAATAACCTAGAGCTGGTATGACAATCTTCTGCAAACATAGAAAAAGAAGCAGCAAGGATATTTTCACAATTCTGCACTCCCTGATTTGTAAGCAGGTCTGCACTGAGCTTTCTCCCTGCGGATCAGGATTTGCTGCCGTCCGATAGCCCTACTTTTACTGGCTTGTTCAAACTATTCCACAATCTGTATTTTCTTTGCATGAAGATCTGTGGTAATATCTATTCAATTGTTGCATGCACACAAATCACCAGTGTCTGGTATCTATATAGGCAGCTTCTATCCCATGGTGAATCTGGAGGTTAAGGAGGCGCAGGAACATTTCTCCACTGCTGTTAAGCACTATTTTTAGATATCTCTGGTGTTTTAAACTCTGCATTTGGACCCACATCATACTTGAGCTATTCCTGCTCTTTAAAAAATCCCACAGACTGGACAATCTTTAAAGGTTTTAACCTGTTAGAWGTGGCTGGCGTCCAGGAAATTATGGCAAGGCATACTTTAGAGCATGAAAAATGTCTTCTGAGGTGGAAATAAGTGCTCCAGGGGAAAAAGAGTGTCACTACCCTGTAAAGGAGACATCACTCTTTCCCAGACTTTCTAAGGGACTCTGGAAAACAAGATATTGTTTCTAGACTGCTGCACTCAGAATCAGCACAATTTGCAGCAGGGTTTATGGCGCCAGAGAGGCAGATGTGGCATGGAAGGCTTCATTCAAAGAGTAGCTCAGGACACCAGGTTTTAATGATTCTTCTCAGGACTGTGACTGGATAAATAAATGATAAACGTGCATCTTTATGAGTACAGGAAAGAAAGGATGAACTTACAGCACTCCAACTTTATTGGCAGAAAGGGAAAAAAGTGTTGGGAGGTGGTGCGGCTCACCAGTCTCACCTGTAAAGCCATCATCCTCACTGTAGTGGCCATAGTCTTAGAACAAGCAGAGTTCAGTGTTTCTGCTACAGCTGAGCATGCAGTCTTCTCATATGGGGGTCTGACAATATGTTTCCCAAAAATTCTCACACCCTAAGGCAAATTATGCATCCCAGCATTTCGGTTACAGTTAAAAAAAAATAACAGAGCAGGCTACTTTGAGACAAAATTATTTTTCAAATGCAACACCTGTACTGTATTTTAACTTCAGCTCATGAGTTCTGAAAGTGTACACTAGATAGATACACTATTTTGCCAAATGTGTTCAGAAAACAAAACCTGGTTAAGTGTTAAAGTGAAAGACTATTTTAATTAAAAAAAAAAAAAAGTCACTTTCCTACTTGTTTCTATTGAAGTTTTTGCACTGTTATTACATTTTTTATTAAAATATTGGAATAATTATATAAATGTTACCAAACCTCAAATTTCTATAAATTCAATTTCCCAATAATACAAGGCTTTGCTTTTAAAAAAATTACAGTTTAAATGAAGTGTAGGTATTTTTTATTCTTAAAATAAAAACAACACTACTCTGAATTTTTTCTCCATTTCATTTCCATTTTTTAACAAGGAAGTTCAGTAATCGAAGAAATCAGTCAGATCATAAAACTATTGGATTAAAACACCCATTATGTACTTCAAACCCATAACTGCATCTCCAGCTATCTAAATTTTAAAGAAACAAAATTAAATTTCCACTTATGCTGAAAAACAGGGCTTGTGTTTTTCTAATCAGGGTAGGAAACATTCCTGAGGACAGGTGGGATGTCAGACCTTGGCAGTTTGCATTTCTGGGTACAGCTGCACCTGTACAGCTGTACATAAATTTCATGACAGATGCTTAATGCTCATACAGAAAAAATATCTTCACAATTAACTACATGAGAAGTTTCCAAAAGATTTAATTAACATGCATAATGTTCCTGCAAAGGCCTTTAATTTGTAAGGCATTCTTATATTTTACAGTTAGTTCTCTATGTTTCAGTTAATATACCCAGTTTTCCAGAGTTGGTTCATTTCACTCTCATTCAATCTGCTTCTCATGTGCTTCTTCTAAAGGTACTTTGCAAATAATAGCAATAAATCCCAAAAGAATGATACATATTGAACTGGCAACTCTGTAGCAGACATATGTTTGAAATACACTGTAGACTGAAATAGTAGGCATCTAAATTGGTATCTAAAAAGACAATATCTCCTTCGTTATGGTTCACAGACTGCCAAAGAAAATACTACATTCTCACAGCGCAGCCTCAAAAATCTCTTGGTGCTTGCAAACAGAATTGGACAAAGACAGGAAAATCCATTGCTAGAGGGTTTGACATTTGCTTCTATTTGAATTTGAAATGAAAACTTAAAATTACAAAGGTCTCCATGGAAAAAAGAATCCATTATGAATTCAATTTCAAACTAACTAAAATATTTAGTTTAAAAAAAAAATAAATTAAATTTAGAGTAACTGTAAGAATGCACTTTTTTATAATTTTGAAATACTTTTAATGTTAAAATGATTTTATTCTGATTTTTGTTATTATTACTATGTATGCACATTGTGATTTTGTACCACTTTTTATTTTAAATTTATTTACTTACATTCATTTTTTAAACTTTTTGGAATCCTTTTGTAAAGAACAACTGCTGCTGCTGACATAGCGCTTTTTAAATTTTTCTCTTCAGAGTGCCTTTTGTTTAGAGTTTTCATAGAAGAGTCTGAAACTTTGAACTAGAAAATAAGATGAGCCCTCAGCACAATTTAGATAGATGCCTGTTTTTAATATCTGGATGGCAGCTTGGTTGCATTTTGCTGCAGTAATAAAACAGCTGCTACTCTAACTTGTATTGAGTGAGGCACCTTACTTCCTTGTTCCAAGCATTTCTTCCCATATTTGATGTTATAATGCAGCAGTTTTACACATGGATTCAAGGTGTCAAATTGCTTTATTACAACAGAGGAGATACTTTGAAGAAGAAATGAAAATGAAGCACTTAAAATGTTGTTCAGAGTTTCTATTTAGAAAGTTTAAGATACATTTAAAAATGTAAAAAATAAAATGCGTGGGAGCTGTGATTTAGAAACTGCTGAAACCCAGAGGAACTCATTCCTGGAGCAGTGTGAAGCATATTAAGGGCTATGAACTGTGAAGGCCCAGCAGTGTTGGGGAGCTGGGATTTCTGTGGCACCCGGTTTCCCAAAGAGGTGGCTCATGAGTCCTGCAAGTCAGGCAGGCCAGCTGGTTCAGGAGCTGGGGCAATTGTGGAGAAGGCCTATAAATTGTCAGAAAACAGGGTTTCTCTCATTTCCAGTGGGAAGATATTGAAATAGATGCATTCCTACAGTACATGTCATTCTTCCAACAATTCAGTATTTTTTCATGGGAAAACACTGCATTCCCTAACCAGCTCTCCTAGGGAGGTAGCTGCCTAATCTCCCCATAACGCACAACAAACTTGCTTCTCCACTCACTTCAGYGTAAAGATGACTCATAACTTCTGTATGCTCATGCTATGACTTAATGTGCTTCTCTGTTTACAGCTCATTACTGTGGACCATCGCTAAGACTGAAGTCAACACCATTGGATAGCCCACATCACAGCAAGATTGATTTAAAAGAACAGCATTCCTGTTTAAACCTGGTTTCCAATTTATTTTCCCCAGACTGAAGCTATACTGTCATTCCTCTGTAAAAAATTAGAAGATCCTCTGTGAAGCTTAGTCTGAATTTTTAGCTTGCACAAACCATAATAGCTCCATGGTGCTCACTGAACAAAGATTTCTGACATGCAATGTAAAATATCTACTTTTCAACTGAAATTTAATGACAAACTTCAGTAGATTGCTCTCAAGCTCCAGTGAGTTCAAGGGAATTTTGCTGTACTGTTTCCTTTCAGATGTAGATCAGTTACAGCTCTGACTTTTGGTGTTCAGTTCTTTAGGTCAGAAGTACACTATTATAAATCTGGAGATCACTTTGGGTTCTTGGTGTCAACTGACATTGCGATTGTCACATAAATATTACCAAAACCTTCAGTTTCAGTTTACTTACTGTCAGGACTTAGCATTAACCATGCCTAAATATAGCTATTGTGGTTTCCAGCTCTTAGAAAACTTGGTGTTTTAATAAAGACAGTATTAATACATAGCCAAAAGATTGGTCATTGTAGGCAAAATGCACTACTGGTTTTATCACTACATTAGCAAATAACAGACTACCAATTATCAATGTGGCAACAAAAATAATAAATAATTTGACTAAAAGCCTCATATTCCTAATTTCTTGGTGCCCCAATTCTTCAAACCAAGACAGTTGTCTAAGATGTGACTAGGATGATAGTCTCCCGAAACAAGACCTTTTTAGGAGAAAATAAATGTTGGTGTCTAAAAATTTGGAGGAGGGGGATACAGTAACTTAATTGAAGAGAATGATTGCATATAAAAAGAAGTTTACTCCTAAATTACTTTTAATGAGAGGTTGAGAGAGCAATGCAATCACAAAAGAATATCTGCATTAAAATCTTAAGTGTGGTGACACTTCAGGGAAATGTATAACATACTTTCTTCCCAACAGTCAGCCAATTCTCTAGGCAGTCATATATAATGCAGCAGAACTCAGCTATGACAAGACGAAAGTAATATGATTTCATTAAAAGTTAGTGAATGAGACAGGTTAGGTCCCTATAAATAAAGATGCTCTTTAAAATGTCATATATATATAGGACTAGAAAAAACACAGTACATATTATTTATAATGTGTTACACTAGCACTGTGAAACTGACCTCAACTAGGCTGGGGACTCCCTTGTACTGGACCCTGGGCCAACATATTGAGACATCCTGTGACCTATCTAAATAATGTTTTAAACCTTCTGTGTTTGAAGATCTGCCTCTCTTCAGCCCGAGACGGCTAGCAGACACTGCTTGTTTACTTCCAATGCAAATCTTATAGCTATCATTCACACCTTTTCATGCCAGTGCTGAACTACCCTATGCTCTACTTCCATTTAGTACTCAACAATCTGCTAAACAAACTAAACAAACTTTAACTCACTAATTAAGTTGAGATTTTTTTCTATAAGTGAACTCAACCATTACTATGTGGTCTTTGTTAGTTTATCTTGTTTTCAAGACTGATATTAAGGTGGCAGTCCTGGACTATAAATGGGGGATCCAATCTAGAATCACAGAATCACAGAATGGTTGAGGTTGGAAGGGACCTCTGGAGGCCATCTGATCCAACACCCCTGCTCAAGCAGGGACACCTAGACACAATTGCACTGGATGTGTCCAGATGGCTTTTGGGTATCTCCAAGGAGGGAGACTCCACAACCTCCCTGGGCAACCTGTGTTAGTGCTCAGTCACCCACACAGTAAAAAAGCGTTTCCTGATGTTCAGAGGGAACGTCCTGTGCTTCAGTTTGTGCCCATTGCCTCTTGCCCTTTCACTGGGCACCACTGAAGAGACCCTGGCTCCGTCCTTTTTACACCCTCCTTTCAGATTCATTGATGAGATCCCCCTTGAGCCTTCTACAGGCTGAACTGTCCCGGCTCTCTCTGCCTTGCCTCACAGGAGACTTGCTCCAGTCCCTTAATCATCCTTGTGGCCCTTGTTGAACTTCATGAGATTCTTGTCAGCTCATTTCTCCAGCCGGCTGAAGTCACTCTGGACGGCAGCAGGACCCTCTGGCATATCAGCCACTCTTCCCAGTTTTGTGTCATCAGCAAACTTGCTGAGGGTACACTCTGTCCCATCATCCTGATCATTAATGAAGGTGTTAAACAGGACTGGACCCAGTATTGACCCCTGGGGTACACCACTAGTTACTGGCCTCCAACTAGACTTTGTGCCACTGATCACCATCTTCTGCGCTTGGCCATTCAGCCAGTTTTCAGTCCACCTCACTCTCTGCCCTTCCAGCCCATTCTCATCTATGAGCCTATAGTTCCCTGGGTCCTCCTTCTTGCCCTTCTTGATGCTAGAAGTGACGTTTGCTTTCCTCCAGTCCTCTCACACTTCTAATTACAATTGTTAGAAGATTATTGAGAGTGGCCTCGCAATGACGTATGGCAGCTCCCTCATTACTTGTGGGTGCATCCCATCACGGCCCATGGACTTATGTATGTCCAATTTGCTTAAGTATTCCTTGTCCTGATCCTCTTCCACGGTGGTTACATCTTCCTTGCTCCAGGCTTTCCCCCATGTTTCTTGGACCTGGGATTCCTAAAGACCCATGTTACTAGTAAAGACTGAGGTGAAGAACGCATTCAGTACCTCAGCCTTTTCCATGTCCTGTGTCACCAGGTTCCCCGTCATCTTCAGCAGCGGGCCCACATTTTCCCTAGTCTTCCTTTTGTCACCTACATACTTATAGAAGCCCTTTTGGCTGCCTTTGACATCCCTTGCCAGATTCAATTCCATTTGGGCTTTGGCTTTCCTAATATCATTCCTACATGCTCAGACAGTGCCTCTGTATTCCTCCCAAGCCCTATATTCCTCACAAAACCTGTGTTTACGTTGCTAAATACATAACAGTGAGACAGACAGATGAACTGCCAGCCATCTATATTCCTTAACTGTTGTCATGCTTCTAGGTACCGTCTAGTCACTAATGGTGACTAATTTTCTCTGAGACAAAGCCTAGGCATGGTTTTGTGGATAGCATGCACCCATGACCATCCCAAATAGGCAGGATGGTCAATACTGCAGCAGATGTTGTACTTCTACCCATATTTTCTTGTTTATTCCAACAAGCTTTGCCATCTCAAATGCACTCATATACCTTCCCAGCATACCCCTTGGCATGTAACATACACTTGCAATACCATGCTATGAAAAAAACCCCACTCTAGTAGGCTTCAACATTGCTTGCAGACACTTTGAATAAAAACAACACATAAAATATAACATTCAGCTACTCGGAAACAGCACAGGATTGAGAGAAGACATAGGGCCAAGTGCTAGGAGATGTGGATGTGGGTGGTCTGTGCTACTTGGCCTCAAATCTGGAAAGAAATTTCGTAGACTGGAGGTATTTAACTATGTAAGTGTAGCCTAAGAGATCTCAAGTCCCCTCGTGACATATTTTGGTCAACAGAGATGACTGAATTGAAATTCCTTCTGTAAGAAGACATAGATTGCCTGACAGGTCATTCTCCATTTGGTCTTCACACCTTTTCGCCTCAACGGATCTGTAAACCCCTCAGTTTTTCTGTCAGAACATTTTACAAGATCATCTCTTCTATTTAGTTTGTCAGACAACAGTTTTATGCTAATGTTGGGCAATGTAGGTTATTACTCTGATGAAGACCATACGGACAGGTAGGTTATTTTTCACTAAATTTATTCTGACTTAGTCTGGAATTGTGGCAGAACTATTTACCATTAACGTTACATAAAAATATCTCTGTTYTGTTTTAATCAACCACTCAAAGGATGCCTAACACAGGTGACCACTTCCAAAGACTGGAATGGAATTATCTGATATATTTGGAGATATTTTCCTAAAAGAGAGAGGCTGCCAATAAAAAAGGTGTATCAGGTGGAGGTTTCATTATACTGATTTAATTTCTTATCATAAATTTCTTCTTTGAAGGTTGGCATTGTAAAAATGATGTTGTGAATTCCTCCTTTTTTGTCTTTCTGTGTTTCACATAAAAGATGTTTCCTCTTCCGTAAAGAAAAGCTGCCAGCCCTGCACATACAGCACTGGGTTAGAAAGTAGATCTCAATTCTACCCATCTCATTGTCTTATTTTAACAGCTAGTATCAAAGGCTCAAATCTCCATGTCCCCCATTTGCCACATATAAGCCTTTGCTTCTGATAGTGGCATGTGTCAAAAGCTCCGTGAAGACTGGGCACCAGCTGGTCAGTTTACATTATTGCAGGTAACTGAGAAGTACATTATGACTGACATTGCTGACTGCCTTTAACAGCAATCAGTAGAGGGAAGGAAATTACGAGGTAATGTCAGCTGACGGACTTCTGGACTTCCCTACTTTTGGACTGTCAGAATGCCAAAAGGCATTCTCCGCTGGTCAAACTGAACCCAGGGAAGAGTGAAGTAATACTGACCAGAAAAGGGAAATCCTTTGAATAGCTGGTCAAAAAAATTGCTTCAACCTTCCATTGAAGAAATACAGCTGTCATTCATCAAAACGGTGCAAAGCCTCAGGGCTCTGTTTGACTCCTTGCCGACACTGGATGAGCAGGTAGCATCAGTTTCCAGAAATGTCTTTTTTCCTCTCCAGCTGGCTGGGAAAATTAATTCCCTTCTCTCTGATGAGAATTTTACTGCAGTAGTCTGCAGTTTTTCCTGACTCCCATAGAGACCACTTTAAATGTGTGTTTAGAAACTGAATGTGACTGTCATGAGCAGGTTCCAGCTGGTACAAAATGTACCTCTCTACCTTCCTTCTGGTTCTGGCTACTGAAAAAAAAAGAAGTTTGTGCAGAAGTCCATCATGGTAAGTGACTTGGTCTTCCAGTTTAAGGACTTCTTTCTGATCTTGAAGATCTTGAAGGCAATTACCAGACAGAATAGGATTTGGCTTGGAAAATTCTACAACCACCCAGAAAAAAACAAGTTAAAGCTAAAGCTGGGGACAAGAGTTATTTACCAAAGAAGCCAATGCTAAAATGAGGCTCTGAAGACATGAAGTGGGTGTCAAGTCTGTCTGTCCTTAGAAAATGGTTAACAGCTTTCCTTTTCTAGACACCTTCTCCAATATATGTAACCTCACAAAATAATTTTGTTTCCAGGCTTCTTACCACCATTTTCTCTTTCCTCCTATTCCCCAAAACAAATCTTATTTCAAGAAGCATTTTCTTCCCAAAGGAGGAAATATTAAAGTCTTTTAGAAGTTCACTACTTTCTGCATTACTGTCATTGATTTTATGAGGAAGGTAAGCAGATGTTGGGATAAATGAAAGTAGAAAACATTTGGTACGTAGAAATACAACTGTAGATGAAAAGGATTTTGGTAAGTCACCCAGAGGACTGTGAAAAATTTCAGAGATACATAATGAGGTGGAGTAAATGAAGTCAGTGCTATTGCAGTTGGATTTCAATGCTGATAAATATAAAACAATACTATAGGGAAGAACTGAAGTACTTTAGAAGAGTCTAAAATTAACAGCACCAGCTCAGTTTAGGGATCTGGCTATCATTGCAGATATATTAGTGAGGACCTGTGCTGAAGAGAGTTAGATAGGAATCAGATGAAGGATAACCTAAGTCACTAGGGTTTGCAAGAACTGGGAAATTTTATTCAAAAATGTTATTACCATTACACAATTCATTGATACGTTTGTCTGGAATACTTTATGTGAAATTGGCCACCCTGTCTTAAAAGCAAAAAAAAAAAAGTGCAGAACACAGAGTGAACCAGAATCACTGGTGATTCATTTGGTGATGAAATTACCAAACCTATGGCTATAAAAAATATTTGTATCAAGAGAAATTCAAAGACTATTTTGCTTATCATAGAAGACAGCCTGTCATGGCACTAGATAAAAGAATCTAAAGGATGAAACAGAAACTACATGTTTGTAGCTTCTCTTCTCCTAGCTCTTAAAAATGTGAGACATTTAAAGAAACTTGAGTGTAAGAAATCTAAAATGCGTGAAAGGTAATACTTTTCTACATAGCACATTGCAAAGATTTTTGACATAGGATACTCCTAGCACCCTCACAGGAAACGGAAAGGGAAAGACCAGAGAAAGGAAAGAGGACATTTGTATTAGAAGGATTTAATGGATTTGAAACAACAGTTTCAGAATAAGTAATAAACATCATGCCTCAGTGATTATGGCTGTTTCTACTACTAGGCTCACTTCTGTTTACTCATAAGTTTTTTTTGAATATTAATGTGAAGCATATGACATGGTCACTGTTGGAAATATATCTGATATAATTTTGAAATGTCTGTGTTGTATATCACTGATTAGAAATCAGTAAATAATTATTGCTACAGATGGCAAACAGAAATAAAAATAAGAGCTTGCTTTGACACTGATGCTGGGTCAAATGTTTCTGAATACAAATCCATCCGCTAGGTGCATCTTAACAACGGACATGCGGTTGATAGCCAAACAAAAGTGGACAAAATTGACACAGTAGGTTAATGTGATTATTTGGTACAATATTTGTAATTTTACCACCTCTTTTGTATTTTACACATCAATTTTATCTTGCCCTAAATGAGATTGCAGGCACACTGGGATGTCTTCATACATCACCTAGCACAATAATTGATCCCGATTGCCAAAATATAAATAAGCATAGTGAATTACTTTAGTTCTGTTTGGAGAACTGAAGCATATCTGAATAACAATATTGACTTTGTCTCATGTTATTGTATGTTATAAGCAAACCTGAACTTTATCTATTACTAATACCATGATCAGATAAGGAATTTCCCCAGGTCCCTTAGCCATATCTGCAGATCCCATTGAAAGAGCAAGAAGAAAAATACCTCTAAACTATTTCTCACTGTTTAATAAAACTGTGAGCCAAATCTACTCATGTAGGTTTCCAGGGGATACAAGGCTGCCAAATCTTTTTACTTAAGTAAATTGTTCTGAAATGGTGGGTCTGTAAATAATAAAAGTGATGCTATACTCCTGTCAGTCACTCTCAGTGAAACAAATGAGGTATTTTAATTACTACACATAACATTTTTGTAACAACAAATCCCCTCATCCCTGCCCACTCTGAGTTCTTTTCAGACCAGTTCAAACAAAAAATGAGATTTCCTACATTACTTTATATTAAAGAAATAAGGGATATCAATCCAATAAACCCTTTATGCTGCATTCCAGATGTGTAGCTTTTAAGGCACAATGGGATTGTGTAATGCAATTAAGGGAATTTGATCAAGAGACCAGACAAACAAAACATTCAGCGATAATGACTTGACAATGTCCTCCTCCCTCCAAGTCATGCGAAATTCCCTCCCTTTAAAGGAGCCAGCTAAATAAGTGGGTACCCTAGGATAGCTATCCCAGGAATGCAGTGTTGAGAAGTTCAAAACCCTTCTTGATCAAGAAAAGAAAACTCTTCTAGAGTTTTGGGTGTTTTCTGGGGGTGTTTGCTCCAGAATAAAAAAAAAAAAAAAAAAGAAAAATGCCACCTATAGCCATGAAATAGTCTTTTGAAGAAATCTAAGAGGCATCGCTTAGTGTTTACATGCAAGAAGTTATTTCAATGGTCATCCTGTTACCACAAGAAAAGAGCCTGAATCCAATCTATGAAAATACTTTATCTTGTTTCTCAGTTCAGTGTTTAAATTTTTAATTTCTTAGTCTGTTGAACTCTTTGTAGAATAGGACAGGTGATGGTAGCATACAGAACAGAGTTTCCTGAGGTTCTTCTATATTTGACAAATGAAGTTCAATCTTCACATAAAAACATATTTCTACCTAATGGTTATAAAAATGACCAGTATGCCATAGGGGCCAAATTCCATTCAAAGTCCTCAGACCATTAACTTTTTTGAAGTCATTTGAGCTAACAGTGTATGTAAGGTGGCTGGGATTTGGTGACTTTATTACCTCAATGATGTTGTCAATTATTACTTTGAAGAAGAGAGAGAACACAGCTTTTTTAAACTCCCCTGGGTAGAAATAAAAGGCATTATTTATTTTAGAGACACTAATGGCTTTTCATGGGCCAATTAATCTTTTTTATGGAAGGATAACACTAAAGTCAAACTAATGACAAGACCTAAACATAATGTAATTCCTTATGGCCATTCAAAATGGTTGTTAAGAGTTGAAGAGACAGTCTGAAATCAACAAAGTAAAATACAGTAAAAAAAGTGTGAAGTGTTTGTGAAGAAAAAGCATGATAGATAGCAAGTTATTTCTTATGGCAGAAATTGGCCTATTAAAATGGATGACAAACTAAACATAATGTAAGTTTATGAGGCTGCAAAAAGAACTGAACAAGTCTCATTCCAGGATGAAGGCTGTGTCTTTCATCCAGGAAGTAACTAGTAAGTTTTTTTCAGGAAATGTAAGGTTTCACCTGGATGGCTGTGCCCAGCTGCATACCATACTTCTAGGAAGATATAGATCAACAGGAATGAATCGAGAGGAGAGAAACAAGCACGAAAAGAGGTTTTGAAATCATGAACTGCTAGGAAAGGTTTAAAGACCTGAGTTTGTTTAATCTAGGAAACAGAAGATTGAGGGAGGGCAATATAAGAGTCTTCCAGTAGACAAAAGGTTGTAAAAAGAACAGTGATCGATTTGTTTTTCTTGATCACAAGAACTGGACAAATAGAAATAGATACTAAATTCTAGAAAAGGAGATTTAGGGTGAAGCACTGTGGAATCTTTTATTGGAGGTTTGCAAGATCAGCTCATGCAAACACCTACTCAGAATGGTATAGGTATCTGTGAGTTTGTCCAAGTCACGGGGTGGAAACAGATAATTTTTAATGTCTCCTCTTTTTAACAGTAATTTACAATATGACTATGTAATAAAAAGGACTACTGATACTGTCTCATATGCAAAAACATGCTGAAAAGCATGAAGTTGAAATTTTAAAAACTCAAACCAGTCCACATTTCTGTGGATACCACTCTCTGAAATGCAAGAAAGTGTTTGGTTTTTTTTCATTTCTATCTGGTTTAAAAGTTTAAGTGCAAAAATTTAACCGCTTGCCTACTGATTGGCATTACATTCAAGAAAATGAATTTTGCTTTCAACTGGTATTTCAAATAGGTATGCTCTTTCTAGGTCCATCTTTTTCATCATTTCTTCATTTTGAATATGATTCTGGTTTTCAATTTTACTTGGAACAATGAAAGTCACATGATATGATAAATTTATCTGAGTCTCTTTAAAAGCTTAATTTTCATAGCTGTATAGCAAGGGCAAGCCCACAAATCTTTCAGTTTTCTTAAGAAGATATGTAACTTTCTCCAACACAGAAGACATTCAGAAGTTGTAAAACAAACTTAGATTGAGTATATAATCTTCCAAACAAAGTTTCCAGCTACATATAAAATGAAGTCATTAGTCATCTCACTTCAAATGTTGCTGACCTCATGCTTGTTGAGTTCACTTACTGTTAATATTTTCTAAATATTTATCATCATCCATAATTCTTATAGGCTGTTATGTCCCCAAAATCCTAAACGTCTGTCCAGTTGTGTGAAGCTGATGACATATTCTATGTTAATCTTGTTGTCTTTTTAGAATCTTCTGCTTTATTCTGCTTTGAATCTTTTTATTGTTTATTTTTTCTGAATGGAAGTTTAAAGGAGATTTAATGTTCTGCTGGAAATGGATGTTTACTGTCTATATAGGAAGACTTAGAATACTGGGAACTGCAAGCTGGTCTATTACCTTTGAAAAAATCTCAGTCTTTGTGTATGAAATTTCTTATCTTAATTTCAGTGTTACAATATTTTCTTTTAAGAAATAATTTTAAAAAGATATAATTTTAAGTGTTTTTCCATTCACAGTAAGGATTTTTTTATATTTTGTACAATTTCTGTTTCTTGAGAATAATTATGCAYGTGTAACTTAGTGGAATTAAGTTTTATTTGTGATAAAATTCTGAACATATAGGGATTTGTATTTGGGGATGTTTGAAAGTTAGTAATGAAAGATAATTTTGATTTTGGCTCACAGATCAGTTTGTTATACTGTGATAAAACTGATTCTTCATACTTTGAAATAGTCGGGCTATTTATTATTGTATATCTGATAGCTGGCCTTAGTATACTTTTGCATTTGAGAAAGGCCAGTGCATCTCTGCTGTAGGAGAGATGAATTACTGTCAGAGGAATAATACTGCATTGACAGAGGAGACTGAGCTTTGCAGCTGAAAAGTTCCTCCTGTGACTGGGATGGGAAGAAAACAAGGTCTCATAAATCACTGCACTCAGGTGGTGAGCACGGAAGCAGTTCAGAGACTTGTCTATGCAAAACTGAGTGGTGTCTCTTCTCAGCAGAGTCTCTTCACTGACTCCACATCCAGTATTGCAGTGAGTTTTGGTGGCTTTAATTTTTCAAAACTAGCAGCAGACTAAGGTCCTATTAAAGCAGGGATTGAAAATTCATATGCAACTCAAGAATACATTTATACTCTGCTTGTATAATTCAACTGCAAAATGCAAAGGACTGTATGTGAAAGCTCCAGTATATTTGGATAAAGGAGCAAGGCTGTGTAATGAGCTCCCAAAGGAAAACCAGACTGATTCATGCAGCAAGGGCCTAGTGAGAGAATATTTGCATTAGGAAAATGTTTTCACAACTATCAGTGACGAGGAAGAGGGGGAAAAATGCTAAAAATATGAGGCTAAATCTCAGCTCCTAGAACTGATGCTGTTCCACCACGTATAACACCACACTTAATACCAGTGAAGGTCTGCCTCCATAGAAAAATCTTTCTGTTTCTACATATCCGTGTAGTTCTGCACTGTAGAAGGCAGAGTAACAATGAAGTTCTGTGTAAAGCACCAAAAAACAAGATCTATTTTCATTTGTGACAATGAAAGCTAACATAATTTTTATTATTTTGTCTTTATTTGTTAATTTATTTTCACTTTGTCTTCACCTGGCAATTTTCAAGTTAACACAACTTCTCTGAGTCAATTTCAGTACTAAAATCAGGCATTTTACAGGAAAGTTGTCTGCTAAACTATGGAGATTTTAGTAGAAATAGAAAAATATTAATATTAGCACAGATAATTTGTAATTAGCTAGCAGTGATCCCTGGACAGATCAGCACTGGGAAAAGAAATAATATGTTCTTCAGTTAATTCTTCTGCTCCATTTCCAGGATGAATTTAAAATTCCATCATGGATTTGAGATTGGGAGGACTTTAAACTATTATGGAAAATTATTTAGATAAATTTCCAAATTCTTGAATGTTTGTTGGAAGCTTGTTTGGCCTGCTCCATTTTGAGAAATCACACTGGTAATCTTGCAACTACAGTTGATCTCCTGGGACTTTTGATTAAGCCAGAAGAGTCTGTCTTTGTTTCTCCAGCTCTTTGGCTTCTAATCCAACTTAGATTCTACTAGAATCAGAGAGAGGAAATAGTCTGAAAAGCGGCATAAGTCTTTTTCAGTTCAGCTGGGTGAGGACACTAGAGTCAGATCTGTTCTTACTTYATCTTCAGTCATCTGCTCCTCTGTTTTGACCTTTCTGAGAAACAAAAAAGAATTTCTTTTGTGGTAAGCTTATGGCCACTGAGGTGAGTAAAAGAAAACTCTTTAGAAAGCAATGGACTGTTGCTTTCAGACAGGTCCCTGTAAGGATCCCTTTCTCTCTCACTTTTGACAGTGCTTGCATTGTCTGTCATATCAATACATGCTGTTTGAATCGATCTGAACTGTTGCCAAGGAAAGCTGTTGCAAAATAATGTGAATTCTCCATATGGACAAGCCTAAACAAGCTCCTTCCCAAAGTGGACTAAGCTGAACTGCACAAAGGAGGTCTTGTGACGAATAAGGTTTTCCGTATTCTTTAATTCCCAGCTATTTCCCTGCGGTCTGCCTGGATGGCTTGCCCTTGCTAATCATCTGCCTGGATGGCTTGCCCTTGCTAATCATCCCTGAATAAATGAATGATCCCTGAATGATCCCTGGATAAATCTGGCTGTCCCTCATAGCTGCCCTGTACAATCTTTGTGGATTTATGAAAAGATATGTTTCTTTTCCATCCAAATATACAAAGATTAATGACTTCTGCCCACCATTATTAGGCTGCCCTGAGGATTTTAAGGTGGATTGTTGAAATAACTCCTTGAGATATCCTTCAAATGTACATGTACATTGAGCAGGCAGTTAATTAGGCATCTTCTTCCAATGGCTGTCATTTGCCCATAGAGCTCCAAATTATCATGCTGTAAAACTGGAGTCTCACACACTTGTTCCTTTCAGATTTTCCAATAATTCACCAAAAGACTACAATTTCTATGTGACAACTGACAAACTTGTTTGCATTTTTGGATTCTTCAAGTGGGAAAGAAAAATAATTTTTAGCAACTACATCTTTGAGGGCCAAATTGTTGGAAAGCAACTTGGCAGAAAAGGACCTGAGGGCCCTGGTGGACACCAAGTTGAACACGAGCCAGCAATGTGCCATCACAGCAAAGAAGGCTAAAGGTATCCTGGACTGCATAAAGAGAAGTGTTGCCAGCAGGTTGAGGGAGGTGATCCTTCCCTTCAGCACTGCTGAGGCCACATCTGGAGCAGTGTGTCCAGTTCTGGGCTCCCCAGTACAAGAGAGACATAGAGCCACTGGAGAGAGCCCCGTGAAGGGCCACAAGGATGATTAAGGGACTGGAGCATCTCTCCTGTGAGGAAAGGCAGAGAAAGCTGGGACTGTTCAGCCTGGAGAAGAGAAGGCTCAGGGGAGATCCCATCAATGTGTGTAAATACCTGAAGGGAGGGTGTAAAGACGACAGAGTCAGGGTCTCTTCAGTGGTGCCCGGTGAAAGGACAAAAGGCAATGGGCACAAACTGAAGCACAGGAGGTTCCTTCTGAACATCAGGAAACACTTTTTTACTGTGAGGGTGACCAAGCACTGGCGCAGCTTGCCCAGAGATGTTGTGGARTCTCCCTGCTTGGAGATGTTCAAAAGCCATCTGGACATGGTCCTGGGCAACTGCATCTAGGTGTCCTTGCTTGAGCAGGGGTGATGGACCAGATGACCTCCAGAGGTCCCTTCCAACCTCACCCATTCTGTGATTCTGTTATACATATGAGAAGCGTCACTTGGAATGGAGTTGTGTAGGATTATACAGGTCATGATGCAAAGCTTAAACTTGATTTAGAGAAGTATAAGTTAGTGTTTTGAGTATCTTGAGTATTGTCAACGTAGGTTTCTTTGTATATAAGACTAGATATCTCGTAAAATTTTATTTGAACCAATAATGTGATAAGAACCTTCTCTTCACAGTTTGTTACAATTCCTGCCTGAAAAATATGAGCTATATACCTGAAAAGAGAACAAAATGAAATTTATAATAGTTGGCTCAACTTTTAATGATTGACATGATTTGGGCTCAGCTTAGTCTTAGAGGGTTCAGGTTTGCTCTGGAACTAACTCTATTGCCTGTCCATACTTCACAGCATATGAAAACGATAACATACCATATGGTAGAACTTTATTTTATAACTATTGTTGACCTTTCTTTCAACTCCCAATGTTTGCTGCAGGACAATCCCACCACTCTTCACCAAGATAACAAGTACTGCAAGTTGGACCTGCATACTGCACTATGGTCGTTTCACCTTAGCGTGTATAAACTATTTACAGTGTGTTTATATAGACATTATGGAAGCTCTGTGATATAGACCATTCACACATTATGAGCAGATTCCAAAGCGTTTCAACCCCAGCAGTTCCTCAGTAGAAACAACCCCACTGAAATCAGTGGGGTTCCTCTTGGAGTGGTTAAGTATGATTCAACATGAGGAAAGGCATTGGGAGCTGGCCCTGTATTTTCTACACTGCAGCTAAACATTATCATTACAGATTCTTTTGTTCATTTTTTGGAATTGATAGTGATCTCAGTACAACCACAACCGCAGTGTATTACACAAGCAGTACGAGTACTACAAGTACAGCAATGGTCATTTTCTTCCTGACACTGCCCTTCTACCATCCCAGCACACAGCGAGTGGCTCCTATTTATTTCAGTGGAAAAATTGCCATTACTTTAACAGAAACAGATCATGCTTTGGGGGATCAAAATCTTAATTACATTCACAGTCATATATGTTGTACTTTCGTGAAAGTTTTAACAATAAAAAAAATTGATTAATCAATCACAGCATTTCAATTCCCCTCTATATCAGTGTCTTAGAAAATTATTTTCCTTCCTTTCAAATTCAATTCTGAACAGATCGGTTAATGCTTTAACTATGTCAGAACTATTTGATGTTGTGTCTTTCCTTCTGAATGTTTATTTCGTTAACCTTTTTGTCAAAAATTGATGATACCTACAACTACAGTAATGTCTGTGATGTGCTCTCAGTCTTCAGGGGGGTTTGAGGAGATATATAACCTGGAGGGCTTCCCACTCTAAAGCATGCTCATTTATCATTTTGCTGTCTCACACAGACAGAGATTTTGCACATTATCCAATTTAAACATCCATTTAGAACCAATCTAATTTTTATGCCTTGTTAACCTCAGTACAGAGATTGTGGTTAACTCCGGCAAGATGGCTAAAACCTAGAAAGGGTATTCAACAGGAAAGCGCCAAAAACTTAACTAGATACCATTGTAGAAATGACCATAGCAAATTTCAAACACAAAACAAATGTACTGCTTTTTGTTGCCATGACACAAAGTTTTGTTGTAATGTGTTAAGGATGTCAATATTGCCTTTTAATGGAGTTTGGGGAATTCAAACAAGATGAAGGGCTAAGGGCTATTTTTTGTTTTTAATTTGCCAATAGGAATAATGATTTGGCAAACAAATGTACTATAAAATGAAAAATAGTCATATTAGGACAAGTACCACATTGCAATGTCAGACCAGTGTTGTTTTGCCATCAAATTAAGATAAATGCTCTACTTCAATGTCAAACTAACATTTTGTCATTTGCTGTAAGTTGAAAAGGCAACTAAACTTTGATGTGAAAGTAACACGTCGTTCTCATTGAGGAAAAGTGCAATATTGTCACTATCATACTGAAATTGTTGTGGGAATAGAGCTCAAATGACTATTAAATCTGGTATGTCTTCCAAACATATAATTCTCTTGAAAGGATGTGCTTTATTCTGAAATAACTTCATGGAACTACTATGGAGACATTGAGTATAAAAGTGCCTTTTGTATCAGTTTGGGACTTTTTGTTTCTCTGGGGTTTTTTTTGGGGTGGTTGCACCTTAGTGGTTAATTTCTTCCCATTTTACATGTTGAATCATATCAGCAGGAAAGTGATTTGCAAAAAGACCAAAGACACTTTCAGGAGTCATTTAGGAATCTTGGCATCCTGACCTCAGCAGGTCTAGACAAAACAATTTTAGCTTTCATTCAATATCTGAAATTCTCCATGTAACCAGAAGTCAGACTTCATAGAACTTTCTGTAATTATTTTTTTAATGAAAAAGCATTTGTGAATTTTTTTTTAACTAATCCCTTTTTTTCCATTGAATTCTGCACTTAAAAGCAGAACCCCCTAAATTACTGGAAAAGTGCTTCAAACTTATTTTATTTCCTCAATGTTAAGTCTGTTTCCAGTTTCTGAAGTGATCTCTGTAGAAACCTGAAACTTTCAGAAGGTTTCCCTTCCATTGGGACAAGCCTGCAATAACTTATATCCATGCTCAAACACATGCACTGTGAGGCATCGCATTTATTAATCACACTGATTTTGAAGGCACTAATCCTAGCGCCCAAAGCTCAGAACAAGTGCAAGTCTCTGCAGGACTGTGACCACAGTGGTCTTCCGTACTGATTTCCTATTCATCGTGTGTCAGTACTATTATACCTTCCTTTAGACAAATGCATCACTCTTGCTAGCTCTCCTTAAGGCTGAATAAATTGAGCCTGCTAACAGAGATATCTAAAAGAATCTTATATTATTTATGAGAAATTTATACCAGTGTCAATTATTGAGACAATGTAAACTGTTATATGCCACCCCTGCTTGCACAAGTATTTCTAGTTTAAGGCAAAGAAATAGAAAATAGAAATGATGTGTCCATACAACAAGTGATAGTGCCATAAACATGAATTCAAAATATTAGTGGAGCAGCTCTGAATTCCTCTTGCTCATTTCTGAAAAGTCCATGAAAGAGGCCACTGGAGTGATCATCTCATCTCTCAGTTTGAAAGATACATATAATGTTTAAATATCAAACAATAGTCTGTGTTGTGAAGATTGATGTTTTACTTGTTAAGCAAGATGATAGAAACTGAGTACTGAAAATGAAGCAAGTTAGACTCTTTATTATTCAGGCAGTCAGATGCAAAAATATTTTTAATGGGTGCCTCATTTACCTATTCTATGAGTATGTATAGACACAGATGGCTTTAAATTTGAAAAGTGAACAAAAATTTGTTCAAAACATGAAAAATACCCCAAAGTATGACATAACTGGTAGAACCATGGTTATTAGTCTCTAAGGACAGTAAAACAAGACAAGACATAAAAATACATATAATTATAGACAATTTTTAATTTTGTGTTCTTAAAGAACACATTATGTTAAGGAAAATAAAATAATTTGGCAAATTTTGATATTTGACAAAACTTGTGCTTTCTAATGGTCATGAGTTTTAACACACTGAAGTTTTTGTTTTGTTTTGTTTTGTTTTTTTAATAAGCACTCATAAACGAGGAAATAAATGACACATACATACACATAGCAAGACTAGAGCAGCTTCACCTTAAGGGGATACTAGAGTTTCCATAATTGTGTGAGTTGTATATGTTAATGACATTTTTTAGACAGGGTTATACATTAAGTAATAGTGAACTCTAACTTTTCAGAGTTAAGTGGAATTTAATCACCCAACCTCTGGATTTTTGGGGAGTTGAGCAATTAAATTCTATGAACCTCTGAAAATTTGGGGTTAAAAGGGTCTGGCAAACATAAAAATAAGGAAATTCATAGTGATGGGTGACCCCAAAAGACTTGGAATTTGGGTAAGCTATGGACAAGTGCGTAAAAGTTCAGATGCTTATCTGATCCTCTGGAGCCTATACAGTTGGGCTGGAAGTCTTGAAGGAGGATGATTGCTTTTAAGATTTCTAGCACTTCTGCTTCTGGTCATAGTTGAATATAACCCCTAAATAGTCTTTATTTCCTGCTATATTTCTCCTATTTGTTTCTGGAAAAGTGATTTGAAGGGCATGTATTTTACAGTAATAGTCATATTTTCCAATTTAATCAGTCATTTCTCATGTAAAACTGCAGAAAATGGACTTTAAAAAGTAGTTTAAAATCATTAACTAAGCCAAGAAAAATGAGAAATAGTATAAAATTAGTACATTGTGTTCTGACTTGCCAAAGAGCAGACTTCAAAGTATCATGCTGGAAGGGGACTTTGGTTGAGCTCTTGAAGGACTAGCTTGGGATTAATCATGTTAAACGGTTCAGTTATTGACCTGAAAACAGTGGGTAGAACTTTCCTAGTGAAAATTGCTCATGTCACAAAACTGTCATTACTGGTATGATGAAGAATGAAGTATCGTTCAGGGAGAAAATGTCTCTGTGATCTGAAGTGATAGGTTGAGAGGGAATATATTTTATATCCACAAATCCAATGTGCTATTTAAACTAAAGGAGAATGCAGGAAAAAGTGAAAATTAGTATACGGAAAAATTTGGGATGGAAATTAGAAAAATGTTCTTAAACATCAGGGCAATGAGGTCTTGAAACAACTCTTCCACAGGAACGGTGGAGGCAAGAAATATAACTGCTTATAAGACGGAGCTAGAATAAATATTTTAGGGGATTACAAATTGTGATTGCCTGTGATTACAGACAACAGGAGTCAACCTTTTCTGAGACCCAGAAAATGGAGTTTCTTCCAACTTTTTAAAAATATTCCTGTGAATTCATGAAACATACGCATTTGTTTTAAAATTTGAAAACTGTTGCTAGAGTTCAGATGTAGTGGACAGATGGAAGTGGACAATCAAACAAATAATTTAAACACACTGACTTTTTCTACCTGATGTTTGGCATAACAAGGAAAGAAAATGTTACTGGCATTAACTGTAATATAAGTCATTGTATTGAAAATTCATTAATAATTAAATAAAATATAAATATAATCTGTCTCAGCTTAAATGTCCTCTGCTTTTCTTATTTGATGATTGTTGAAATTTTTCAAATGTCCTGTGGGACTTGATTTTCCTCCTCAGAGATCCAGCCCTCAGAAATGCAGAACACAACAGACATGATCTAGGAGAGCATTTAAACTCAATTTTCAAAACATGAATTAATCTCTAGAAATCACACTGAACCTGACATGAAGCCTGTGTGTTAGGCCTACATATTAATCAAGTCTATACATTTCTATGGCATGGGGCAAGACAATGTTGTGAATTTTTTTTCTCTTTCTGTATTTGTTCTACATTTCCTTTTTTTTTCCAGGTAGTTAGGTTTTATAGCATTTACATCTCAGCATAGGATCTGAGGATTGGCATGACAGTCAGTTCAAAGCGTTGTCAAACAATTTCAGGTAGGGTAAGTATCCTTCCGTGAATATTTGCATCTGTTATTTAAAGATAGATGTTCTTTCTTTGCTATCTGAATAAGCTATAAGTAAAGACATAATAATCAAACATGGTTTTATTTATAGTATTGTYGCCTGATTGAAGAAAAACATAAGCAGGCAAAAGTTTCAAAAAGTACTGAAATTCTGTCTTTATTAATTAATACTATCCCCTAAAGAAAAAGATACACTAGAGAAAACAGATTTAAAATTTTCAGGTTTTAGTCCTTTGAATCAGCCACGTCCACACAGAAAACACTGATTTATGACAAGAAGTGGAAGATTCTCTGTTTTGCCTGCATGTCTTGCTTATTCTTATCCTTTGGGATAAAAGTGCATTATCAGCTTCGGAGCACCCTCTGACTTTGATGTACTAGGGCTCCTTAAAAGGCAACAACCGTATGTACTGTCTGTTGATGTTACAACTTTGTGATATAAAATAGTACTTTAATCCTAATGGCAGATCCAGCCAATTATACCTATCTTTATTTGTTTATGCTGTGCTTGTGAGGAATTCATCACCCTTTAGGGGCTCTGGGTGCCTACTGTAGAAACAGAATGGCTTTCTGTTGGGACTATAGCATACCTGTATAGATGTGGAGTTCTTGAAAATGCCACTACTTTAAAAATTGCATGGTAGGAGCCTGATCTCTTTCGCTCATTTATTTTGTACTTTGTGCATTGCTTCTACAAAGTATTAAATGGTCCCAAATCTCAAGGTCTCATTAGATTTTGACCTTAAGTGCCTGTATCACTACAGAGACACTTTTGGCCAGGAGAATGTTAGTGTCTTTTAGAGCTGGTGAACTAAATCCTGAGGTAAAGCAAATTAATTTAGTAAAACACTTTTGGTTTAGATTTGCCCCATTGTATTTTATGCAATTATTTTTCAGTGAGCTGGACTAGTGTCGTGGTTTAACCCCAGCCAGCAACTAAGCACCACACAGCTGCTCGCTCACTCCCCCCACAGTGGGATGGGGGAGAGAATCGGAAGGGTAAAAGTGAGAAAACTCGTGGGTTGAGATAAAGACAGTTTAATAGGTAAAGCAAACGCCACACACGCAAACAAAGCAAAACAAGGAATTCCTTCACCACTTCCCATCAGCAGGCAGGTGTTCAGCCATCTCCAGGAAAGCAGGGCTCCATCATGCCTAACGGTGACTTGGGAAGACAAACGCCATCACTCCAAACGTCCCCCCTTCCTTCTTCTTCCCCCAGATTTATATGCTGAGCATGACGTCATATGGTATAGGATATCCCTTTGGTCAGTTGGGATCAGCTGTCCCAGCTGTGTCCCCTCCCAGCTTCTTTTGCACCCCCAGCCTCCTCACTGGTGGGGTGGTGTGAGAAGCAGAAAAGGCCTTGACTCTGTGTAAGCACTGCTCAGCAATAACGAAAACATCCCTRTGTTRTCAACACTGTTTTCAGCACAAATCCAAATCATAGCCCCATACTAGCTACTATGAAGAAAATTAACTCTATCCCAGCACAAACCAGCACATTCTCCACCCCTTATTCCATACCATTTACATCATGCTCAGGTCCCACACTATCCAATACAACCTCGTTAACCAACCCCCCCCCTTCCCATCCTTTGATATAATACACAGATATTATTCCCTTAGTCTATGGACCACCCTTGTAAAATGTCCATAAAATGTCCACAAATGTCCACAAAATGTCCATTGAGTTCATTTAGTCCATGACTTTAGGGTCCATCTGTTATGGTGGTCACTCAGGTCAGGAGAGGTGGTGTGTTCTGTGGAGTTACTGGACACCAAAGACAGCTCAGGTTGGGTCACTGCTGCACTTGCACTGCTTCTTGTAAGGCTTGTCCTCCACTGGTTCAGATGGTTCCTGCTATAGTAATTCCCATAACATGCAACTCAAATTGCGGGTTACAACAATTTAAAGGTATTTCCATTACAATCTCCACCCCTGGTCCCTTTGGACCAGACCATAGGGTTTAACRTTGCAATGAACTCCTCCCCTTGCCCCTGCTCCGGCTTGGACTTACCCACAGACTGCAGTCCCTTAGGGGAGCACCTGCTCCCAGTGGAGCCTTATCTATGAGCCACAGTCTCCTCAGGGGTATACCTGCTGTGGCACAGACTTATCCACAGCCACAGTCACTTTGAGGTGCACCTGTTCCAGCATGGCTTTATCCATGGGCCACAATGCCTTCAGAGATATACCTGCTCCAGCATGGCCTTACCGACAGCCACAGTCCCTTCAGAACAGTGCTCCACAGTCCCATGCTTCAACATGGCCTTACCCATGGCTGCAGTCCCTCCAGGGGTGTACCTCCTCTGTCATGGGCTTATCCATGGCCACACGCTTTGAGGTGCTCCAGCATGACCTCATGCACAGCCACTGATGCTTCAAGGTGTAGCTGCTGCAGCATGGACTTCTCCACAGCCACAGATGCTTCGAGGTGTACTTTCTCCGGTGTGGACTTATCCTTGGGCCACAATACTTTCAGAGGTATTCCTGCTGCGGCACAGACAGAACCACGGCCACAGATGCATTGAGATGTACCCGCTTTCGTGTGGACTTATTCACGGCCACAGACACTTCGGGGTGTCCTGCTCCTGCATGGACTCATCCACAGGTCACAGTCCCTTCGACTCGAGTTCATACTGGAGTTCCAGCCTGTCCAGTACAGCAGCACAAAAACAGCAGCGATGCCCTGGCCATCTGCCAGCCCAGGTGCATGGCCATTGCTGTTATCAAAATTGCTAATCAGAATCCAAAACATAGCCCTATACTAGCTACTATGAAGAAAATTAACTCTATCCCAGCCAAAACCAGCACAACTAGTACGCAGAATGGAAAATAAGATTGAAAGAGAAGTGTTATTGAAGTAGAAATTTGACATGACAAAAGACAAATTGGAATATTTTCCTGATTATTTGCAGAATATAGTTTTTTGACATAGTTCAAGCATATGATTTAATATGTTAAAGTGTAAATGAGCATTATGCAACAGTTACATTGACACATGTAACATTACCTAGCTTTTGACTGCATCCCTCCACCCAGCAAGAAGTATACATAGACAAAGCTGTCTTTGAAGTAGTGTTCAAAACCTTGAAACATTTTATTTTGATGATCACTTTAGGGTGATATTTATTCAACATTTTTAACTGATTCATAAACATAGCCATTCAAAAACAGATGTATATTTGAAAATGGTAGTAACTTTTGTTATCGGTAGAATAATGTATAACTTCTAATGCATAATTTCTGATAGAAAGCAAATGTCATTTTAGTCCAAATGAATGATAAATATAAAACTTTCAAAAATAATGTAGTTGTATAATTTATAGTCACTAAGCGCAATAATTGGCAATCTTCACTAGGAATATCTGTTATAAGCTGGATACATCAAGACAAAAATACTGTTCAGAGAAATATTTTGGTTCCAGAATTTTTTTTTTTTGTGATGATCCTTTAGTATTGCTGCTGTTGTAATTGTTGTTATTCTCTATGTCAGTTTTTAACACCTGTGGAATAAATACCATTATTTTTCATCTGAGTTAGGAATGGGTGAACCAGCTTGTAGATTTGAATATTTGCTTAAAATTAGAATTGCTTTTATTTTTCAGCAACAAATAGCACAGTCTTCAAAAAAAGGTACATGGGTCTCCTTTTCCTCCCTGTATATATCCTTATCTATGTGACTTTCTATTAGTAGGAAGATTGAATATCATRAGGCTATCTGAAAACTGAGCAAGTATTAGAAAACTCAAAAGAAAAACAATCTTGCTCTCATCAGAGTTTTAAGCACATTTCTGGGTCACCGACATCCAGATGAGCCTTACAAACACAAACCCTTTGCCTGCACGAACCTCTGGGATGCTTTTTGCATTTCACTTGTGAATAACCTGTACAAGAGACCATGGAATATAGTTTTCGGTAGTTGACAGAACCCAAGAAAATAGAGTCCATTTCTGAGGCTGGCAGAAATCTGCCTTATCCATATGGGCTTCACATTCGGGAAGATGAGAAAATAGAATCTCCTGGCAATCTTTTGTTGCATTTGTGCCAGACGTATGATATTTACATTAAGTCGATGTTTATATGTTTTTGTACAGGAAGATTCATTCTTTTGTGTTAAAGCACTCTTTCTCAGAAGTCAGTCTGGGAAGGTTTAAACACATGACTAAGTTTATGCATTTTTGCATAGTCACAATGAATCAATGGGATAACTTGCTAGGTGCCAAATTACATCTTGACCTAAGCCTTTACAGCTTTGTGGCCTTAATTATTTTATACAGCTTCAGTGGTTCCATATATAAGAAACTTTAATTTTACAAGAAAAAACAAGCAACAAAAAATTCCACTCAGAAATACCAGAAAAAGGTATTTTTTTGTGTGATAAGGAATTTCTTCTGTATCAACAAGTTGCATAAAATTAATCTCAAGATGATCAAATACAATGTCTTATTCAGGTTTTTCCCTTATAAACTGTAATTTTGTCCTCAGATACAAGAATTTGGTTTACTTTTACACCAGCAAAAATTACACAATTTTATGGTTGTTGTAGGCCACAAACACTCAGTTGCCTGATGCTACTGAAAATTTGCTCACGATTTTCTTAGAATCTACCACTTGAACAAAGAAGAAGTAATTTAAGGAAATATTGAAGTGACTCTTTTTCTGATGTCTTTAATATTTTGGCACATTAAAAACAGAACTGAATGAGGTAAAATTTGCATAACATATGCCCAGTCTGTGGAATCGAACTTTATCCCTGTTCACCTCGCTAGTGTTTATTGTGGTGACATCTTCCTCAGCCAGATGTAGGCGTTACAAAACTATTCTATTCTCAGAATAATGGCAGTACAATGAAATTTTAGCTTCTTAAGTGTRCTGGAGGGAACAAGAGAAATTCCAGTGCACCAGTTTCTTTATTGTTTTATTTGATTAATCTCAAGTGAACAAAGTGTAATTATATTTATAATTGCAAAAAATCAATGAGCTAAAACTCTGCAAACTGTATCATTTCACCTTTTACATCCCTTTCTATTATGCTATTAGGAATGCTTACAATGAGGCATGTTAGGTGGAGATTCGCTTAGTTATTTCAACTCCTTTCACAGTGGAAAGCCAGCATTTTTAATTGGCTTGCACAATGGCTTATTTAGTTCAGATCCACTCCATTACCAGATTTCTGATATTTTTTCAGTTCCTTCTAGGCAAAATAAATGCAAAATATGAATTAGGCTTCATGAACAAAATGGATTAGAAGACAAGAGTTCTCTGTCCCCTGAGATTTTTTTTTTTCTTAATTTTGTCTACATTCAACATCTGAATTTAAACAAAACTCTTTCAATGGTTTGTGAAAAAAATATGAATTTAGTCAGAAGATGCACTTTTATATCAAATGTACAATTTTGATTTTTCTAATGCTGGTTGGAAAAAACAGTATACTCTGGACTTCATAAACCTTTCTATCAAATGCTGTCAAAAGTGGTGCAATTTAACAAAACATTTCAGTTTTGACAAAACAATATATTTTAAGTAAAAGACACTTCGTCATGTTCTCCCACCAGCTTTGCTAGTGAAAAACACCAGTTTAAAAATAATTTCTTGAAATATCACATCCTTCCAAACTTTTTTTTTTCAGCTTTATGTGCATTGCCCTTCCATTTGCAGTTAGAATCAGATGTAGAAATAAATAGCTTGTGTTACAAAGAAGGCCCTTGTTGCCGTATATCAGTCTTGGAGCAGGAAGTACTAGAAATATTGTGAGATAGACGATTCTCAAGATTGCCAGCTCAATTTTGCAGGCCCGAGGGGATCTCATTGTTTAGATAAGCCATTTAAGGTTTGTCCAGAACCAGTCTTGGGTCACTTAAGAGCTCAGGAAAAAACTTCTGTTACATGAGCAATTATTGTTGTACTCCTGCAATCTTATCTTCCACACAGAGATTTGGCTAAAGTGCTCAAAGGTTTCAAAAAAAATTCTAATGATAAAATTTGTACTCTACAAAGTCTCTACCCTACAGTTAAAGTACCCATTTAAAAACACCCTGTGAGCCTACAGGGCACGAAGGGGCTAAGATTTGCTGCTATACGATAGATAAACAAAATCAGTCACGACAAAAGCCTGGCTGTTAATTTGCTTTCACATGTATCTCTGCAGCGCCTGATATATCGTCTTATTTATGCAGATGATACTTCTTTTCTATGTTGCATGCTTTAGGGCAACGTGGCTAACCCTTTAAGGCAGAAAGTAGGCATTAGTGAAATATACTTTCTTTATCTTTTGAGAAACGTGGAGGGAAGATTAGGAAATACCTCTGGAATGGCTTGTGTTTTGATCAGGTGCATTTGCAGACACATCTCTTATCCCTCCCCAAAATTACAGAAGGATTTACAAGTCTTACTGTGAAAGTGGTGTCAAAGACATCTCTAAGTCAGGAAAGACATTCTTCAGAGCTTCAATCCATCTGTTGAGAGCTTTCTTGGCAGGCAGCTCTCATCACAACAAGGTGTTCAAAGAGAGGGATTTGCTCTGAACTGGCAAGTTGTAGTGACGCTTCACAGGCATTGTAAGAATTGTATTAAAGTGTCTCAGGATTTAAATGAAACTGCATTGCTCTTCCTTGTAATTGGCAAATTTAGGAAATATGCTATTGTTGAAATACATCAATATAAATGTCCACAGAAGAGACTTTTGTGCACTGTAGTGAGTACAACAGGTTTTTGAATGAAATCAAGCTTACTAAAGAGCAGCTTATTTTAACCTACCTGTTTGCCTTGTCATTTTGTCATGATGATTTGGTTTCATTATGTCAAGGGATTTACACTTAGAACATATATATACATAACAGCTATATAGAACATATGTATATAACAGCTTTTTTGCTGCTCTTACTGCTATGCAATGGAGAAGTGTGAGAAATAGAAGAATTGGATTAGTCAGAGTATATGTTAATCTCTGTGCTTTCTTGTAGTGTTGGATATTGGAGGGGAACCATCCATGAGATTTATAATGGGAATTGTCACAGTGGTCCAGCTGATTTCTCCAAAATGCAGGAATTGTGCTGTCACTGTACCTGATGCTTTTGACAGAGCTGGAAAAAAGCCAGTTATATCTGGGCAAAACTACCTCCCTTGTAGTTTCAGCAGTTGATTTAGTCCTAAACACTCACAGGCCTCCATCCCGCAAGAACTATTGAGATGCAAAAAGTAAAGGATACTCAAAAGTCATGCGAGGCAGGGGCCAGTGTGAATAATGTATATCATCAGTGAGTCATAATTGCCCAGGCCTCATCAAACTCCCACCACAGGTTTGATGTTACTCCCTTGGGCGACATAACCTGTTTTTGCAACTAGCTCCCTGTACAAAGTGGAGGGCACGCTTGCCATAAAGGGAACTGCCATTCCCAGCACAATGGTGAGGATATTTCCACTGATGGCAAGGAAGAGGGGTTGGCCTGCCAGCAGAAAACAGATCCAAATTTTGATGAGGGCTACAAAAAAGTGGCATTAATTGGAGGTGAACAGTGGTAACAGATGCCTTGAATTATTGCCACTACTCCCCAGACCTTTCAAGACATGTTCACATAATTCAGGAACACTGTATTTCACCACCTGCAGCCATTGCATATGTTCAGAAATCTTTGCTTCAGCTTTTTACATTACCCCCTGGGACACTGATTTTTTATGAACTGTATACACGGTGAATTTTACCAACATATCTAGTCCCATGACTTCACGGCTGTTTTTCACTTACCTAACATACAGCAGGAATCATTTTGTCATAATCACTGTGGTCTAAACGTATAAGAAAATAAAAAATGGTAGAGGGAGGGTGCTAGCTGGAAAAACAGATGGGTTTTCAGACCCACTTTGTCCCTTGATGTCTGAAGTTAGACATGTACACGAAGTTCTGCATAGCTGGTGTAGGATTCATGGAAATTTTGAAAATCTTAAAGGTGATGTCATCTGGATGATTTTCAGAATTCTTCTGAGGGCAACATTTTCCAAAAAAATTTAGAAATGCTTTTGAGATTTTAACACCTAAAGCCAACTAAAATAGTTTATTGACTAACTAAGGATTAAGGAAGTAGTTTTTTTAATAGAAATATTTAAAAGGTTAAATGTAATTATTTTAAATTGTCAGTATAAAACACTTTTATTAGAACTTCTCGATTACACTTATGTGTTTCCTTCGATGGAACAGACCAGAATTTATTCCTTGCAGATGAAAATCATGGAGGTAGTCAAATTACTCAAAGGTACATTTTTATATAATTTACATAATAAGATTTCTTATCTTGCCCTCTCAAAATAGCCCTTTTCTCTCTGCTGGCATGTCATGACAAAGAGCGTTCAGCAAAGCAGAAATGTTTTACAGTAAAATACCATGTCTGGTTCCAATGAATAAAAAAACAAACCACTGGAGAGATGAGGCTGTGCCTCTTTATTTTAGCTTAATTGTTGGGAAGGATGAGTTCGTCCGAAAATCTTTAGGAAAAGTTTTTTTCATTAGAAAAAGCTATGCTATTGAATCCAAAACACATTGAAGAATGTATCGGTTTAAAAAAGTTTCAACAGGAGTAGTTCTTTAGGTCCAACTTTTTTCTGGAAAGATAAAAGTTTTTAAATGGTTGTTTACATACTAAGTCACTGTTTGCAAAAGTGTCTGAAGGTTTTGTTTTCATACAAGTGCAAAGCAAAAATATATTTCACAGCCTTGAAGTTTGTCATGAAAGGCTTAATTTTTTGTCCATCTGTAAAGGAAAGATTACCTTATGGGTACCTACAAAGAGGATTGTCTCCAAATTCCTTATCTCTTTCTTGAAAATACTGGGATTCCTTACCTTTTTAGTAAATATTTTATTAGCAGTGTAGAAACACATTGAAGACTTGCACCTATCTGTGGAGAATAATTGATTAGATGGATGACAAGTGACATGAARAGCAAGAGTTCAGTTCAAAACCCACAGCAGCTCTGTTGCTGAAGAGCACTGATACTTTTTTCTCTAAAAAGTGCACAGTCAATATAAGCTTTTTTTATAATTACAGTTCTACGATATGCACTGTAATTATACAGTGCTATGATATGCACTGTAATTATAGTGCTATGGTAATTCCCTCTCTTCTGCATAACATGCAAGGGGTTTTTTTAGAGCTTTTTGAATTTCTATCCTGGTGAGCCAATTAGGTTTCATTTTTTTCTTTTTAAACTGCAGTAGTGCAATTTTTAAGACTACATGTATTCTTCTGCACTGACAGGTACATTCCAGTTAACAGCTTTTCACATCCTTGAGAAAATGCTCGAACTTATGGTGCTTTGCTATTCTGGCTACTTTTTCAGTAAAATTCCGTGATTTGTTCCATTGTAGATCATTGCTCTGTGTTTCATCCATGCTCTTTTCCATAGTGCTCTGTCTTTAATCAGCATTCTTTTTTAATAGTGTTAATCTTAGTTTAGAGGTTTTAATTTTTTTTTTTTTYTTTCCAAGCAGTTTGTTTACTTATGTAAGGGGAGAAGTAGAATCCTGTTTTCAGCTTTAAAAATGAAAAGAAACCTACAAGTCCAGTGGAGGTCTAAAGTCACATAAACTAGGTTATAAAGAACTTTCTCCCAGTTGGGGAATCTGTTTTCTCCATTCTTAGTTTTCACCACACCTGTAAGCTGACAGCTTGTGACTATTACCAGACACAGTATCAATCTATCAATCACTGTTTGCTTTTGTTAATTAAGAGCAGATGGCAAGTGCTAAAAAAAAAAGTATGTGGTTGTTGATGAAGTGGAAAGAAAAAAATCCCATCTTGAACAAGTTATGTACTTCATGTACACACAAAAGTATGGACTAGAGCTTATTGGAAAATACTCAGTTTCATTTACTAAGAATTAATGAAATTTTTATCTGTCCACAGAACATTTGGCTTTGCATAAAAAAAGGCAAAAAATATATTACTTTTGGTTGAAACTGAAAATACTTCATTAGGTCAACTGAAAAAAAAAAAAAAATTGCTTTAGGTTAAGCCTGAATTGGGCTCTGTAATGTGAATCAGCCCAGGTTAACACTGAACAGAGTCCACCTGTACCAGTCAGGCTTCCTGGTCAGGTAAGACCTATCACATCCTCCATTTGCTCTCCTGACTGTAATATGCAAGTCAGGGAGTTGCAGTGCATTTGGCTGATAATGTCTGATTTTCAGATATTAGGGAGTTTTCTGCAACAATTTTCAGATGACCTTGGACGTGATCAGTACAAAATATTCAAATTGCAGCTTTCTGCACTGTGGTCAAAACCCTGGATCAGGAGAGACAATTACCTCAACTGCAGTGGCATTACTTCTACAAGCAAGGATGCGTGTCCCTGATTGCATTGGGAAATGACACGATTTATTTTCATATAAAAAGAACAGAATACACAGTTCTGCAGAAAAGAAAATCTCACCAGAAAGCAGTGGATCTGCAGCAATACAAATTCCTTCTCTGAGTTCATAAACATACTGAGAGCTCAAGATCTAGCATCCTTCCAACAGCCAGACTGGGAGTCAGAGTCAGCCCTGCGCAAAGCAGCAGTCAGCATCTACATCCAAAGCTATGTAAAATGGCTGTGCTCAAACTAGACTCTTAACCACATAGGTCAAACATTATCTTAACTTTCAGATCACATCTGTCTTCTTTTCTGCTCTGCTTTGTGCTTGAAATGCCTTTGGAATTTTCACTTGCACAAGTGACTGGAAATTCTGATTTTCAGCTAGAATCAGAATTGAGTCATCTGCATTTCAAAAAGTCTACTCTCAAGAGAGTTTCTCCCAGTTTTGAAGTTAAAAGTAATTCAGATTGTTTGTATGAAAGATTGGTAATTAGCTAAAACCTTTAGCTGCTTCTCTTACTTGAATCCAAGCTCTGAAAACATGGTAATTGCTATTATGCAAATGTAATTGCATGAACAACACCAGCTTTGTTTTTAATAGTTTTGTTTCAAGAGGATATTTTCAGATTTTGTGTACTGTACTCTTTTGTTATCCTGATTTAAAAATAAAAGTTTATAACAAAAATCTATACTATAGGAAACCAGAAGTTCATAAAGCATGAAAACTTTTCTAGGAATGTCGTCGTCATATTATACTATTTTTGAAGCGTTAAGTATGTTAAAATAAGCTGGAAAAGAAAAGATTATGAAGATTAAGGATAGAATTTCAGCAACAAGATGGAAGGTAGGGAGAACAGTCCCTTTGCCTAATCTTATTTAGTTTATATTATTCCTAAGTGAAATTTGAAAAAGTATGCTGATATCATTTAAACTGCCTTAAAGGGATGAGAAAATATCTTAAATAAATTAACATGTCAAGCATAAGATGAGCTTAACATTATGGTCACATTTTACATATGAGTGGTGAGCCTGGGACACTGTAATAACTTCTTTTATCTTCTGCCTAATGCAGAAAGTATACATGAGGATATACTGAAAAAAATACAGAACTCAAACTCTTCGAGAGTAGTATCTCCTACTTGAAACTTCAGCCACCTAGAAAAATTCAGATCTTTTGTTTACATAAATTGTTGTCCCTACAGTAGTTTTTACAAGACAAAAAGTAGAACAAAACCAAAAAAGCAATCAGTTTTTCTTTCTCTRTGCAATTGCTTTGAGCGCAGACAAAATGCAGATGATTCTACCTGCTGCCCAGCTGTGAGGAACTGGCTGCTCCACCTGCTAATTCAAACCCAAAGGGGCCAAGTATCCATTATGTTTCTCTTGTGCACACACTCACACAGGCTTAGCACATGTACTTTATTTGTCTGTTTGTTAGTTGTCCTTTTTAATGAAATAAGTCATCCAGAGACCCACATCTCAGTGTGGGAAAACTGAAAAAAACCTTGCAAAACACTTTTGAAATGCTGGCAGCCATGGATATAAGCCAGAATAGGCAGCTGGGCTTTATTTTTGCTTTGAAGGGCCCAAAGATGTACACAAACTCATGCACTCCCTCTTTCTCATGCATGCAGTGAGTCCCATGGAGGTCTGGGCTGTATCTGAATTGTCTTGCTGACCCTTACCCTCAGTCCCTAGACTAGTGCTCCGAGCAGCGCTGTGATTATAGTGCTAGATATTGATTACTTTCCAAAGAGGGAGTGGGAGTACAGCTGAATTTTGAATCAAGCCCTTTTTCCTCCAAGATGTTGATGTGCAGATACCAGTGAACTTTCTGGGAAGAAGTACATCAGCTCTGACAGAGAGCGCTCAAGATGAGGTTGGAGTTTTCCCTCTTGGTGCAGCCTGCGAGGTTGCCCCTGCACCAAGCTGTCACGGTTCAGAGCCTGTGTCTGAAGCCACCACACATGCACAGGCAAATGCCAAGAATACTGGGATCAGCGGCTTTTTGGTTTTCTCCCCGATGCTGTTGCAAGTTTCTTGGGTTCTTCCCAATGGAGAGCAAAAAGCACTTATGAAACCTCAGAGTTTTGTGGGATGAGAAAAGTATTTCCTCCCTTATTGCAGGCTGAAGGTCTTCATGTGGCTTCCTAAAGCACGTCTTAAGGAATTGTGTACTTTGAGGGTTGGGTTTGAAGTCATGCATTTATTGCTGCAGAAGATTGGTGCCTGAGCTCTCTCTCCAGTTATTTGGTCATTGTGGAGTGTATGACAATAGATCATAGTAACAAAATGTTAAATAGTAATTTTAAAAATATTTAGGTATAAAAAACATGTAGAAGGTACTTTAAGACAAACTTGTTTCAATTTATTTCCCATGTGATATGAGATGAATGCTCTGCTATGTGTGCAAAACTCAAAGCTTGCCTCTGAGTCAAAAAATCGTTTTAAGCTGTCCTCCATCTACAAGGGAAAAAAAATCTAGTTCTCTTTCAACATGAATCTCATGCTTCAGTTCATGCCCTACGGGAATACACGCTCAACATTTCAGACCTGAGTCCTCCAAGTCCACGACTGCTGCAGGAATGTAAAAAGTATCTATAACTCAAATGCTGATTAGGTTTTGTTCATGTGAAAGGCAATTAGTCAAAAAGCTACTGATTTCCAATTTCTTAAAACCTGTGTGCTAAGGTGCTTGCAAATAACACTTTTTCTCCTTACAAAAACTCTGTAAACTGAAATCAGTCAGGGCCAGCAGGGAGCAAAAGTTTCTGCACATAATGTGATTTCACACCGCATTAATCCATGTACAACACATTTTTCCTTAGGAATTGCTGTTTTGTATATGCTTGTTCACTTTGAATTTCAAAAAACAACCAGGAAGACTTGTCTCCAATCTCCTACAGAGGCACAAAGGGTAAGGAAATGTATTATTAACCTTAGGCTGTCATATGGCATCCTAGCATGCTTATTGTGCAATAAAATGTAAGGTATGGTGTCTTATCCCCAAGCTGAAGCTCAATCTTTTTAAGACAGGGCCACATAGGTGTAACCTGAGATTGACAACTTCGAGATTTATTTCCTATAAGGAAGAAAAAGAGCATGTATTTTTATCACTTTTGTGGAAACATGAACCAGTGGAGCTACGTGAAAGCCACAGACACTGGGAAAGAATATGTGAAAATCTGCTTCTTATTATGGATATATATTAAACTGGGCACTAATTCTATTATAAAATAGGTGACACTCAATTGTTTTTTCTTCTACTTGCAGGAAAAATTGATGTGGGATTTGTTGCTGATTTATCTCGAATTTTACTGTTCCAATATATTGTTTTCAGCAAACCAAGCATATAAAAATTAACATTTWTTTCTGGAAGGTTAAGGTGTTGTTTTCTACTAGTGGTTCTTTTGGTACTGTTAGATGATCACATTTTTACTTCTTTTATTACTGTACTTGACCCAAGCRTCCTTTTGCTATGGAAAACACTGTCTATTCAGACATTTGGTGAAAAGATGCATCTGTGAAAGACTGCTTCATTGAGACCCGTGACTCAGAGGAGAGCATAACTCTGTAAGATTGCCTGAAGAGGATGAACTGAGGTGCCAACTCTTAATTTCTGTCTAAGGTCAAAAGTGGATGTTTCTAGGAATAAATTCTTCATATCAGAGTTGTTGAAGAGTAGCCAAACTTACACTGAATTACTGAGAGGTGGCTCAGAGACTGCAGGTCTATCGGATACTTGGGCTCTTGAAACGGTAAACAAACCCCTCAGCCTCCTGGGGTTCGGTGCTGGGTGGGCTCAGCTCAGCTCCTTTTCCTGAGTTCACTGCTCGGTGGGAACTGCTGTGGGAGACGTTGGCTGCAATCCTTGTCAGCAGCACAGAGGTACCTGCCAAACTCACAACATYGTTCACTTCACCGGCTTGCAGGCAAACGTATGCTTTTTATCGGGCTAACATGTACACCCTGCTGGTGGTGACATTCAGTGTCTTCAGCACTTTAAAAGTTTTAAAGCAATGCACATGGCTTGTTATGAGAGGAGATCTTAGGTCATTTTCCGTTGCCCACAAATTGAGGCATACCCACACTTCTGTTTATAATTATGCCACTAGTAGAGCTAGCTGTTCACTCCTGGCAAGATTTACCTATGCAAAAATACATTTTGCTGACAGTAGGCTGTGCAGTATATAATAGCAATAGTGAATCCTCTGTGCCAGGATATTCCATGGCTCACATTATATTAGCACTTGTCAAATACTTCTTGATTTATTCAGCTGTGAAGTAAACACTATTCCCATTGTAAGGTATTTCACACACGTAAGGCATTTCAGAGCGATTTATCTGTACAGGGGAGAACAGGAGCCTTGGAATTGGAGGGATTTTCAATATGTAGCATCTTTATTAGCATTAGGTATGAAAAGCAAGTTTCTGGCTGTAGCTACATACATTTTATCAGAATTTTGGGAAGCCATCTGCATGCAGGTGGCTGCATCTGCAGCAATACTGCTGCACAGAAGGCTGAATGTGGTGGCAAAATAGCTGCTCTTCATTTAATATGAACATCAAGAAGCAGCTGTGCTCTTGTTTCAGAAAAAGAGAGCTGAAATAACAGGCGCCACTTGGAGGATACAAGCCATATTCAAGGTGGATTAGAGCTTTTCCCATGAGTAGTACAAAGGATCTCCAGAAGGTGCATTAGAAAAGCAGAGGCTACTCAATTGGGACAGACAATCCCTCCAGCAGTCAGGCTGTGCCTGTTCAGGCTCAGCAGGAAGGAGAATAAAATAAGCAGCAGATGAAGCATGTCTGGAGGATCCTTTCTTCCCTCCTCCCCAAAATGAGATAGTTGTTGAAAAAGAAAAGAATGGAACATTACTCTCTTGTTGACTGAAAATAACTGTTTACTAATTTTTTCTTTTTAGGTCCTTGGATGTGTTTTTTTTGTCATTGGTTTTTGACAAACGAAGCTAAGTATGTTTTAATTCTTTCTCCACTGGTCCATCAGTCATTTTAATTGCTTTTTGGTCTCATCTTAAGCCTGACTGTGGCTCCATTTTGTGTGTCTGTGTTTGTTTGTGTGTGTGTGCGTGTGTGCGTGTGTGCATATGCACGGGTGGAAACCAGTGTGCAAAGACCAGGCCTGGCATCATCTTTACCTGGGGTTAGGACAAGGGCCTGAGATCATGGGCCTGAAAAGAAGGCTGTCTAGCCCAGAGCAGGGGCTTTGTAGACTTTACAAAATATGTCTACAGAAGGAAAAGTCTGAAGCATCAGATTACTGCAGCTCTCAGCACTTAATTCCACTATAGTATTTTCATTCGTCTGTTCCAACCACCTTTGCCTGAAATTCAACTCTTTCTACTATATATATCCCAGGCACTTTATTTCTGCCACTTGAAATAAATGTTGTTCAGGATATTAAAAATAAATATTATTTTAGAAAATGTAAAGATTTCCAAGATCTCATTGCAAACCACAGTCATTTGTGAATATGCATGGTTTGGGTGATTGATTATACTTGCCTATAATAAGTCAGAAATTGACGAATTTAAAGTAAGAAGTACCCAAGATGTATTCATTTAAGAATAAATATAAGTTTTATCAAAATTCATAATTTGAATATTTTAAAGATAAATATTGAATGCTTTTGTACAAGATGCTAAAATGTCACCTTGTAGGTTTTTGTAAGCATGAACTTATATGACAAGATACTGGCTGCTCTTTGTTGTTTAAGAGAGACCAAACATCAGCAATGTTACTAAGGGATATAAAATGATAAGGTAAATGTGATACTAAAATCTATTAATGGAGAGAACGAACACAAATATTTGCTCAGCTTTTAAACCCTTCTTCTAACATCCGTCCAATAAGGCACTTAGGACATCCTTTGCTGAAGTGATGAACTTGCTTAAAATTCACAAAACCATTCAGTTGAACTTAGTATATGAAAAACATGCAGATAAATAAAATGATCAACAGAAAGTGCCATAAAAAAATTCTGCCGTGAAAATGGTGAAAAGCCCAGCATTAAAAATAATCTAGGGAATAGGAGAATCCTGAAGGCTGCAGTTGTGTGCATTTGAGTCAAGATGGCCTTGACTGTATGGAGCAGTTTGTAGGAAGGACTTTGTCCAGACACACATTCTGCTGTGCAAGTTGCAGCTTTTCAAGAGTTTAGACCAGAGGACAATAACATTACTTTCTGGCCTGGAAATACTAGTGTCCTTTTCTCATGGATAGAGATTTGGGGAGAAGGGAGGGAAGAAGCAGCCATAAGTGAGAAAACCCAGTGAAGTTCTCAGGCTTGGACTGAAGTAAAAGCAGCCTTTGACAGACACAAAAATGTGTAAATGTGGTTTATCAGCTAATTATGCATGCAGAGGCCTGCCTTAGAGCATGCATTTTCTGAAGTCTTGGTCTTAGTGTTCTATTCAATCATTTTAAAGCTTTCAATTTAATATGTCTGACTCCTTTGCAGACTAATATGCCTCCCTGTGAGAAGGCTTTGAGATACTCAGGCTAAATCCTTCATTCTTAGTTTCATCGTCAGACTCCCTAAACAGTTCCTTTTTCACTGTTCATGCCCTTATCTGTCATGTGGACTGTTACCATGCCTCATCCCTACTTGCTGCTTCTCCAAGATACATTTAGGCCTATTATATTAACTTCTATGTTGGTCATGTTTATTTTTCTTCTTTCAGCAACCTCTAGTTGCCATAAAGTTCCAGAACACTTAGTGCAACCCAGCTGCCTACAGAAGGCCCATCTCATCTTTGGTACCTCTTCACAGATACAAGCCAAAGAATGCTTGTTCATTCATTCATTCAGCTACAGAAGTACTGCATAGTACTTTGTAGGATTATGTCTATTTTGCTGTCAAAAACGCTTATATGCTGCACTAACTTTCCTAGATTTCTTCCTTCCCCTGTACTGCATGAAATTAATTTTTTCCCCCTGAAATTTACAGTTATTCAAACAAAAAATTTGCTTCCCCTAGCCCTTCACTTTCCAGCTAGTATTAACAGCTCTTCCAATTCAGTACTGTCTCAGAATTTCATCCATGCTCTCTATACTACAACTTCCAGATGGAGACAGTCAGTAAGACCAATTGCCAATCTCACTAGGTGTCTCTTCCAATCTGATATTTCCTCGTTATTATAATCCTTTGTTTGCTCCTTTAGCCAGTTCTAAATCTACATTTATATCTTTAATAATTCAGATTGGCTTGGGTAAATATGTCAAGCCAGATTTTGTGACATAGAATATCAAATGCTTTATTAAAATTTAATTCTAACACACTATATTCATATCATTCTGTGGTCTTTTAATATCTGAAAATCAGTTTATCAGGCACAGGGATTTTTCCCTCCATAGCTGATTATTTGTTGCCCATTCTCTTTTCTATTTTTTTTCCTCTCAGAGACTGTTACATTATTTTACTSCATTTCAATCTATAAGTTGATAAGAATTGCTGTCCTTTCCTGTTGGAAATCAGTACACTTACTTTTCTCAGTATTTTTGGAACCTACTTAGTTTGCAATATCACTTGAAAATCGAGTTATTGCTAGTTCAGTTGTTTGTTTATTATTTGCCTTTCAAAACAATGTAGAAAATAAATCAGCCATAAGTGTATCTTATAAAGTTATGTGAGAGTTGTATATATGTTCATATTCAGTAATACTTTATTAAAAGGAGATACACTGGAGGTGTGAGGGAGAAGGGAAGGAGATAGTGGCTATGCCTGGTGGTGCAATGGAGACAAGATCCGTGAGCTAACAGTTATCCCATTTGCTACATCCAGCCCGTGCAGAGATGCTACGTTTATATTCAGAGCACTATAGCCAAAGTTACTGATCTCTGAGTTATGATGTAGTGACAGGCTGAGGCATCTATACTGCTTGTTTTCAGAACGACATTGTCTCTGTTTCAGGGTCTTTGCAACATGATTGATTGCTTGGTGTCAGCRTGCCCAAAATGTGATATTTTTCATTACAGTTGTTTCCAAAGGTTTAGAAAAACCTGAAGACAAGAAAGTGAGGAAAGAGAGAAGAGCACTTGAGAAGTATAGTATGACTCAGGAGTGTATTTGTTCAGGCATATTTACTTTTGCAGTATCTGAATCAACTTCTGGTTCTACCAGAAAGATAGAAACCTAAAATAGTCCTTTAAGGTTTTAACAGATTGAGGCGTGCTTAGCAGGACTACCCATTTTGAAAACATGAGACCTCATATCTTCACTCATGAAAGTGTTTATTACTTTAATACAAAAAACCTGAAGGATAGGAGGGAAAAGAGAATGGAATGTATTGGAAAAAATTCTGCTTTAACACATTGGTCTAAATCAGATSTGGGATAGGAATTGGCTGAGACAGTTACCCAGTTACTGCCACTTAGAGCTGCCACAGTGAAGTGTATTACGCTGACTGCTAGGACAATGAATGAATCTCTGCAAGCAAACGGTGCCAACGCAGCCAGCTAAAATCAGTTCAGCACTTCAGAGACAGTCTGTGTGAAGAACACGTGCTTTCATGAGAGAAGATAATGATGGGAAACACCGGCCATTCAAGGGCTTGTAACTCTCTGTGTACCTTTAAATATGTGGAGTCCTGCCTACCATATCCCTGTAGGAATTAGTTAAAAATTGCAGTGATGACGATTTCACATTTCCATTCTTCTTCTAGACTGGAAGCATGCTTGTCTAGTAAAATCAAAACAATAGAATTTTACATGGAATAAAGAAGGTGTGACATGAATAACATCATAGTCATAAAAATAGTAGACACTGCATACAAAGCTGTCTGGAGGATAAACACTGTTTCACAGCAAGTTTCAAGGTTCAAAATTTTGATTCTATTTTGGAACAAATCCCAAACCTATTGAAAGCTTTACAAAATAAAATGATGAAGAAATATTAGGTTTTGAGTCAAAACCAGAAATGGTTTTATATGAGAAGGTTCTTTTGACTTCATTATATATGTTCCTATTTGTTTCTCTCTCTTGTGATCTGGGATAGATATTTTACTGTCTGAGTTGGACTACGAATTTGAACCTGTGTCTTTGACATCCCAACATCTGAACCAATGAAATGTGAGGATTAATCTTGATCTTTCTCCTTTTTGCTGGTTGGAATACTCAGAAAGCCTTGGATCAGCAAAAATGTTGTTGAAACAGATACATTTCTGGAAGACATCTGCTTCAACAAAATTTCACTTCTTCCAAAACATTTGTTCAGCTTTAATCATTGTCTCTTCCTCCCCTTCTATTACTATGGCTATCTGCCATTTTTTTAGAGATCTAAAGGAATTAGTTGTCCAAATGTCATTACAATGCAGTGGGAGCTAATCATCTAACTCCTGCAGAGTTTTAAAAATGTCAGACTTTTTCTTTATGAACAGAGTTTTTAGAGAGGCCTCCAACTGATTAGTTCCTGCTACTTGCCTACATGTCTATATATGCATATAACATGTACTAATTACATGATTATTGTATTAATATGCACATAAAGAATTAATTGATATAGCCTGATTCCTGCAGGCAAGCTATGCTCATATGAACAAAGGCTTGTTTTCAAATTGTGCCTTATATTTTCACCTACTCCTGATGATTATGGTTCTTTGTTCTTTATGTATGATAGTTATTTCTATAACCATTAATTATATAGAATAGAATAGAATAGAATAGAATAGAATAGACTGTTTCAGTTGGAAAGGACCTACAACGATCATCTAGTCCAACTGCCTGACCACTTCAGGGCTGACCAAAAGTTAAAGCATGTTGTTAAGGGCATTGTCCAAATGCCTCTTAAACACTGACAGGCTTGGGGCATCGACCACCTCTCTAGGAAGCCTGTTCCAGTGTTTGACCACCCTCTCAATAAAGACATGCTTCCTAATGTCCAGTCTAAACCTCCCCTGGTGCAGTTTTGAACCATTCCTACACATCCTGTCACTGGATACCTGGGAGAAGAGATCAGCACCTCCCTCCCCACTTCCCCAAGTGGGTATGTCGCAAAGGAAGATTATCTTTACCACAAAGATTAGAGAAAGCTGGATTTTCTGAGACAAGAGGGCTATTGAACTCACAGGAAGAAAAGGGGAGTGAAATATAAAAGAATAATCAAATAAGCATACTTGTCCCAAGATCACCGCTTGTCTTCGCTGTTCTTTCCCTTGACCCAGTAACCTTCTAAATCAAGGAAAGACATGAGGAAAGAAAAGCCACTTCTGAGAGGTGGGAACAGAAAGCCAAGGAGCCCCTCCACACCTCCCCATGAGCGCAGAGGCTCTGGAGGGACTGGGCTGAGGTTTTATTAGGACTGGCTTGGTGTCTTCTCAGCAGCCTCTTCTATTAGGTTTCGTACAGAGCCTTGAACTGAAAAAAACCCACATTGATAACATGAAGACGACTCTCTGTCAGGGTAGGTCCCTCTTTTTTGCTTGGGCAAAAGTGCAGAGGGACATGTCACTCCTGAATTTGGTTGGTGTTTTACTGTCAAGAAAAGTCAAATGTGTGAAAAAAATTAGGCGTTAAAAATGGAAATTCTGAATGGCCAAAGGAAAGTAAAGAATAGCATATGAAAACCAGTGATAAAGACTTTAACTTGGCCCATTAAATAGGAGTGCACGAGACTCTCATCCCAAGACTGACCTTGGCTTTTTGTTAGTTCAGTGGCTTTCTTCAGTCCAAGAAAGAGCTGTATTCAGCTTTTCCTGTCCAGAGAGAGGTTTATTTTGGCCCAGGAATTTCAAGAAATGAAATCTGAAAGAAAAACTGAGCTTTGGGTGAGAGTTGCTTGAAAACACAAAGGGCTCAGGCCTTTGTAAGGCTGCTTTATAGAAAGGTTCACATGGCTTTCCTTACATGGTTAGAGAGTCATGTAATATGACATGACATAACTCTTCAACTATACCTATGTTTCTGAAAGCTCCCCAATATGCTGTGTGATGTACAGTGTGACCTCTGAACTCACAGCTTTGCATAAAAATAGCTTAGAGAGAACTACTGAGAAGTACTAATGAATCCTCATGTATGCGAGGTTGTGACCAGTATCTTTTGAAGTCCTAGTGGGAGTTATTTTTCAGACGGGAGTAGCTGAATGGTTTTGTCCCCACAGAACTGCAAAAAATAACTTTTCTTCCCTTTATTGATATTAGTGGTATTGCAAAAGTTGTCAACATTAAGGTTAAAATTTTATTTCCTTTCTAAATTTCGTTTGTAGAGGTTTTCACATCTGGGTTATTTCAAATTATATCAAACTTCAAGAAATTTGGTGTCTAAACTGTCAGCATGAGTGTGATTTTTTTTTAAGCAAAAATATTTAAATCCATTAAAATATTAGCGCTATGGAGTGGGAAAGTATAGCATGTGTTCCCATGGGATCAATGGGAGTTTTGCCTTTGACTTCAATGGAAACAGGAAGCGGGCCATAACTCGTAATCAGTCTCAGAATTCCCCAGCCCCATCCCATGCTCCAAACTTTAGCTAATATTTAAAAGCTGATCCTGGGGTGTGTATGTGCATGTGCCTTTTCCCTCTGCCAACATTTTAACGGGATTTTTGAGGTGTTTTAACCTGAACCCACCTCTGGTTACAGTGTCAGTATACCTTTATTGAAATAACACCTCAGTGTCAGAGCAATGACAAACAAGCCACACATAAACCTCCAGTGCCCTGGATGCAAGAGACTGGTATCTTGTTTCGAGTCCCCTGAAATGTGCAGTCACAGAGTGAGAGTAACTAGAGATGGAAAGACGAGGATTAGGTCGCATGTCACTCTCCCCTGCCAGTCTAAAATTGTTCCCCACAGTTTACAATCTAGTTTTAAATGACCTGAGTATTAAGGGGCATCCCCCTCTTTCCTCAGGAGTATATAGCAGCTTAACGGACCTTGCTTTAGGAAACACATCCAGATAGCCACTAGATACTCCCTGAACTCAGTCTAAGGGCAACCTCCTTGACCATACAAAACAATCATATCGTCTTTGACTCCCACCGTCTTTCAGTTCTTGCAGATGATAATGTCTGTTTCTTCCCACCTCCTTTTGTTATTACTTTACCTAGCTATATATACAGGGATCTTTTAATATTGCATTATACTGTTGTCTTTGTTTATTTTGAGCATGAAGGTATTTTATTTTGATTTCATTGTATTTTTGGCAACTGTAGATAGTACAGGTACTTTCAAAATGTGTGTGTTACAGATCACAGTACAGTAGAAATATCCACAGCTGCTCTTTCTGAAATTGGTAACATTTCACAGTCTACAAGTAGTTGTCTTCTGTTCTCTATTTGTTCTTGCACAAACACTGACTATAAAATTTACTATCCAAAAATATGCCTGACAGCTGAAATAACATTCAGCTTTCCCCATATTCAGGAATGCTGCATTATATTATGTCAGGTTACATCATGCAGTATCTGATGTAAGTTACCTGAAATAATGCAGCTCAAAAAAAAAAAAAAAAAA